>VWZI01017918.1:0-40011 GCA_013396835.1 Psilopogon haemacephalus
TTCCTCCCTTCCTCCCTTCCTCCCTTCCTCCCTCCCTTCCTCCCTCTCTCTTCCTCCCTCTTTCTTTCTCTTTCTCTCTCTTTCTCTTTCTCTTTCTCTTTCTCTTTCTCTTTCTCTTTCTCTTTCTCTTTCTCTTTCTCTTTCTCTTTCTCTTTCTCTTTCTCTTTCTCTTTCTNTCTTTCTCTTTCTCTTTCTCTTTCTCTTTCTCTTTCTCTTTCTCTTTCTCTTTCTCTTTCTCTTTCTCTTTCTTTCTATTACTACAAGATGGACTTCAAAGGTGAGATAGGACAGTTTCATAGAATCACAGAATCATAGAATGGTTTAGGTTGGAAGAGACCTCAAAGATCATCCAGTTCCAACCCTCTGACATAGGCAAGGACACCTCCCACTAGATCAGGTTGCTCAAGGCCTCATCCAGGCTGGATTTGAACACCTCCATGGAGGGAGCAGCCACAACCTCCCAGTTTGTTGAAGTGTTCCTGTTTCTGCTTTCTAGTATGTTTTACAACCATATACTAAGTATTAGATTTCTGTGCACAGCAGTTGCAGGGAGTGTTCATCTCTGTATTTTTATATATGACTCTCCAGCTCTGGGAAATTCTGTGGTACACAGTAAGTTACTTTAGCCCTCAACCTAATATTGAAATAATTTGCCTAACTACAATGAAGCTTGTTTCCTCTACTTTTCTGACAGCAACATACAGAACATCCAATGAGAACTGATTCTTTAATTCTGTGTCCTACTTGGCATATGTTATGAGTGTAGCCAAGCATCCATCCTGTTTCCTGTGGAACTGTATGTCAGACAGGGAAAGCCAAACAACCTATATTCTCACTGTATCTCTAGAGCCCTTTTCTTCTGTGGTGAAGAAGAGAAATACAGTGATTGCATTATACCTGTCTGGAGAAATAAATCTAGCCTAGCTTTTGGGATTTGAGTTTCTAGTGGATCCAGTTCCTTGCTATCCCAGCCACAGACTTCCTCTATGAATTTGATTAATCTTCTTTGCCCCTCCATGAAATGGGATAATAGTATGTGTGGTGCTGTGTAGGCAGACTACAGAAGAAGGCTGTCATATGCCTGGTTTTGATGTCAGCAAGGTGGATGAAATAGAGAGTGCAGCAGAGATTTTGGGATTGTTTTTTTTTCTCTCTTTTTAATCTTACAAAAATTTTCCATGCTGCTAACTTAAAATAACTTTCCCCCCCCCCTCTTAAAACAGGAAAAATCGATAAATTTAGGAAGAAAAGAGGATTATATTGCTCTCATTTCTTAGCTGCTTAATAAGGTTACATATTCCCTCTAGAACCAGTGAGTTGCCTTGGAGCAAAAATCACCTTCCAGTTTACTATTGTTTAAAAAGCCAACAATGTATGTCTGTTACTGTGCCACCAGGCAATGCAAAAGGAAGTCAAGAAAGAGACATCTTGGAAACAATTTGGAAAGAATTAGGTATTTTTAGCCTTTGGATATATGTTAAGTGCAAACAGTATTCTTTTCTGGGTCTTGCGTGAATTGTGATTCTAAGTATTGCTAAATGTATTACTTTACCATTGTTTTCAAACTGGTCATGGGGTTGTTGCAGCAAACATTGGGCAACTTTATTTGTTCAGAAGAAAACCTTAAATGAACCATTGGGGAAAATATATGAAACTGACTTTCCTAGGCATGCACTGCATGTTTTTTTTTTCACTCCCTTAAACAGATGATGATACTAGAATTAATATGAGAGCATTCTTCCATAGCGATTGCATTGTGAATAGACATTTGCTATTTTGTTAAATGGAAAAACACAAGGGTACATTAGCAGGGTAGTTTTTTTCAACTCAGCATAGCTGAGCAATATTTTTGCATACCAGTTAAATTGTTCGACATTTTATGTATTTCTTTTTCAATAAGCTATTTAATTTATTTAATACTTCACAGTCTAGAACTAACTGTTCTGTACTATTCCAAACTAGACTGCTTTGTTGAAGTTTTGTAGGGAGAATAATTGTGCCTGATGGAGGAAGTCTTGGATAACTGATACGATGCCTGGTTTACATTTAAATTCAAAGGCAACATAAATTCTAGAAAAACTAATGATGTGTCATAAGCCATCCAATAGAAATTGCAGATTTTTATTTGCTTTACTTACTCATTGAACTGCAGCTTTTTTCAGATTTTTGGTGTTAGTTGAGATCTGCAAAAATGGCTCCATTTACTTCTGGTTTTTGATAATGTTAGTTCTACGTCATTCTTGGCCATTTAGTCACAGAAATACTGTAGCACATCAGCAAGCACTCATAAAAATACTTATATGTGTTTAATGACCATGTTATTGAAGTTACTGCTTTTATGAGGTGTATAGCTCATTTTTAGCTTCCCTTTAGAGGAATAATAATTAATAAAAATAGAGACAGTAATCTTGTATATGCAAATGGCACATTATAAAGACATTTTACTTGCCATTAAGTCAAATGATTTCAAGAGTGTTGCCATTTTATGTGGTAGTCCAAAAATATTTACAGTGTTCTAAAATATCTTTAAGCTACTGTGGGCAAGCATAGAGAAATATTTATTGTGGTTGTTCACTTTTTATTTTATTAAACTTTGAAATGAAGTGACATCAGCATTCAGTAAAGTCTCTGCTCAGCTGCTGAGGCTGTGGTCATTGTAGCTGGTGTTCAGTTGTAGTCATTGCACAGGCTCTGAACCAGTTGGGAGGGTCCAGAGGTGTCAGGAGAGATGATTTGAAATCTTAACATGACTTAAGGGGAAAATGTAACAAGAATGGTCTCATACTGTGCATGTGAGCAGAGTGTGAAGTAACAGATGAAATAGAAGTAAGGGAGGGTTTATGTAAGGGAAAAAAAAAAAGATTGAGAGTGCATTGTAAGAAACAGTGGAGGAGGTCAGGAGAGTGGGCAAGAGCTAAGCGATGTGGTTCATTCTAGTCTTATTTTCTACAGTTCATTAAGCTGGAGATGCTTCTGTTCATAGAATCACACAGAATGGTAGCATTTGGATGACACCTCTGGGGATCATCTAGTCCAACTCTCCTGCTAAAAGCAGGTTTGCCTATGTTAGGTTGTGGAGGAATGCATCCCGGTGGGTTTTGAAATTCCACAGGACACTCCACAATGTCTCTGGGCAGCCTGTTCCAGTGCTCTATCACCCTCAAACACGTTTTCCCTTCTTTTTAGGTGGAACATCCTGTATTCTAGTTTATGCCTGTTGCCCCTTGTCCTATCTTAGAGTACCACTGATAAAAGTCTGTTTTAAGTGTCCTTGGTGCAACTTTTGTGAGATCTGCTGCTAGGATGTTTGCCAGGAATGAGACATTTACATGGCACAGAGCAAAGCCAAGCACATTTTGTGTGACAATTTTTCATGCTTCTCATGGGCAACTTTAAAGAGAAGGTGTCCTTATTACTGCTTTGTTCTATGGAATCTGATAATGGCTGGTGAGGAGGTCTCTACCACTCAGGTCTAGACAGATAATGTAGAGCAGTCAGAAGAAAAATGGGATTTCAGTGGAGAGCCTGACACCTCAGGTGGATTAAACATTTTTACTTTCTGTTCGCCTACTGCTTTTGTGCCCGGCGGAGAGGTTCAGGTACATGGGTGTTATTAACTGTGAGAGCAGGCAATTTTGATGTTTCATTTTGAAAAAAAGTAATAAGTCTTAAGTAATTTTTATTAGCTATTTTGTACCAGTTCAAATAATTTGCATGTCTCTGCAGTGTTTGAGTTATCTTATAATATTATAATAGCTTTTTATTAATTTCTTCAGGAGTTGAAAAACTTGGGGTTTAGTGAGCATTGTAAGAAATATCATTCCAGAAATCTGTTGGCGGTCTAAAAGCACCTTTTATATAACCTAGTAAAATGGTAATTCAACCTTATAACTAGGAGAACAATGACATTTTGCTAACATTTTTGAAATCCTAAGTGAATGGGAGAATATAATAAGATTAAAAAATACGGGGTTTTGACATTAACATGTGCTTTGTTCATTTATTTGACAAGTGTTTTTGTTCTAATTATGTAAGTTCCAAATATACCAGTGAAAGCATTAGTGAAAATAGATTTCATTACAGTTCCCAGCTGTTGAGTAGTTAAAATGAAGAAAACCTACTTTCTCTAGGTCCACATCTGGTGCTGCATAGTGTGAATGGAGCAGGAGTCTTGTGAGAATTCCATAACAGCCCTGGGAACAATGTTATCATTTCTGTTTAATTGAATCAATATTTTTTAATGGTGTTTTTTTTTTTTTTTCCCCTGGATTGTTTACCAGAAAATCATTACCCTTTAATTGAGTGGCTGTCTAGTGTCTTCATAGTAGTTAATCCTTTTCTTATTTAATTACGTCTGTTGAAACTTCCAGGTAACTTTTGGTGGACACTTAGTGTTGTCTCAGGTATGTTTTGTTCCATGTGGCTGTGAGCACTGATCAGGATATTGGTTCTTTCAGTAGAAAGTTGCCATTGGCTGACATTATTGCTGACAAACTGAATAATTTTTGATGCAAAGGTGAGAGCTGTTTCCCTCTGTGTAGAGGGGTTTTATTGCGTACATATAAAATACATCATGGAACTCTTCTGATGAGTCAAGAGAACATGGGAACTGTTTGGTTTCACAGCAGAGAAAATGAGGTTAAATGCTGACACCTGAACTGTTAGAGAAAGGATCTTTTCTCCCTGTAATCTAACTCTTGCTATGTTTGTTCAGCTAGGATTGTGTATTAGCAGAGCTTCAGCATCTGTCCTCAATCTCAACTGCTGCCTGGTCCTTCTGCCGATGTGCCGTGTTCTCTTGGCCTTCCTGCGAGGATCTCAGAAGGTGAGTTCTGTCCTCAGAAAGTAGCAACTGGGAAGAAGAAGACAGTCCTGGTATCGACTGTTCAATCTGAAAATAATAGGAAAAAATCTGATGTAGCCCTGTTTATTATACAGTACGTGCCTGCATGATGCAAGTGTTAAATGCTCAGCTTGGATTCATGGCTCCTTTGAAGACAGTGCATAAGCTGGAATTGTGTGGTTTGGTTGGACTTGCTGTGAGGAAGCTTTCTTCAATTAATTTTTGAATGATAGAGTGTTGCTGTGGAAATGTAACTAGACAGTCTCCTCCAGCTTTCCCAGCTATAATATGAAGGACATCTGTGTCCTCTCTACTGCTGCCTGGCACTTTTTCTCTGCATGACTAGAAATGTCATACTGGAGATGATAGAACTTTAAATAAAAACATGCAAACTGAAATATTTGCTGTTAAGGGGAGAAAAAATAGTTCTGACAAGTTTGTTTTCTGTACCAGTATGCAGTAAGTGTTAGTTCAGCTTATTTGTGATTTGCCAGTTGCTTTTGCAGGGGAACATCTGTCTTTTGTAGATGATTGAAAATTGAACCTATGATTTACTGTCACTGTTTATCATGTGACAGTACCTATCAGATTTGATGCCTATAGGTATATATATGTATGCAACTATACTTTTTCCTCTGATCCTGCTCACTAAAGAGTCAGTGATGCCTACAATGGTTAGTGCTAGAGTTCCTTAATTTTAAGGCCAGAAAGGACATTGCTCTATTTGCTCCTGACATCTGTGTAATACAGATCCAACTGTAATTTCTTGATTAAGACCTCAAAATTGGTCCATTGACATAATCCTCTAATTTTTTAATTTAGGTGCTGTGCTTGCAAGGGTGTCAAACGTAGTAAAAGCTGAAATTGCTATTGTGTCACCTCAGTTGCTGTTAGCATTTTTTTTCTTTGCTTTGAATTAGAGGAGAAATTGCTTAAATTCTTCTCTTGTTAGGTTGCCAGCAAGAAAACCAGAAGGCTGCTAGATAAAAGTAAAACTTTCCATGTGACGTGTGGTGTTACAATCTGCATCTTTTCAGGTGAGAGCTTACTGTGCTGAACATCAGCTTGTTTGGGAAACATGCTGAGGCTGTACTTTGTGGTTTTTCTTGTACAGTACATTTGGGGGTAGTCTTGCTCCATACTTCCCAGCCTTAAATTGTGAATGCCTTCTAGAATGTATGCAGATTTTGCTTTATTTTTCTTTTAAACACATGGCTTTACATTCTAATGCCAAGCTTTAAATTCCTTATAATTCCAGGTTCTAAAAGGACAGGTATATGAGATCAGGTCAAAATCCGCCATTGCATTGTGCCTAAGGAATTTGAGTAAAGAAGCAGGTAGCTGCAGGCTTAACTGCAGAATATAAAGCAGTAGAGACAGATACCCAATTTTTTTGAAGAAGGAATACATTTCAGTGGACAACTTGGAATGTTGTCTCCCAGATGAAGCATTGTAGTGCATAAAAGATTGCTGTAAAGCTAAAAAAAAAAATAAAAAATACATAGCAGCTTTTCTGCCATTAGTATTCACAACTGGATTTACTTTAGCAAAAGTATTCTTAGTCTCTGATGGAGGTGATAGCCTGGCATCTAGGTAGCTACTTCAGGGGAACATTTACCTCTCATTTACAGATCTCAGCTTTTTTTTTTTTTTTTCTTTCAGTCTTACATGTTGCTGCTCATCTGGTGAATGCTCTTAATTTCTCTGAGAACTACAATGAAGACTTTCTGGCACTAAATGCAGCGAATTATCGTGGTGAGGTGAGCCAGCTGTTCTTTCATATTTTACTTTTAAGTATATAGTTAAAATATATGATTATTTGTATATTCAATTCCATTGTGTGATCCATCCTTTGATCTATACAATGCTGCTGTTTTGTGCACTGAAAGCTCAGCATGGTGTGCATTGCTGTGGATTTTACTTCTTTCTCTGGACAAAGCATGTAGCAAGCACTTTTCTGTTCAAGCCAGCAGGATTCAGAGCTACTGGATTATGAGGTGGAGAATGCTGTCATCAAGTCCTTTCACCTTGCACTCTGCTTTGCTTTTCTTCTGCTTCTCTCTGTTTATTAGCTGGGCCTAGCTGAGACAGTTCTGCTGCTGTTTGGGAAAACATGTTCTGCATTTTTGCTGTTTTGATTGTAGTGCTATCTGATTGGCCATTCGAGGGCAGTGACATATGGGTCTGGTTTTAAATTTTTAAGCTGCAGTGGGAACTGGAGTATATATGCTAAGAGTGGAACTAGTTGTCTGCATGAACTGGGCTGGAAGCTGAGACCTGCTTAGGAAACACTTGGTTTGCATGAGTTCTTGACTGTTGTGTGGATCTCTTGCAGGCATACCAGAGTCCTAGTGCCTCCTCTAGGTACTTCTTATGCATTTGCGCTGGATAGATATTTGCAGATTTTAGGAGTAAGACCAGAACTCTTTCTTCTTTGGGTTACAATCAACTTCTGTCTTGCTTGTTTTTATTCTAGTTGCAAGCCTGCATTGGTTTTTTTTATCAGCTTCGTTAGGAAAGATTTAGAATGACCCTATCCCAGCTGCAGCCTTTCCTAGAACAGGAGAACTTGACTCAGGCCAGGCTCCTAAGGATCAACAACCAAGGTCTTCCATTCCCTGGGTGAATGATCTAATCAATGGGCTATTCTGTGGCAGACAGACACCAACTACTGTGCTGAGACTAGAGTGTCTGCATGTGTTAGGAGTGGTCTAATAGCCTTTGCCTCATCAGGAACATTAGCAGGAGCTTGCCCCAGGCAAGAATGTGTCATGGTGTGCATGGCAGCCTCTGTACTGAGTAGCCTTAGGAATTTTGCAATAGAACATGGGTAATAACAAATTTTTAGTAATTCTAGGGTCAAACCCTCCAGGATTTTAGGTACTTTACTAGCTCTTGAACCTTTGTGCTTGAGTTGCATTTAAACCTGTTTTTAAATCGTGGTGGACAGGCTGGATGCCACTGCCATCTTCTGTACATGGGTTTGCATATCTGCAGACAAGATCAGTGAGAGAGATGCTTTGTTTTTCCTGGCTGGTATGAGAATTGGTCACCTCCCATCACTGCCTTCTACTGCAACTTTAAGGAAAAAAAATAATGTTACTTTGCAATGAAGACAAAACCTCCTGAGGTGTAGGACTCAGGGGAGGTGAGGCAGCTTCCTCTGAGGTTGGTGTATCTCCTCTTCCTTTCACACGTGGTGAAGGACACAGAAACATCTGGCTTTGTATCGTTAGCTCCTTTGTGTTCAGTCTTCCTTCACTAGAGTCCAGTGCAGATCTCCTGGGGATGTAACTGGCAGTAAAATGCTTGCTTGCTTGTCTTTCATTTAATCTCTTTCCTGCTCTACTCTGTCCTCCCAAAGATATGATGTAACTGAGTAAACTTAAGTTTTCAAAAATAATTATCTGTACAATTATCTAGATCTCAAGTTTTCATAACAGATTAGAATTGTCTTTGTTGGGAGAATGCAAAGTCTAAAGGCTGAGTTTCTGCTGAATTGCTGTCAGTGTAAACTGTTGCCAAATCCTAAACCCGTTCTTGTATCTGGATTTAGAGATTGCTTATGCCTTCAAGTGTATGAGCTTTATGAGCTGTTTATCATTATTACATTATTCATATAGATATAGAATCATGTATTGGTTTTATTTTTTTTTTTCCCTATCTTGTTTTTTCAGGACCCGAGGAAACTGCTCTTTGCTACTGGTAAGTCTGTTGCAAAACTGAACTGAGAAAGTTTCCTGCTTTTCATCTTCACTCTCCAGACAAAACATTTTGATCCTGTGTTTGCTTTCTTTTCCTGTGTCTGCATGCTCCATTTGTTGTATCCTGGCTAGGTTGAGATGTGTTATTTGTGTTGATATAACCTGAGTTTGCTTATCCCATAGTCAGGAGGGAGGAGTTACATAAGCCCTGTGGTAGGATGAGCAGCATCTTCAAAGCTGTTGTGCACATGAGTCAGTGGAAAATAATCAGTTTCAAACAGAGATGCTGCATAATACTGAAACCAAACTTCTAAATGATCTGATTTCTAGAAATAGGAACAATGAAAAATGTAGTCTTGTTGCTTCAGCTGGTTATTTAAGAGTTGGTTTGACTTCAGAGCCATTAAGAAATCAGGCTTCAGCACTGGTTGAGTAAGACATTTCTAGTGCAGGAATTTAGAAAGGAGCAACATTTGGGTATGGAGGGATAGGCACAAGACTGAGCTGTAGTCCTTCACAAGCAGGTAAAGATGCTTTCCAATGTCATATCTCTCTCTGTTACTTAGATCAAATGCAAAAATCCCATCTTGGTGGCATTTAGGACAAGGTCCAAAGGGTTGGATTGGAAGGGACCCTGAAAGGTCATCTTGTCCAACCCCCAGCAGTGAGCAGGGACACCTCCAAATAGATCAGGCTGCATAGAGTTGCATGAAGTCTGTTCTTGAACATCTCTAGGGACATATCCCTGGACAACCTGTTACAGTATTTTATCACTCTCATTTTGAAGAACTTCCTTCTTATGTCTAACCCAAATCTACCCTGCTACGATTAGAAACCATTGCCTCTTTTCCTGTTGCTATGAGCCCTTCTAAACAGTCCTTCCCCAGCCTTCCTATAGGTCCACTTAAGGTATTGAAATATAGCTGTAACATTTCCCTGGAGCTTTCTCTTCTGTAGGCTGAACAGCCCCAATTCTTTCAGCCTGTCTTCATAGCAGAGTTGTTCCACCTCTCTGATCATCTTTGTGGTCCTCCTCCGGACCCACTCTAGTAGGTCCTCATCCTTCTTGTTTTGAGTGTCCCATAGCTGGACATAGTAATTTAGGTGAGTCCTCATCTGAGCATTATGACAGAATCACCTCTCTTGACCTACTGGCCACACCTCTTTTGATGCAGCCCAGGATGAGACTGACCTTCCATCTGAGCACACTGTTGCAAAAAGCAGCGATCCCAAGTCATCTTCAATTTATAATTACTCAGAGCACTCCCTAGGCTAACAAATGGCAATTAGCATTTATATTTTGTGCTGTGGAAGTGGCCGGACAGAGACCAGTATTTTGCAGCACCAGGAACTGTGCAATTATGCCCCCAGAATGGTCTCTTCCCAGCAGATTTACTGACAGATTTTTATTTTTGTTTTAAACACAGTGAAGTAAAAAGGAATGGGGAGGATTTATAATGTGATAGCTTTTCATATAAGTCAGGAAAGAACATTCTTGTGTGAGGCTAGCTGTGGGAGGAACAAGTATTCAAGATTATATAGTGGAAGAAAAGAGAGGCAGAGAGAGGGAGAAGCGGAAATACTAAAAATGCACTGATTAATTTGGGCAAGGTTGTGAGTGATTTCATTTTGCAGTTTGATCAAGAAGGGAATTGAAAAACTGGATTTAAAGGTGACCTGTGGCTTGAGAGACAGTATAGGAAGCTGTACTACAATTAGGTTGGAAGTATTTGTGTCAGAGAAGAGATTGATTGCATACTACATATCGAACCAGATTAAGAAAGAAAAATGAAGCAGAAGGCAAGGGGAAGAACACACAATTTTATTGCAACTGTTTTTAATCGTAACTGAGTGGACAAAATTTTCTTCTGCAGTTCTTGACAAAATTCTCACTGATTGTAGGACAAGGGTTTTTCCTACAAAAGAGTTTTGGAATGTATCACATTTTGAGTATTGGACTTATTAACAAGCGGATATTGAAAAGTGGATAAAAAGATTAGAAATTATCTCTTTATTGCTGAAAAGTCTAAAATCATAATCAACTATTTAAAAAAATACTAGTTTACTCTTATCAATAGGACGTAATTCTGTAAAAAATGCTAGACCATTATAATCTGTGTTTTTGCCATTTATGTCTATGAAAGCTGTTTGAGACACTTTTTTTCTAACACAAAACCAGCACTTTGCTTTGTGCTTGGTCATTAGCCTGAGTGGCTTTCTTTAAACTCAAACATTGCTTTTAGTAAGAATTAGTAATTAATTAAGAATTAGTAACAACTTTTGATGTAAGGATCCATGGATTTTAGATTCTTAATTCTTAATTCAGATATTTAATTCCTGGGATGACAATTCTGAAGACAAGGCACTCTGAAAAAGTGGTCATTTTGGATGGGATTTTTCTAGTCTATCTTTAGACTGATGATTTACAGTGCTTGTGGACAGGCATCTACTTCAAGATGAGATAGATCATGCCACAGAAATACCTCTTTCTCTCCTTTGAATTAAAAAAAAGAAAGATTAGGATAGACTAGTTATGATACAAGTGTGCATCTGAGCAGATGAGTCCAATCTTTAATTTTTTTTTAAACCTTTTTTTTCCTCAAATTCTGGCTCTAGATTACTCTCACAGACCTTTCTTGATCTGCAACAATTTCAAGCATGATACAATACCATGGAGAGTAATTTCAGACTTTCTCATTCCAGGATGAAATGGGTTGGCAAACAATTGTAGTGACAGCTTGCATGGAGATTGATTTGCTTGAAGTTCTGTCCCTGACTAGGTTTTTAATTGTTGTGTTCAATAAAGTTTAGGGGTTGGAATGAAAAAGAGATATCGAAATTTGTACATTCTGTCTTACAAATGAACGGGATTTGTTCTTGGTTACCTGCTTAGAAACAAATGTGAGCAAATCAGTGAGCTTCCAGATGACACCAAGTTAGGAGCATGTGTGGATCTGTTAGAGAGTAGGAGGGTTCTGCAGGGGGATCTGGACAGGATGGATAGATGGGTGCAGTCCAGTGCCATCAGTTTGAACAAGGCTAAGTGCCAGGTTCTGCACTTTGGCCACAACACCCCCATGCGGCACTGCACACTGGGGACAGAATGGCTGGAGAGCAGCCAGGCAGAGGGACCTGGGGGTACTGTTGACAGTGACTGAACATGAGCCAGCAGTGTGCCCAGGTGGCCAAGAAGGCCAATGGCATCCTGACCTGTATCAGGAATGGTGTGACCAGCAGGATCAGGGAAGTCATTCTGTCCCTCTACTCAGCACAGGTTAGGCCACACCTTGAGTCTTGTGTCCAGTTCTGGGTCCCCCAATTTAAGAAAGATGTTGAGGTGCTTGAACGTATCCCGAGAAGGGCATCAAGGCTGGTGAGGGGACTGGAGCACAGCCCTATGAGTAGCATCTGAGGGAGCTGAGGTTGTTCAGCCTGGAGAAGAGGAGGCTCAGGGGAGACCTCATTGCTGTCTAGAACTACATGAAAGGAGGTTGCAGCCAAGTGGGGGTTGATCTCTTCTGGCAGGCAAACAGTGACAGAATAAGAGGACACAGTCTCAAACTGTGCCAGGGCAGGTTTAGGCTGGACATTAGGAAGAAGTTCTACACTGAAAAAAGTGATTGGCATTGGAATGGGCTGCTCGGGGAGATGGTGGAGTCACCATCCCTGGAAGTGTTTAACAGGAGACTGGATGAGGCACTTAGTGCCATGGTTTAGTTAATTAGTATGGTTAGGTGATAGGTTGGACTCAATGATCTCAGAGGTCTTTTCCAACGTGGTTAATTCTGTGATTCTGTGAAATGATTACAGGAGGAAAGACTAATACTAAGTTAGTGATGCGTGATGAAATGCAAGGAAAAGGGCATTTTTTCCTGGGAATGTGGGAAATAAGACAACAGCTCTTCTTTGTTATCTTAGTTTGATACAAGGATTGTCTTCAAGAGATAGCATCTGCAATAGTTTGATTGAATCGTGATTTGTTTGTCTGATAACTTCCCCTTTCTTAAAAGGTCAGAGGAAAGAAGTATACCTTTTCACAGTTCAAATACAAGCTGTCTTATGTCCCTTTTAGTTCCAGGTCTGACTGGAGTCATAATGGTGTTAGTGTTATTCCTGATGTGTACAGCTTCTACGTATGCCATCAGGTAAGATATAATCCTATCATTATGCTGAAAAATGCCATTTGAGTAATCATATTCTCATACTGATTAGAAGGAATGAAGAGTAAATGTCATATGAGGCAAGAAGTATTTAAATAAGTGTTAAAAATACCAGCTTTCTTGCCTTATTTTACTTTTTAACCTGTCTTGCAGCTAAATTAGCACAATGAATTTTGTATTCCAAAAGTTACAAAACCTGATGAAATTGGTTTCAGGGAAAAAAAAAAATGTTCAAGGAGCGTGCTTAGCTAAAAGTCTAGAACTTTAAAAATTCTTTTTTTTTCCTTATGGTACAGGGAGGCAGTAAACTAAGCACAGAGAAAGTTCTGCTTGATGCAGAAATTAACTCTGCCTGAAGTAAAATAAAATGATATCTTTGTCTTAATTATTTTTGTCAATTAGTTTTAACAGGCTGCGAAAATCCAGCAACAAAGGATTCATTGCAAAGATGGAAACCAAACCAGAATTTGGCTACTTGAGTATAGAATGTGGCTTTCTTTTTTTTAAAGCTCTGCTTCTGGTTGTCAGATACGCTCTTTTTAGTGTTTATTGTAATTCAAACCAGCAATGCAGTATTGGCTCAGAGTAGCTGCTGGGATTTCTATGTGTTTGGTCCTCTAACCACTCACATTATGCCCTGATGTTATTGAACACATTGTAGGACATTTGAGTGACCAGTACCTTGGAGTATCTCACTCAACATTGCAGCCTTATTAAGGCTTGGATTCTGCAGTCAAATAATATAGAAACACCTTAGTTTTTCTAGCAGTCTCTCATGAATTTGAAGACTGATTATGTAAATACATCATATCAATTCAGCAAACACTGAAGGATACTTTCATTCTGTATCTTCAAATATTAGTTGTGCTCCACTGATGTGTGCTAGATATGTGGCTTTGAACTCTCTGGAACTAATCTGTCTGCCCTGAGTAGCAATGTTATCAAGCACTGATGCAGGAAATTAGTTCAGCAAATATTTGTGCACTTCTTGTAGACAAAGATGCTTCCAGGGTTGAGGCCTTTGTGAGGCACTGTAGGCTGCAGAAGTGCAGAATAAGGCATGTCGATATGGCTGCACATTACATAGTCCACACAGATGGCTCTACTTGCAAAAGAAAGCCAGTTTGGGGAAGATGGAAAAATAAAGCAATTACTTCACTCTGCAGCAGTGAGCCAGAACAAAGTCTTGTTTTCTCCAGGGCCATGATACAAAAAAACCAACAAAACAAAATAACTCAACCCAACAACAAACAAACCAGCATTTATTAATGACTGAAATGTGGGAAAATATGTGTAGTTGTAGATGTGTTATTGGAAATAATAATGTTTGGGTACATGCAACAAAGATTTACGGCTTCTGAATTTACATGCTTGTTATTTCCTTCTTTGATTATTCTAAGTGGAAATGCTTTTCCGTCTTTCTGCCACCTAGCCAGCAGAACCAGTGCCCTTAAGAGATCTGCATCTTCTGGTACTCTAACAACAATTCTGGTTTAGAAATATTATCCTGGCTTTTCTCTCAGACATATAGCTCAAGCTTGTCTTTACTGTGTATTCTCCTAAGGAATGGAGTTTCCGTGTGCATCTTTCTGTCCCTTTTCAAACTCTTTCCCTGTGGATTCTCATGTGCCTTGTGATGGCTATGCTTATGCTGTAGTCTTAGGAAAATTAATTGTAAATGTTCGCTGCCTGTCAGAAGCTGGGCTTTTAAAAAAAGTATTTCAGAGAGTATTGTACTCTCTTGAATTTCAGCCCTAATCTTTCACACTCATCTGCTCAGTCCTTTTTTCCTTCATCTGTTCTTCCTGATTTTTTTTCTATGCATTATTATCCTGCTAGTTTCATGTCTTTACTTGTTTGGTAAACTATATAGATAGGTATTGGGAGGATTCAATTAGCTGGTAATGTTTTAGAAGGGGAAAGAGTATGGTTTGCAAAATTTTCTGAATTTTTGCCATGTCATACATGAAAATTAGACAAACATTTTTATTCATAGAATCGTAGGATGTCAGAGGCTGGAAGTGACCTCAAAAGATCATCTGGTCCAACCTCCCTGCCAGAGCAGGATCACCTAGAGCAGATCACACTGGAACGCATCCGAACAGTTCTTGAATAGCTCCAGAGAGGGAGACTCCACAACCTCCCTGGGCAGCCTGTTCCAGTGCTCTGTCACCCTCACAGTGAAAAAAAATCTTCCTCAGGTTCACATGGAACCTCCTGTGCCTCAGCTTCTACCCATTGATCCTTGTCCTGTCACTGGGCATCACCGAGAAGAGGCTGGGTCCATCTTCCTGGGACTCACCCCTTACATACTTATGAACATGAATTAAGTCACCCCTTACTCATCTCCTCTTCAAGCTAAAAAGCCCCTCAGTCTCTCCTTGTAAGAGAGATGTTCCATTCTCGTAATCATCTTTGTGGCTCTGTGCTGGACTCTCTCAAGCAGCTCCCTTTCCTTGAACTGAGCGTCCCAGAACTGGACACAATACTCTGCCTCACCAGAGCAGAGTAGAAGGGAAGGAGAACCTCCCTCGACATACTAACTACAGCCCTTCTAATCCACCCCAGAATGGCATTGGCCTTCGTGGCCACAAGAGCACACTGCTGGCTCATGGCCATCCTTCCATCCACCAGGACTCCAAAGTCCTTCTCCCCTTCACTGCTCTACAGCAGGTCAGTCCCCAACCTACACTGATCCCTGGGGTTGTTCTCTCCCAGGTGCATGACTCTGCACTTGCTCCTGTTGAACTTCATTCAATTTCTCCCTGTCCAACTCTCCATCCTGTCTAAGTCTCTCTGAATGGCAGCACAACTCTCCAGTGTGGCAGCCACTCTATTCAGCTTGGTGTCATCGGCAAACTTGCTGACAGTGCATTCCATGCCCTCATCCAGGTCATTAATGAATACATTGAATAATACTGGTCCCAGTACCAACCCCTGAGGAACTCCACTAGTTACAGGCCTCCAGCTAGACTCTGTCCCACTGACCACAACTCTCTGATTTCTTTCCTTTAACCAGTTCCCAATCCACCTCACTACTCCATCACCCAGACCATACCTCCCCAGTTTAGCTGTGGGAGACAGTGTCAAATGCTTTACTGAAATCAAGCTAAAGCACATCCACTGCTCTTCCATCATCTATCCACCTGGTTACATCTTCATAGCTTATCAGGTTGGGCAAACATGACTTCCCCTTTGTAAAACCACACTGACTGCTCCCAATGACCTTTTTGTCTTTGATATGGCTGAGCGTAGCACTGACACATCGCTAAGCTCAGCGCTGTTTGGTAGATTTTGTTTTGTTTTATTTCATTTCGGAAGGGTTATGCATTTATTAGAAATTGCAATGTCTTGTGAATAAATGTTGACATTTCTGCCAACTTTCAAATCCATGTTTTTTAAGAACATTTCCATTGATCACAATACTTTAGAAACCAGAAATTTAAAGGAATATTAAAATATAAGCTTCTCCAATGCCAGCTCTCTTTGTAATCAAATATTTAAGTCTCCAATTTAATCTTCTAAATTCATACATATATATATATATTTTTTTTTTTCCCAAAACTAGCTGGAACAGAGTAAAAAGTATTTATTTTTAAAGCATGCTAATCTTCCCCTACATTTTTCAGTACTCTTGCAAATCTTCACCTGAAAAATTCTCAAGTATCTTAACCAAAATTAAAATCAAATACTCAACTTGTTCTCAAATCTTCGGGACTTTACAGTCCTAAGAAATGCATTAATTCTGTGAATGTCTGTTTTAAGACCTAACAAGAAGGTAAAGAGAGCAAACATTCTGAAGAAGTGTACAAATATATATGTAACAGTAGGAAGATTATTGAGTATGTTAGAATACTTTTTTTAACTGCAGGATGCAGTTGAAGAAGAACACAAGTAAGATACGCATCAATTAAAATACTGAAAATATGCTTCATGGACAGAGGTTCAAGGATCTTCATCCCTTTAATTAAAGGAGGTGAAATTGGGAGAACTTGATTGCATTTATAGGAACTTTTCACAAGTGAGGAACCAGGATTTAAATGTAGTGGGATGTAGAATGAAATGTTTAGTTGGTTGAAAGCTGACATTTAGACAAGTGTACAGTAATTTTAATCAGTCATAATCAGTTGTTGAAAACAAGACATCAGAAGCTGGGACTGACTTTCCATCACTGGAATTTTGAAATATTTCCTTATTCTAAAAAAAACTGCTCAAGATTCAATGAAAATGAGTTCAGTGTGCAACATTTGATATTTTAGTAAGGTACCAGATTAAACCAGAGCTCCAAGACCTGTTTTGCATCTGGGGGTAAATGCTATTTTCTTTGTGCTTTCCCATTGTGCTTCACTCCCCACACCAGCATCTTTTGCTTTCATCTTACTGATGTTCACTCCCACAACTCCTTACAGATACAGTGACTACATGGAAATGCATACAAGGGAGTGGGTAGTTAGAAGTGGATTGAGCATCCTCAAAGAGGAAAAAATGTTAGCTGAATAAGGGGAAGGATGACATAGTGAAGGGGGCTGTTCAGAACTCCTTGCTGTTGCTGGAACAAGTTCTCCATAGAACGTCCTTTACTTGGGATTTTTTTTTTTTTTCTGTGGACCTCGGAATATTTAAAGTATTTTTTCTGTCTTGAGGAAGAAAACAGCTTTAGAAACTAATGCAGTGCATCTTTTAGATATATGGAAGCAAGGGTAGCTGGCTGTTTATGTGAAGTGGGGAAAAAAAATCTGAAAAAAGTTAACTATGTCAGAGAAGCAGCTTCTTAAACAATGTTCTCAAACTTTTTTGTTTATTAGTTCTTTTGGCTTATGAATGGTGGTAGGTTTTTTGGCTTGGGAGGGATTCTCCTACCATGCTGTGTAGTGTGAGAGCTGTGTTTGTGTGCTATGAAGTAGAATATTTTTATAACCATTTGGTTGTTTTTTTGGTGACTGTTTTACTCAAGAAAAAAAACAAACAACAGAAAACAGCTCCAGATGGCTATTTTCTTTGTTAATGTAAAAAGAATCAAGACCAAGCAACTTACTGATGAAGTCCTCTTTTCCCCTTCACCTCTTCTGCGACACCTACCAGTTGCAGTGGTAATGTTCTTGCCATGACCATCAGTTCTATAGCTTCACTGCATGTGGCCTCCTGCCCCCAAAATTCTTCTACCTGTCCTCTTGTTGATTCCTTGCTCTGAGTCCCATTTCTTCTATTTCCTTCCACTGTACCCTCACAAGTTTCTTATACTTTTCCACCATCCCTTCTGCTGCTGTCTAGGCTGCCTGATTGTATGTTGTACCAGTAGTGACATGTTAAACATAGCAGCCCTATACTAGGGTGGGGAGGCATTCACTGTAAAGAGATTGACTTTTGTTTCTGGAGACTGGAGAGCTATTCTAGCTGTAAGGATCTGATTTGGACTAAATAGGACATATGGAAGTAGTGAGTTTTCCTAATTTAGGAAGAGTTCTTCAGCTGGCTCTGTACTCCTAGGTCCTTCATCTCTTTCTAGCTTTTTGCTTGTGTGCCAGTCACCTGTTCTTCTCAACATTTAATGGCTTGCAAGTACAGTGTGCTTATAGGAATGCATACTGGGCTTTGAATATTCTACATGACTGTGTGGTGTATAATGATGTCCTGTGTTCACAAGTCTGCTGTTCATTAGCAGATTCCATCTGAGTGAAACAGCATTAAACCATGGTTTATTCTTTTCAGGGTTTCAAACTATGACATCTTCTGGTACACACACAACCTTTTCTTTGTCTTCTATATGCTGCTGATGCTGCATGTTTCTGGGTAAGTAGATGGAAAACACTACCTGTTCCCAAAGGAAAACCAGAAAGAGCAGTTCTCTTGATTACTGCCTTTCCTGAGATAGCTTGTACATAATGGGCCAACTTCTTGACAAGGTGCTACCCTCTTCAGTTTTTCAACAGGAGTTTGTTACAAGACAGTTCACACTGCAGCCTGGAGAATTGTGTATTACTACAACCAGCTAGCAGAAACTTCTTCATTTCCAAGCTTGTTCTTTGTCCATCTTACCAGTTTCTAGGGGGAGATCAAGAATGTGTTATTGTTTCTTTTCTGTCCCCTCTTACTTGGCTACATAGGGGAGAATGTGAAGCAAAGTTGCTCTTCCCTTTCTCTTTTCTTTCTACCTTCCATTTTCACTACTAAAGAAAGGGAAGGAACAACCTCTCCCTACTTAAGTCTTTCCTATTGCTATGATACAAAAATTGCTGGTTTTATTTCTTGTTTTCACAAACATCAGAACAATGTTCATGTGCCATGAATCTGATGGTCAGGTCTCTGTCAGGCACAAACAAGCCCGGATCTATGACAGAGTAAAGCAGCTTCCACAAGTTATATGGTGTGACAGCCTGGTTCATTAACAGCTCTGAAGTTTCATTTCTGGATGTAGGTGCAGAGATTGGTATAAGGAAGGGGAGGTGTATTTGAACAAAGTTTATTTCTACATGTTGTCAAATATCTGCTGAAACATGGGGTACTGGAATGTCCATGCGACACTGAGCACTGCTGCTTAAAGTAAACAGTGAAACATAATTAGGCCTATGGGAATATACTGTTAAAAAAAAAAAAAAAAAAGGCAGCTTGAGGTGTGTTGAAATAAAATAATGAGCTCACAACAGTTTAAATTCCTGGACACAATTCTAGTTCTCAGTGGCTTTTTTTTTTTTCTCTCTGTTGTGGCATAGCTCTTATTACTAGCTGGGGAAGATAGATCTAACCTGTTCTCTGCATCCTTGGGCATGATCAACTTTTCCTGAATAATTCTTGGCCGGTGTTTGCCTAGCTTCTTGAAAATATCTGGTGACTTACATCCTTTAACTTCCCTAGGCAATCCATTCCAGTGATTCTTTGGAGTATTTTTCATGTCCATTTTAATTCATCTCCTTCACCATATCACTCTTTGTCCATTGTATTCTGAACTACGTTGCCACTTCTTCAAGAGGGCGGAATTACAGTTGAAGTTTGCAAACCAAGACTTCAGTACATTAAACGGGCATCTTCTTGTACACAGCCTCCTTAGTATTGAATTGGAAAGTCATTCAGTGTAAATCTAAAAGAACTGTCAGTTAGAAGTGGGAGAAAAATGAGTCATGGAGAGTGGGAGTCAGTTCAAATTTAAAAGATGCCTAAGTGTAGGTTTCTAGATGTTTTCTAAATGTCTTTCTTCCATTAAAGCCTAATGAGTTCTAATACATATAGTCAATGGAGCTTCAAGGATGCTTCAACTAAACCTGCTGCTGCAAAGACTGATTTTATTGATTGATTTCTAGGCTCCATTGGAGATGTCTTCTGAGATTAAAGGAAGCTTAGATATCCATGTTTATGTGACCAAATGACTCCTGCATGACATATGTTTGATATCTGCAGATGCATGGGCAGTTTTTCTGCAGAACAAGACATCTTCTATGTCTGAACTATGAAAGGAGATTGAGTGAGGATTTACCTGTATCAAGAGTCTCTCCTCTTGAGAACTTCCAGTATTCATGGACACTTGTTTTGTTTCAAACTATTATGTATGTTCCTATGTAATCCTCATCTACAGGGTAACTAAGCACTTTTCAGCAACATATTCACAGGAGAAACTTGTAGGGAATTTTCCTTAAAGACTTTCCTTGCTCTTGCAATGCAACTTTCAAATATTTGAATGATTTAAGACCTGGAGTGTATCTAATTTAATTAATCTGTATTTTATGTCAGTAAAAGCAGCAACAGAAATAGTTTGTGTAAAGCAGAAGCTTGATGTTTCTCGTACCAATATAAGGAGCTAAGAAACATGGAAAACATCTGGAGCCAGATCCTCAGCTGATTCAAATTTGGTATTACTGTAGAGTTAAATGTGTTATGCTGGTCCTTGGTAACTGAGAATAAGGCCTTCATGCTGTCACACACGTTACGCAGGGATTTATCTTCCAGTGGTGAAAACTCTTAAGATTCCACCCACATTTTGAACTTTAGCAGACCTCTCAAGCAACTCACCTTGAGCTGTGCAGCAGATGGATGATAAGAAGATGGGAGCAGTGCAATTCTCTATTAAAAATGCTTAGAGCCATTAACCTCTATCTTATAATCACAAAAATCTCAAGAAACAGTGATAGATGTTATCCAGTTCTAGCTAGAAGTGAGTATTTTCACTGTTTTGGGGATGGGAAGTTGGGACTGAAGTTGATACATACCCATTCATCTCTGTCTGCTGTGCTGCTCATCCTGTAGGACACTTGCTCATTTGAGAAGGACCCTTTTTGTCTCCCTTTTTTGTTTGCTAAAGATGTCTGCTTCCTACTTACTGACATCCACTCGGAGTTATTTTGTATTGGAGTGTTGTACCAAATGATTGTATGAGGATGTACCTTGGGCTCCCAAAGAACTGTACATAACTAATCCTTTCTGGGAACTGATCTTGGATATATAAAACAACTTGCATTTCCTTGACAGCTTTAGAAATAGGAGTCACTGCAGTTGCTGTTAACAGGTAGTTTTGTCATGCCAGCTTGCCACACAGTTAACATGTTTGTAGTAGTTTAAACAAAATAGAGATGAGTGGAGGGGATGCTCCTGTCTTCAGTACAGCTATTCATATCTCAAGGAAAAATTTCAGTCCTCTTTTGGGATGTTCTGAGAACAGAGAAGCTGTGGCAGCAGCTGGCAAGCATACACACAAGGTTGACTGCAAAAATACGTCGTGGTGTGACTTCCAGCTATATTCTTCAGGCACCACAATACTTATGGAGCAGGGAATCAGCATAATACCAGGATATCTGTCATTTAGCAAATATGCAGTGACCAACAGCGATGCCAGATGCAATCAACAGACATGAGCAGGCAGTTAACAGAGATGGAAGTTTGGGCGTAGACACACAAACACTTCCCAAGTGATTCTCCCAGGGCTGGATGTGGAGTTTCTAGTGAGCAGTTTTAACTTTCCAAGCTGTACATTATTCACTGTGGGAAGCTTGTTACTAGCTGTCAGGACTGCATTTCAGTGGGGAAGATTGCCAGTAGCCTGTCGGAGCCCATTTAGGCTGGGAATATTGCAGATGTCCTATTTCTCACTCCTCTGGTGAATTAAACTCTGTCACCTCTGCTGCTGTGTGTGTATGTTGGAGCATATGTCCTTGTGTTTGATGGTATGCTTGAGAGGAGCCTTTACAATGTAGCCTAATGCTCAGGGGTTGGGTGCCACCTGGCAATGTGTCAGTGTGCCTTATGTCCCACCCAACACCATCCTATAGCTATTATTGAGACATTTTTGAGATTTGGAGACAATTTTTTTTAGGAAATTTATTTCTAATATTACAGGTTCTTCCCTGGTTTTGATGATTAATTCATGTGTTGAGATATCCCAGAATGTCTCAGCTTTCCACTTACTAGTTTCTAGCCGGAACTGCAAAGTTCTCAGTTTGTTTTACTATAAATTTAGCTTAAAAAAAAACTGTGGACCGCACAAAATATTTTACAAGAAAGGTTCCTTGGCTATCATGCGGGACTCTTATTTTTTCCTTCTGACAAGATGATACTCAAAGGAGCAAATTATACTGTTGTGTACAAACCTGATAAACACTAAGTAGTGGGAACATTCCTCTAGTCTATGATTTGGCAACCTGGGCTCTTCTGCTGCAGACTGCCTTAAAAAACAAAGCCTGCTGACTATAGGGAGGATGAGTGAAAACAGCCTGGGTGTGATTGAACTGGAAATATGATTATTTAATTTTTTTTTCAAGGCTTCCACAATATTCTTGCCCCTTTCAAACAGTATTAAGCTTGAGGCTGTTCGGTAGAGGACTGCCAAGTGAGCTGGAAAAGTTAAACCTTGCCTCTAGTGACAGAGTGCTCTATTGTTGCAAAACTTCAATCTCACTGAAAGTCCTGAAAGCAAACAGAATAAAAACATCTTACAGAAGATGAGCCTCAAGACTGCTTTGTAAAACCTTCTCCAAATTAAGATAAGTTGCTTGATTTTTTGCTGTTATTTCAATATGTTTCCTATTTTTATTTTTGTGTAGTGGAGTGCTCAAGTACCAGACCAACTTAAAGGAACACCCTCCTGGTTGCGTTAAGCCTAACAGAACACTCCAGCAGAATGTGACAGTGCCAAAGACTTTTGAAGATCTGCTTCCTGACTATACTACCGAGCCTTTCCCAGAGGACTTGCCAGTACCAGAACCCTTTGCACAACATAACTTTATGAGAGTTTGTTCTGAGGAACCCAAGTTCCAGTCACACTTCCCAGAGGTCTGTATGATTCGACATTTCAGGTATTACAAGCCACGCCAAGTCTTTCAGTCAGCCATAACCACTAATTATTGCTTTTCCAGACCAAATGTTTTAATAATGGAAAATACTATTAAAACCTTTTTAGGTATTCAAAGATTTGATGGGGAAGAAGCAACCTGTATTAAACCCTGAACTGCATTATAATGTGCTGCATAGAATAGAGTGGAAAAATGTTAAGAGATTGGCCGTGATGTTCTTCTTTATAAGACACGATAAGAGAAGTGTTGGTCTTGCTATAAATGTGACTTTAAATTACAGTGTAGAACTCAAGAGAAAACATTTGTATAACATATTCATAAGGTCCTTTTGTAAGCTTTGTGTGGCAGTAATTAATTGAAATAATCAAACTCCATTTGTTCTCTCTTTTACCATGTGGATGCAAGTTTTAATGCTGCTTTCTGGGTTGCAGTTGATTGTGGTTTGGCCTGTTGTTTGCAGACAGGCTTGTTTTATATGTGACATGGGTAAATGAGTATGACAGTTGGAATAGAAAAGCCTTTTCTTTTTCTGTTTTCTGTTTCCCTTTTGTTTCTTTATGTTTTGTGGCAGCAATTTTTTCTTCATCCAGACTTTCTCTTTTCTTTTGAGTAAAGGTGAGCCAGGCTGTATTGACAAGGGCTGTATAGCCTGAGGAAATTTGAGAATATGGAGTTTATAAGTCCAAGGTGCACCATTCAGGATGTTCCCATAACAGACATCAGGAGTTTATTATTACAACAACTGTTTTCTATAGAACACATAGATCACTTATTTGCTGCTTTGGGAACCCATTTTACTGTAATCATAATACGAAACAATCAATTCTACATTGAAGTCTTCCAGCAAAGTTCTTTGGACTTGTATTTTGTTGTGGTCACACTCCTGAATAAGAAGTATTGGTGTGTATCTGGCTCTGTTTGACCTACAGAAGTCTTCTGGAGGACATAAGATGTGTACTATAAAACCATTTATTGAAAAAGAAGAGCTGTTAAAAGAAATGGCCTCTTAGTATTCTTTAGCAGCTGATACCATTATTTAGGATGGTTTTGGATTTGGAAGTGTTTTATGCACATTGTGATACCAAGTGGAGTAAACAAGTAGCCTTAGGTCTTGGGAGCTGCTGAAGGTTTTAAGATGCTTGCAAGATGCTGGTGTGTAATTTAGTAAACTGGGAATAGATTAGGATGAGGGGCACTTCAGTGCTATGGCTTGAATGACAGAGCAATATGGAATTTGTAATTAGCTTTGCCATAAGCTGCCATAATTGGCTTTTAGGATGGGATTTAGCAGAACGGCTGCAACTCTGAAGTAGTCACCTACAGCTCCCGATACAGTCAGTGCAGAGGACACTGTTTGTCTAGCATACACATCTCCCACAAGGGCACATGAGTAGTGGTTCAAGAGTGGTCTTTCTCTCCCTTGTCTATGATTTTGCACTAATTTTGTATAAGCATAAATTCTACAGCACAAGAATGCATCTTGGTTTTTTTTGTCCTTTTATCTGAGATGACTGAAAGAAGATAATATTCAAATAGTCGTGCAAATCAGTATTTTTCCAAAGAGGTTAACCAGTTTTATGTTAATCTGATCTGTTAGACTTTGAAACAGCATGACTTCTGTATCGTTCAATGCTGAATATCAGTTGCAATGTAACTGCATACACCTAGAGTAACATGGTTGCAAGGGAGGTCATTAGCATTTTGTTCCTGATGAGGCTGATGTTTGAATTTTTTTCTGTTTGTGTGTGATGTTGCCAGTCAGATTGATTAAGCCTCCATAAAGCTTTTGGATTTCTGAACTTAGGGGTGCAGAAGTCACTTGTGAACAAAGCACTGTGTCGCATTAGATATGAAATGAAGTTCTGCAGGCACTCATGTAGTTCTGAAATTGGAAAACATAAAATGAAAAGTCCTTGGAGTAACATAGTTTTTGTTCCTTCAATAGACATGGTTTTGGATTTCTGGACCTCTGTGCTTGTACTGTGTAGAAAGGCTGTACCGCTACATCCGCAGCAATAGACCAGTCACAATAACTTCAGTGATAAGCCATCCCTCCAATGTCCTCGAAGTAAGGATGCTGAAAGACGATTTTAAAGCAAGACCTGGTCAGGTGAGTTAATGTGCCCCTAAAAAATCATGGCTCTTCAAGTAGCATTGTCTGTAGGGATGACTTTCACTTTGTGTACGCTAGCCCATCATTGCATGTTTTGAACGTATCTTTTGTATAATTTCAATTTCTCTGGCTGATTTTATTTCAGTATGTCGTTCTGCACTGTCCAAGAGTGTCTGCATTGGAAAGCCATCCATTCACCCTCACGATGGTAAGAAATATGTTTGGGGTTTTGGTTTTGGTTTTTTTTTTTTTTGTTTTGTTTTGCTTTCGTGTTTTTTTTCTGTACTTTGCCTATTGTTTATCATGGGTAAGCAAAAAGCAAATGTTCTTTGTTTCCTTCAAGATGAGTATTCTTTCCAGAATAGCTTATGTTTCATTTATGAGTGCACCAATGAATATGAAATGGCATGATTATTATGTATGACAGGACTCAACATTTATTTAATTTTCTGCTGAGAAAATGATAATGGGATTTTTTTTCAGTCTTCCATAAGTGAAAACCAGTAATAAGTAAATAAATAAAATCATTGTGATTTTGATAATTGTTTCATAAAAGAGGTTTCAACCTCTTTTTATAGACCTTAAAAAAGGATGAGTGCAAATTGTAATGAATTTTCTGTCATCTTTCCTATTCAGTGAAAAGACATTTCTGCAGTTGCCTTTCTTAAAGGTTATAAAAGTTTAAAGAAGTTTCTAAAATAGTCTAAAATAGATATATCAGTGGCTTAGTGATACACCAGTGAAGGCATACAACATTGAGATTACTACTTACTTACTCAGCTCAGTTGATCTAGAATGAGATTTGGAACCCCTGGAAACAAACTGGAATAAAGTGAACTTATGTATAAACAGACCTGAAGTTCTCCAGGAATGATTAATGCAGAGGTCTGGGAGATTCTATCAAAAAAATCACTGTACTGCACTGCATGTCATTACCAAAAAGCAGAGCCTAAATTTACATATGAGTGGCAGAATTTTCCTTAAAAAGTGAATAAAGGCTCTATGATCTTCTTCAAGTAGACCAGGGAGATTAAATATTCACATTTGATTATTTCTTGGGCCATCGGTCCAGAGATACTTTATCCCCACTGAATTGTACCTAGTACTACGGAACAGCTGAGATTGTTTTACCTGAGATTCAGAAAGCATAGTCAGGTCCTGTGTACTTACAGTTCTTTGGTTTTATGAAGTGTTTTGTTTTAATTTATTTCTCTGCATGCAGAGATAGGAGGCAAGTAATGTCGAAGGGGAACCAACACTAGAGTCCATCCGAAATAGATTTTGTGCTGTAAATCTGAGAGTGAATCTCAGTTAAGGAAAGCTGCCTCTGCCTTAGCTTTCTGAGGCAATATTGGCACTTGGTTAACCTGATTTTTGTAAAGTTTTTCTGGCTGTGCACTTGACCAGTAGAAAATAAAAATGATTTGTTAACTCCAATAGGCAATTTTAAAGTCTTTCCTCTGTACAGTGCTATATTAGATACGCAATACTGAAAAATTCTATGCATTGAGTATAATGGAATGGTGACTGGCTTTTTTTTTTTTTTTTGTTCAGAATTTTTTGGGCCATTATTATTAGTTTTTTAATTTGTTTAGTGATCAGAAGATAAATTTGAATAATTTAGCATAAGTCTCAGTTTTCTCTTTACACACATTGGGCTCTAGTCTAGCTATATTTAATAATATTGCACCTCTTCTATACCAGTGGACACATCTTATTTAAAAATTATTTTGAAACATTATGTTCTTAATTTCTGACTGTCCATCTCATTTGATATTAAAATAATAGAAATTTGATCATCTGTAATAATTGCAGTTTGGAAACTAAGGGTCTCATAAAGATTTACTCTTCTTATATCAGGACACTGCTAAAACAATTGATCTTGTGATTCTAATTTCCAGAAATAATGTCATCAAAGAATATTAAGCCTGGTTCAGTAGTCTTTTTTTCTAGCAAAACTTTTTATTCAACAGAGTCATAGAATCACATTCAGGTTGCAAAAGACCCTCAGGATCACCAAGTCCAGCTGATAACCCTACTCAACAAGGTTCACCCTAAACCATATCCTCAAGCACCACATCCAAACAACTTTTAAATACATCTGGGGTTGGTGACTCAGCCATCTCCCTGGGCAGCCCATTGCAATGCCTGACCACTCCTGGGAATTTTTTTTTCCTAATATCCAGTTAAAACCTACCCAGTCTCAGCTTGAGGCCATTCCCTCTTATTCTAGCACTAATTATCTCTGAGGAGAAAGCAGAACCAACCTCACCACAATGTCCTTTCAGATAGCATTAGACAGTGATAAAATCTCTCCTCAGCCTCTTTTTCAAACTAACAGCCCCAGCTCCTTCAGTCATTCTTCATAAGATTTATTCTCCAGGCCCTTCACCAATTCCATTGCCCTCTTATGCACTTGCTCCAGCACCTCCACACCCCTCTTGTAATGAGGTACTTAAACCTGAACACAATACTTGAGGTGTGGCCTCAACAGAGCCAAGTATAAGGGGACAATCACCTCCCTGTTCCTGCTGGACACAGCATTTCTGAGACAAGCTGGGATGCCATTGGCCTTCTTGGCCACCTGGACACATTGCTTGCTTTTCTTTTGATGAGGATTTTTATCATAAAAGAAACTACTGATATGGGCCTACTGGATTAGATTTTAGGATGAAGTTGAGTAAGATGTTTTATTGAAGTCAAACTCTTTGTATTAGTCGAGGATTTCATGCAGTATTGAAATGGCACACTATAATACTACATGTTATGAAAAACTGGTTTTGCATGAAAACTTCTGGAGCTATGGAAAATAGTTCTTGTGAGTCAGAATTTTCTTAATAAATATAAGTAACTCATTTATATTCAGATAACAAGCGGCGTATTTTCATATGTAATTCTAGTTGAGAAATTATCATTTGTGTAATTTTTACAGTCATACAGTGAATATGTAAGATTAGAACTAGCAATTTCCACTCATGCACTTTGCATGTATTGCTTTAAGTATGCAATATGAGACCCAAGACATTTTCGTTCATGCTCAGTGCTTTACATTTTAAAGCACAGTGATATCTCTCAGCATAGCAGCATATCCTTCAAGATTCATTTTTATTGCCATGAACATACTTTGGTAGACTATCAGCTGTGCTGGAGAAATGCTCTTACTGGGTAAATGGCTGTTTAACAGCAAAATGAGGGTTCGAAATGTGTAGGTTTATGACTATCTTTTTGCCCAGCCTAAGCAGGGAACAGTCATTTCCACTTGTCTTTCTAGGTCGTAGGATATGCCTTGGGCTGCTGGCCTTGCTTGGAAAGCTGTTTTTTGTTGTTTAATGTGATGCCAGACATGGGACTGTGCTTACAGAGTGTGTAGGAATTAGCTTAACTCAATATTTGTTCTGCTCCCACCTGACATACCTGTAGGTAAACCAAGCTGGAACACCACTGCTGCTTCTTTTATTGGATCATGATAATCCCTAGGTTATTTTTCTAGGCTAGGTGCTCAAAGCCACATCAGATGCAGCATGAGGACTGAATAATGGAAGTGTAGTGCAGCAGTGATGGCAGCAGAGCTAGAGGGGAGATTGTGGCCTTCTTCCTGGTGCTGTTGGTCTGCCTTAGGATTGGGATAATTTGGGCTGGAAGAGACTGTGAAAGGTCATGTAGTTCAGTCATCTCTGTAAAGAGCAGGGATATCTTCAACTAGATAAGGTTGCTCACTCAGAGCCCCTTCCAACCCAACCTTGCATATTTCCAGGGATGTGGCTTCTACCACCTCTCTAGGCAATTTGTTCCAGTGTTTCAGCTCTCTCGTTGTAAAAAAAGTCTTCCTTATACCTAGCCCAAATTTGTCTTCTTTTAATTTGAAACCATTACCCCATGTCCTATTGAAATAGACTTTAACATAAAAAGCCTGTTCCCAGGCTCTATGTGAAGTCTTTCTCTGAGCCAGTGAAGCATCTCTGTGCCTGGAGTATGCTTAAAAGCCAAGAAGTGACCAGTACAGACATATCTTTATACTCTGAGCAAAGGCTATAAGCAAAATTGGAAAGGAAGGTGTGAGTCAGTGTGAAGGAGTGACAGAGCTGTTTTACTAGTCCCTTCCCTTTTCTAGGTTGTGTAATATTTAGAGTTTAGTTCAGTCTCTTATATAACGCTGAGGTGGAGGAAAACACTGGAAGGTTGTGTAAAGGGCATGAACCCACTCCCATTGAACTCTGGCAGAGCTCCCACCAGAAGCTGCAGCCACAGGGATCTCTAAATCTTAACCAAGTAAACATAGAGGTAGATACTGTTTAGAAATGTGTGCAGTGGTTTTTTTTTTTTTTTTCCTTCATTTTGTTTTTTTTTCCTTCCTTCTTTTGTCAGTTAAAAGTGTTCTTCCCCCTGCTGGTGAAAAGAATGAGCCAAAGTCATTGATGCAAAATGTGCTTGTTAATTTGGAGACCAATGTCCCATGTTGCTCTGAATTCACAGCTGGCAGTGTGGCCTCTTTGCTAAGCTGTGACCTGGCCCTTCTGTGGAAGTCTTCATGTCACAGAATCACAGAATGGTTGAGATTGAAAGGGACCTCTGGAGAATGGAGACTCCACAACCTCCATGGATAATCTATTTCAGTGCTCAGTCGCCCTTCTAGTAAAAAAGCATTTCCCAATGTTTAGAAGGAACCTTCTGTGTTTTCAGCTTGTACCCACTGCCTCTTGTCCTGCTGCTGGGGCAGCCCTGAAAAGAGCCTGGCTCCATTCTCTTTGCACTCTACATTGATATGGTCCCCTTGAGTTTTCTCTTCTCTAGGCTTAATAGTCCCAGTTCTCTAAGTCTTTGATCACAGATGTGAGTCCTTAGTCATTTGCATGGCCCTTGGATGGACTCTAGTTGAGTGTTCATAGAATCACAGAATTGTTTGTGATGGAAGGGACTTTAATGATCATCTAATTACAACCCCCTGTTATAGGCAGGGACACTTTCCTCTAGACCAAGGCCTTGTCCCATGTGGCTTATTCTTGCTTCCATTCCTGACAGACTCTTATTTTCCCAAGTAAGTCCAGAAGTACCTTGCTCATCCATGCTGGCCTTCCAGCACTCTTGCCTATCTTCTTCCTTCTTGAGATGCATTGCTCCTGGACTTGGAGGACATGGTCCTTGAATATTGACCAGCTCTCTTGGGCCCCTTTTTCCCCTGGAGCTTTATCTCATGACGATCTGCCAAACAGATCCTCCAACAGGATAAAGTCTGCTCTCTTGAAATCCAGAGTAGTGAGCTTGCTTCACATCCTCTTTGGCTTGAGGATATCTATCATTCTATGGCCAAGGCTGCCCTCAAGTTTAACATCACTCACCAGCTGCTCCTTATTGGTGAGGAAAAGGTCCAGGGTAGCACTTTTTCATGTGGGTTCCTTTACCACTTGGAGGAGGAAATTATCATCAGTGCACTCCAGGACTGCTGATTTTACCTGCATGGGTGAAATCTTCCATGAAGACCAGGGCTTAAGAACACAAAGCTGCTGCTATCTGTTTATATAGAGTCTCATCCACTCAGTCTTTTTGGTAAGTTGGCCTGTAGCAGACTCCCTCTGTGATGTGTCTTTTCCTTGCCTCCTGTTTAGTCCCCACTCATAAACTGTCTATCCCCATCGTCTCTAGTTGATCCTTAATGTAGAGGGTAACACCTCATCCTCTTCTCCCGTCTTTCCTGAAGAGTTTATGCTGCCTAATCCTATGCTGCGGGCATGAGACCATCCCACTATGTCTCAGTAATGCCCATGACATCATAGCCCTGCAGTCATGCACATGTCTGTAGCCCTTCTTGCTTGTTTCCCATGTCCTGCGTGTTAGTGTAGAGGCATTGAACTTGAGCCACCATTGAAGCTGGTTTACTGACTGGGGTTTCCTTACCTTGCACTTCAGGTGCTTTCTTTCCAACCTGCAGTCCAACTTCAGGCTCAGAGTGTCTGTTAGTATCATTGACCTTGATGTGAGATGGATGTCTCTCTTGAGGTGAGAAGCCCAGAACTGGACACAATATCCAAGTACAGCCTCAACAATGCTGAATAAAGAGGAAGGATAACCTTCCTCAACCTCCTGGCACCATCATTTGTACACTCTGAAGTGCAGGCACATGGAAATAACAATTTTCTCCCATGTTTGATGTGGAAGATGGCATTTTTTATCTCCATTTTTGAGTCATGCATCCACTGTTTTTTATTCACTAGTGTGACTCTGACTTTGTTATCTACTGGAAAAACATCCTGCAAGTGGCCAGTTCTAGGTAGTTCACAGCAGGCTACTTCATATTGTCTTCACTGCTACATTGTCTTTGATTTCACTTTAACAAAATGCTTTATTTTTAATGTGTTTCTCAGTGCTTCTTTCACTGGTTTCTATACACAGCAGTACACAACTGTTACTATGCTGTGCTAAAAAAAGGTCTGAATAAACACACCCTGTGTCCAACTTCTTTTAGATAGGACATTCTTGAATCCTACAGTTGACTCTGAGCAGAATACAGTCAACTTGAAGATATTTTGCTCTGTAGTGTTGAGAAATATTTTATGTAAATAAATACTTTAGCTGAAGGCTTGTAAAGGGGACAAATGATCTTTGTGTGTTACTGCATGATGAACACTTGTAAAGAGATTTGTCTGTCAGACCAAGTGTGCAATATGGTCTGGAGATCAGACCACCCAAAGAAATATCAGAAGTCTTTGTAGTGCTCTGCTTCTCAAGTCCAGACATTTCTTTATACTTTTGTGGAAAAAGGTATGGAACTCTTATGCTGTGGAATACAGTTTAAATGTGATTGTCCACAACAATCTTTTAAAGGCTGTAGAAAATAATGATTTATAATAATGGCCTGGGCTGCATTAAGAGAAGCGTGGCCAGCAGCACAAGGGAGGTGATTGTCTCCCTTTACTTTTCTCTCATCAGACCCCACCTGGAGTACTGTGTGCAATTCTGGAGCCCCCACAGCAAGAAGGATGTGGAACTGTTGGAGCAAGTCCAGAGGGGGCCACAAAGATGATCAGAGGGCTGGAGCACCTCTGCTATGAGGACAGGCTGAGAGAGTTGAGGCTCTTCAGCTTGGAGAAGAGAAGGCTTCAAGGAGACCTGTCAAGGTCTGGAGGCCAGAGATCAACATTATCTCTGTCCAGAGGAGCAAGACCTCTTCTTATAGCTTTCTGAGCTGTAAAATTAAGGTACAAGCGAGACCAGATATCACCACAAAACTGTTTATTAAGGGATAAAATTTGAAAAAACAGAGGGAGAGAGAGAGTGGGAGAGAGAGTGAGGGAAGGAACAACAGAGAAATTAGGAGAGGAAAGGAGCAGGGGAGGGAGAAGAGCGGGGATTATATTACTATCAGATGGAGACAGGGTGGGGGTGGGGAGGGTGAGAGAGAGATGTGTGTGATCCGGGGATGTTCCATAGCGTTCATCAGGAGTCTGTCTTCTAGCTGTGGAGTTGTTGTTCCTTGAGTTCTCCTTCCTGAGTTCTTCTACTGGCAGGCATTTTGCAGGTCTTTTTTTATACAGTTTTTCCAGTCCCAGTCTTATCAGTGTCCAGGTGCGGCTCCCCAGGAATTCCTCCTGACCATTCTCATGCCCTAACAGGGGTCCAGCAGCAGCACCGGGGAGGGCCTCCGCCCCTTCCCTGTGCTGCTTACCTGTTCATACCCTGAATACACATAAGTCTTTTCGGGGTAGCTGATACTGGCCATGCATATCCTGGATACTCCTGCCAGGCAGAAATCCAGGAAAGTCACAAAAAACCACAGTATTTACATCCTGGAGCATCAGCAAAGGTGCTGTATCTCTGATAATTTGCACCTCTTAGACATTCAGCCAGGAACATTGTCTGAGTTTGGGGGAGGGAAACATGGCAATCCTTATCTTCATTGATTCAAACAAGGGAGAGACTTCAGAATCTCACAAGACCTTATAGCAGCCTTCCAGTATCTGAAGGGGGCCTACAGGAGGGCTGTGGAGGGACTATTCACAAGGTATTGTTGTGACAGGAGGAGAAGTAATGGGTTTAAACTGGCAGAGGAGAGATATAAACAGGATGTTAGGAGGAAGTTCTTTCCAGTGAGGGTGGAGAGATACTGGAACGAGTTGCCCAGGGAGGTTGTGGCTGCTCCCTCCCTGGATGTGTTCAAGGCCAGGCTGGATGAGGCCTTGAGTGTCCTGATCTAGTGGGAGGTATCCCTGCCTATGGTGGGGAGTTGGAACTGGATAAGGTCCATTCCAGTCTAAACCATTCTATGATTCGGTGATTCTGTGAATTTCTAGTGGTAAGGCTGATCCTTAATTACAGTTCATATATTCCACTCTTTAGTGTAGAAAGCCCTAGATCGTAACAAAACTAAGTTAAAAAAGCCCACAAAATTTATGGAGATCTTTCCAGCCATGTTTTTTTACATTTTAGGAAACGTTTCCTCTGACTTAATTCTTGTTGCTCTTTGCTCTTCTTTTTTTTTTTAGTTTGCATAAACAAGAAGAAAATAAGGTTTGCAGTTTAAAATAGCATTGGTCTTCTTTCCATCTCCATCTTACATTTTCCTATGGTATTGAGTTCCCTCTCCTTCCAGAAACTTAACCACACTACTGACTATTTGCAGCAGCATGAAACTATGGTACTGACTGTTCCTATATTTGCTAATGACTCTGAAAGTAGATTCGCATTCAGAATATACATTAGTATCTTAACAGAAAAAGTGACTTCTCTTGCATTTTTGGAGTTTCTTGCATTGGTATGCAGTGATTGGCAGTAAGCCTTATGGAAGTAGCTTTGTGTTTTTCAGATGTTAAATGCTTCATATATATGTGCTGGGTCTTTTCATGTGGTCTCTGCTGAATCTCTGACACAGTCTATGAAAGCCACAAGCAAGACAGCTTAGCTACCAAAAAGACTGGTGTCAACACCCAGCACCTCATAAAGCTTGGTGACTTTGTTGTTTTAGTAGTGTTGACTCACTCGTGGCAAAAGAGTGCAAGAAACAGTTCCATCACTTCATGTGGAGATTATACTGTGACAAACTTTGAAATAAGGACAAAACTAAGATACATTTTTTTTTTTAATTTGGAGAAGGCTCAGATCTGAGGTTGGGTGAAACTTCTGCTTTGCAACAAACATCCACAACTGTAAGATCAAATAATCAATAATCTCAAATTCATACCAGTTTTGGTTGTCAGTCACTGCAGTTGTGCCCCTGTTTTCCTTTGGAACTGAAATCTGTGTTGCACACAGATAGAAGATGATGTTTTGCCCTTGTGGTGTGAATTCAGAGCTAACTTAGACTGCTGTCTGCGTAGCTTAAAATTCTTTCTTCTAGTGCATGCATGAAACAGTGTGAGCTGCTGAAAACTGTTTTTTTTTTTCGGGTGGGTATCAATTCTAAACTAGAAGTACTAGATGAGAAGAAAAGAAAACTGTCCAGGTGGTACATGCCGTACCATCAAAGCTTCTTTACTGTTGTCTTTATTGTGGTGGCTATGAAGAAGAGGCTAGTAGATACTGTGGTGATTGAATGAGGCCATTTGCTTTATCCCCTTGGCTGCAGATGAATTGCTGATGGAAGGTCTTCATTAAGTTTTGTTTATGACAACAGCATAGATCTGCTATTTGGGATAGTAATTTTACTTTTTCTTTTTTTTTCTGGCTGAAATTATTTGATCTCAAAAGATTGTCCTCTTTAATTTCTGACAATGGTGTGTTTATTAAAAATTATCTTTTCTGATATTTTGGCACTTCACCATAACAAGGTATCCAAAGTATTATTTTAACACCTAAGAAATGAGGTGACAGAGTTGTATGCACCTTTGCTAGACTGGCACCCTTGTTATGCAAAACAAAGGAGAGTGCTCTTTACTACTCCATAGTTTTGTAGTATGAAGGCGAGACACTTTCTCAAGAGACATTCAGGAGAGCAGCAAACTTAAATCCTCCAAATCATATTATTGCATGGACTGGAGAAGCTATTGGTTCCTGAGAACTTCCCTTGAATGCTGTGGATGCTGGAGAGGAGGAGTTCTTTAGGAGTTTCTGGGAACTGAATTCTGCATGCTGTAGTTCCTGTCTAGTGACTTCAGTGACCTAACCACAATTCTTCTCTTCATTGAAGTTGCTCAGGCAAATAATCCATATTGAATTTCCCTGAGATCCGGGACATAGTTTTATTGTAAGTGATGAAACAATAAATCTTAGCCCACTAAGCTCAGGCTCTTCAGGCAGAGAAAAAGCATTTCCTGTTCTGTATGGATCAATTTTCACTGACTGACCTGGCATAGAGAATTCACTTTCTTCTTCGTTCCTCCTGGCTCAGCACCATTGGTAGCATGCACCTTCCTGTCCTTCAATTGCCCTTTAAGCATCCAGAACACCTTTTGCAATAAAGTAAAAAGCCACTTGTTATTAAGATAGCAGGTGAAAATGTGAAGATGCTAATCTATATTGTAAGAAGCTGACTGTCACTGTCCACATAGACAATACCACCTCTTCTGCTTCCATGAACAGTGAAACATTAAGAATTTTTTATTAGATATTTTGATTCTTGTACTTTACTCGTACCTAGAAAGCTGTCTGGGACCTCATCTGTAATTGCAATACACATATCCTGAGCTTTGTATTTGTTGTCTTTTCAGGTTAATATTGTTTTAGCATTGAAGCTTTGGTGACTTTGGTTTTTGTTTGTTTTTTCTTTATTAACATATATATGCATCCCATGGTAGTCTCATTTATACTCAGACAGAGGTAATGTGTGTAAACTCTTGCTGAGGTTTCTGTGCCTCTCTGTTTAAGACATACGCTTCATATCCAATGATAAGTAGCTTTACAAGCTACTTAATAGAAGCAGATGGTGTGAAAGTGGCACATATAAAACAAAAATTAAACTGAAACAATCCAAAACAAAGACTCCAGCATTCAGGCTCTACAGCTTTAAGAAATATCTGCTTTATATTAGCATGAGTGGCTGCTGTTTCAGATCCTCTCAAGAGTTCTGGCTCTTTGCTCAAGGTCTAGATCCTGGTTCTGGTGGCAGGTAAGCAGAAATCAGCTACCTACAATAGACAGTTTGAAACTTTCTTTGATGCCAGAAATTTTCTCCTGTGTTACAAGGTGCTCTGACCTGCCCTACTTCCATTCCACACAACAAATATGATTTTAAATTTCATTGAATCAGGAACCTCTCTGCTTGTATATGTGGATAGCCAGATCCTTGCTGTGTCATTTACAGCATGTAGGAAGTTAAGGAACTAATATGTATGCTCTTTTTTTTTTAATAAATCAAAGCTGAGTTTTGAAGAGGGAAGAGGACACTATTGCATATGTAGATACTTGGATCCACAGAAAATTTTTTTAGAAAATGTTATTGGGAAAAAACCACTTTGTATGATTAGTATTCAAATTAAAATTCTGTAAAGTAATAATTACTGAATCCTAGGCAGAGGAGCTCTTAAATCCATTAATCATCTTAGAGTAGGTAGAAATTTTACCTAAAAGAGGTTTGTGGCTGTATATAAGAAATTACAGTACTGTACCTAAATGTCTCAGATCCTTTATTTACTCATACATTTTCTACTTTTAAGCATTTTGTTTTGATTTGATGTTTTGCAGATTTTCATGTTACCTCTGCACCTCAGTTTAAGCTCATTTGATGTCTGGATTTAGGCATGGTGAGATTACAAGATGATGGCCCTGATCTGTGCGTTTGCAGTTTTGGGCTTAATGCCTTGTCAGAAGGCTCTCAGCAAATGATTCATGAATATAAACAACATCACATGTAACACATTTGCTTTTCTAAGAGAAAACCATCATTTAGTAGAGCCAAGGTTGTCTTTATCCCTAAATAATCCAGAGATCATTTTAAATCAGTGAAGGTATTAACAGTCTAGCAGTGAAGTTTTAGCTCTAAGCTTCTTTAAACCAAGAAATTTTGTGGTATGAAGGAGCAGACCTGGAGATGTTGGGGAAACACATGTCTTGTACTGTAAACTTGAGAAATAAACTGTCCACAACGGGAAAAGCCTAGGGGCCAAATTCTGAAATACTTCATTAAATTTAAAAAAAAAAAAATTGGAAATTTGCCTGTGTAAAATATATGTAAGGATATTAATATCTAAGTTCATACAGGCAGGTAAAATACAATAAATCAAAGTCTAACATGATAACATACTAATAAGATTTGTTAAATACCTTGTGCAAATGGTTGTGAAACTTGTCTTTATGAGATGATTTACATAGCATTTAGGGAAGTGCAGATATTGTGAAGTGTTTTGCTGGCAAACTAAAATCCCTGGAGCTTCTCTGCTCTTCATGAAAGTAAAAAATCTACAAGCTGTTTGATGAAGAATTTAAGTAAAACAAAAAATAGAATAGATTAATACTTGAGATGCCTTCAGTACTTCCGTAGACTTGTTTGTTTGGTTTGTTTTGGGGCTTAATGGTTTTGGGGTCTGTATAAAAACTAAGTAAACATTAACTTTAATTTAAACTTGTAAATCTGACTCTTCTTGATCAAGAGAATGCAGAAATTGTTGCATTCATGTTCACTAAATCCTGAGTCCTTTAAACAAGGTATCGGATCCCTCTTATGGGCACATTTTTTATTCTAATAATATGATTAAGGTAAATTTACAGTATTTAACAGGCATCTACTGGCTTGTGTGTTTTCTGCCATTAGAGGTAATGCTTCTAGATTAGGTCAGGTTAGAGAAACGTCTAGGGACTGTGAAAGAATGTCAAAATGAGAAATAAACAAGAACAACTTTTAATCATGAGCACAGTTAACACATGCACAACATGCTGGAGGAAATGAAGCACCTTGCCTCTTGCTTTCCTAAAAATGGGAATGGAATTCAGCCTTGCAAAATGCTACGTGTGTTGCTAGGGTCATTTGGAGGATCACAGCTTCAAGGTGTTGGTGATCTGGCTAGAAAATTTATGGATCTTTCAATGGTTCTTCTCATGAGTGCCCCACACCACTGAGTGCCAATTAGCATGTGTCTGGAGATGACCCATGGGGGTCCCATTAGGGACGATGGAGAAGGAGCCTTCAGCGCGGTTCAGTTTCCTTGTCTGTGCATTCATCAGCTCAGTATAGTGTTTCTTGGCAATGTGTCTGCATACCCTTGGACAGGCAGCCTCAGGCAGAAACATTGCTCTACTGCCTTTTACTCCTTCAGAGACAAAGGCTTGCATTCTCAGCATCCTGTAATGTGGTTTGTTTTTTCCACTAGCTTGTAGCTTGTAGTGCGTGAATTATATGGGCTGAATATTGCAAGCATTGAAACAATTTGACTATAGAATCATATAATTATTTTTTTCCTTGGAAAAAAGCTTTAAAGTCATCAGTCCAACCACTGACCTAATTAAGTGCTGTGCCCACATGTTTATTAGAATAGAATAGAACAGAATAAGCCGGATTGGAAGAGACCTCCAAGATCATCCAGTCCAACCTATCACCCAGCCCTATCCAGTGGCACTAAGTGCTCCATCCAGTCTTTTCTTGAACACCTCCAGGGATGGCAACTCCACTACCTACCTGGGCAGCCCATTCTAATGGCAAATCAGTCTGTGAAGAACTTCTTCCTAATATCAGCCTATACCTCTCCCAGCACAACTTAAGACTGTCCCCCCTCATTCTGTTGCTGCTTGCCTGGGAGAAGAGAACAACCCCCACCTGGCTGCAAGCTCCCTTCAGGTAGTTGTAGACAGCAATGAAGTCACCCCTGAGCCTCCTCCAGGCTAAACAATCCCTGCTCCATCAGCCTCTCCTCTTAGGTCTTGTGCTCTAGGCCCCTCACTAACTTTGTCACCATTCTCTGGACACATTCCAGTACCTCAACATCTGTCTTGAATTGAGGGGACCAGAACTGGACACAGTACTCAAGATGTGGCCTAACCAGTGCCAAGTACAGGAGAAGGATGACCTCCCATGTCCTACTGGCCACACTGTTCCTGATAGAGACCAGAATGTCATTGGCTGTCCTGGCCACCTGGGCACACTGCTGGCTCATGTTCAGCTACTATCTACCAGCACCCCTTTTTTGAACACCTTCAGGGACGGTGACAACACCGCCTCCCTGAGCAACTCATTCAACCGTCTGATTGTAAAGAATTTTTTCCTAATATCCAATCTATACCTTCTCTGGCACAATTTGAGACCATTTCCTCTTGTCCCATCACCTGATACTAGGGAGAAGAGACTGACCTCCACCTCACTACAACCTCCTTTCAGATGGTTGTAAAGAGCAGTGAGGCCTTCCCTAAGCCTCCTCTACTCCAGATTAAACAATCTCAGTTCCATCAGCTGCTATTTGTAATACTTTTTCTCTAGACCCTTCGCTGGCTTTGTTGCCTTTCTCTGGATACACTCCATCAACTTAGTATCTTTTTTGTAGTGAGCATTTCTAATTTCCTGAGAACCATCATCTTTTCTTTTAAGTAATCCTGCGTTTTTCTCGTATTTAGATCTAAGCAGATCAGTTAAATCTTTGAGGCTAACTATTTCTTTTTCCTCTTCCTCTTCCTCCTGTGGAAGATCTGATGGGCCTGCATTCAGATCCTCTTTTGATCCAGCTTTTAATATAGCTTTGGCTCTAGCTTTTGCAGGGGCTAGTTTAACAGAAGATGGAGCTTGTGGTTGGTCAGAATTTTGGGGAACCTTGGCATCTACATTGTCTTTTGCAGTACAATCAGAATTTGAGGTCTGAGGTGCTGAATTCACTTCAGAAGGCATGTTATCTCCCTATGTCTCAAGATGTTCCTTCTTTTTATAAACAATACCGGGACACTTAAGACAACAATGTCCGGGCGTGCAGCCAGACTCTGTTGGTTGTACTGAAGAATTTCGATATTTATGTTTCCTGGCCCGATCGATCTGGTTTTTTAAGGACACAGCAGAAGTTTTTAGTCCCAAAGC
>VWZI01017918.1:40330-75354 GCA_013396835.1 Psilopogon haemacephalus
TTAAGCAGTGACCTTTTTAAACCCCGACTAAAACTTAGAAAAACACACTGGAAGTTAATAAATGAAGCTTTATATTTACAGCAATGCAAATATACAAGCAAATATTTACAAGATATAACAGATATTTACAGAAATATACAGCAAAAAAGGTAATAAACACACCACACCCCTCCCGGAGACCAAAATCCCCAGAAGAGGGTAACCAAACCCCCCTACCACTTTTCCCCCCTTTCCCAGCTTTATCTCACCACCTCTTGATGCTGCAGATAAGCTGAAGATCAGAGAGATTAATGATAGGAGAAGAAGTTAGTCGTTTTAGTGATTTTACTCTGAATCTAGCCAGCAAGACCAAGAACAAAGGAAAAAGCTGCCGGAGCCAGCACAGACCCAAGCCAGACTGGCCCTCTGCAAGCAGACTGGCTATCTCGATGTTTCGAGAACATTTCTCAAAACAATTTTTTTTTCTGTCTCAGTGAAACTTGGTGAAGTGACACTGTGTGTTTAACTCTCTCTCAGCCAATAGTCTAATTTCTCACTCAAATTCTCCAATTAGCTCAAACCAACACAGAGGCCCAAAAGTGAATGCGGTATTTGAGGTTATAACTATGTTATGGGGAGCTGGACTTGATGATCGTTATGGGTTCCTTCCAACTCATGCTTTCTATGGATCTATGAGATGTGATGTCCCTGCTTGGATGAAAGGCTAGTCAGCAAGTTTTTACCTTGGGTTGAACCACAGAGGCTGAGAAGTACTGACTAGTCTGAAGAAGTGTATCTTCATAGTGCATCAACAGAGGAGCACCTGGGCTACTGCAGACTTAATAGAAAACAAATACTTTTACTTTATTTATTCAACAATGTATATATTTCATTCAACATTATATGTATTTTCTATAAACCAGTGTTCTATTTAAGACATTTATTTCAGTAAATAGGTGTGTTTTCTTAAGGTGAAGGAGTGAAAACAGGGGAGAAATGCTCATAGGTTGAGCCTTAAAAAAACAACCAAACCAAAACCAGACATTGAGAATAAGTTAACAACTGAGAGTGCAGGGTGTGAAGTAGCAACTGATGAACTACAGACTCACAGGATTTAGTAGGTGTGGATTTGTGTTCTGTATTACAGTTAGACCCCAGATGACCAGAATGATCCTTCCTGACACTGCAGCTGACCTCAGCACTGCATAGTACTGTGGTGTGTTTTTTCCACTAAACCACACGTGTTTGAGGTTGTACAACACAGAGTGTAAGGGAATGGAAGGTGAAAAGGAAAAGTGTTTGGGATAGGTTTCTACAGCTAGAGTGTTATCAAAGAATCAGCTTTGCAATGGGGCTTTGGCTGAAGCAATAAGTACTTGATGTATGGTGGTCTTGCCTTTATCATCCAGACACCTTTGACACTTAAATCATGTTCTGTGGTTAGGATTTCCCCATATTCAGATATGTTACAGTGTCTACTGATGTCTTCCAGTTAAATTAGGATAGCTGTAGAGTCAAGTCTCTTAACAAGGAAAGCCTTTACATGAAATCTGATTTGTAAAGTAACATGAAACAGGAAATTGAGCAGTGCCTTTTTAGAAGATCTCCTAACCTTTGAAGCTAAGTTGTGTTTAGAAGAGTAACGCCTCAGATTAACTATTTTTCCCCTCACAAATTTGCTTCTTACGGGATTCAAACAGGGGTAGCCCAGTGTAACAAAGTTCACCTCCTATGAGTCAGACTGAAGTCTAGCTACTATTTTTTGGCTACCTTTATATAGCGTAACTGTGTTTGTCATCACTCCTCTTCATTTTCAAATGCCAGGATGATTCATTTTAGGAATGTTTATATCCATTTTCTGTGTAACCAGACAAGCTGCAGCTTACTGAACTTCATGTTTTCTTTTTGCAGTTGACAAAGTTGAAAACCTTTTATTTTTGTCTTTATTATTTGCTTTCCCCTCCCTATAGGGGGAGGAGATAAGTTGGCTGTGTTTAGTTCTCTCCTCCTCAATTTCCCTGTTCTTCCTCTTTCCCAAACATGCTAAGTCTTTAATGTGTTCTTGATCTCTGTAATGGTTCATCTGAGTCTGGAGCAAGTATCTAACAGTGATTAGTTTACTCAGTTTATGTTCATATAAAAACAAAGCATAGAGGAGAACTGAGAATTCTGTTCACTATATAAAACTGATAAATACATTTCAAGTATATGCTAATCTCTTAGAGCATTAAAGATTATTAAAAATTATGACCTGTATTTTATCTCAGCATAGAGACAAGTAGTGCAGCTATAGCTATTGGTGAGCATAATTAATTTGTTTGTTTATAAGCATTAACCTCTCTCGGGATTGTTGCAAATTCCCTATGTATAATTTGTATTTGTATTTCGTGTTATCTTGGAAAAAAAAAAGCGGGGGGGGGAAGATATGGAAAAGTGACTTTTTCATCACAATATAGGGTAGTTTATATTCCATAAGTTTTTATCTACATACAAAATACTATTCGCAATGCTTTGAATGCAAAACTATGTACAAAAATTAAAAATAGGTATTCTAAATTTGCTCACATCTGATTAACAGCTCTAAGGAAATCTATGAGATTTCCAATGCTAAGAACATAGTTTGGTTTCTCTAGGGATGTAAGTCTGCACAGCTATATTAAATTTAACAGAATTTCTTTCGGTTCCAATTTTTTTTTTTTTAAAGGTTGGCCAAATACTGGCAGATAACCTGATTAGTGTAGACATTCCTACCTGTAAAATGTTTTGCTTTCTAAAGACTTGAAGTTAGAGTAAGATTAATATAGCTTCACATAGTTATACAATCTGCCAGAGTTGTTCTGTGTCCCATAGTGTTTTAAACAAGTGAGCACTGCAAATGAGGTTCATTTAACTCTTCAAAATGCCAGGAGGGCTATTTAACAGCCTACCACTTGTGACCTTTTGCTTAACAATATCTAGTGTCCCTTCTCATTACAGACTACTCAAGCTAGTGATTTACCTGCTTAGAAAACATTACTTATTTATGGAAAAGGATTTTAAAGAAAGAATTTGCATGTCAAGATTGGCATTTACAATTTCCTCTTGAGCAGTGTACTGACCAATAGGAGAAAAATAAGGGGCTGCATACATCTTTCACCACAGTACAGCTAATAGTCACTGAATTGTTTGTTAGAGCTTCCAGATTAAAATGAAGGGGCCAGCAGGGCCGGGGGATGGTAATCCAAGTACTCTTTGCCAAAATGCATTCCACTGGAAGTAGCTTCAGTCCCTGGTCTCGTGCCCTGTCACCATGCATGGTGGTAAAGAGAGAACCTTCATAAAGTATTTGACACTTTTACACACAGCATCCTGGTCACCAAATTGGAAAAGCATGGACTTCAGGGATGGAGCCACTTTTATTTATTATATAGATGTATTCCTTGAATTTAAGTCATCTCCTCAAAATTCATATTTGTATGTAGCAGTAAGGGAAAAAGTGTCATCTGTTGAGTGTTGGATTCATGGTGGAGCATGGATCAATCATCAACAGGTTCTAACAAAGGCATCAAAACTCAGTAGCAATATCTTCTATCAAAAAGAAACCAATAATGTTGGTTTATAAAAGGAAAGTGAAGAATCTTCTCTTGAGGAACAGTTGCTTGATCCATGTGTGAATTCTTCTAGTGTACCTGTAAAAGCCTGTCAAGACGGCACGTTTAAAATTTCACATTTGCTAACAAGGAACAAAACTGAGGAGGGGGCTTCTTGGACCTTTGGCATGGCTTGACAGGAGTTTTTATATACAATGGGGGGGAGATAAGACTGTGAATAATATAATTCCTCTGTTGATAGTCACAAGTAGCTGCAAGATGAGGGCATGGTTGCAGAGTGAGAGAATGGTGACTGCAAAATGATTTTTATGGTGTACCATGCAATCTGATGTTTTTCCTTTGTAAACTATACACTCTTGTGAAGTGCAGAAAAATCTCAGTTTCTGCTTAGAAGAAAGCCTGAGTTGTGTGAGAATGAACACCTTGAAAACATGTGCCCTAACATTCAGAAATCAGGAGTCAATTAAATGCCTTGATGTAGGAGTGATTGGACTGGTCCTGATTTTGAATAGTGACAGTAGTAGAGGGAGTATTTCTGTACTGTAGTATCTTCACTTGATATCATTGCTAACTAAGGCTTAGTGAAGTAGCTGATGCAGATCACACCCCTAGACAAGCCCTTTCTTCTGTGACCAAAATAAAGGGTTAAGACTGAGTGTTGACTAGCCATACATGACTTCCTGAACTATACTGATGCTAGAATTGCTTTTTAAAGGGTATAGCTATGGTATGGCTCCTCAAGAATGACCTCTTTACACCAGGTTCTGTCTTAAGAATTGTACTTTGAATGCATTTTGTTATTTTCTGGTTATTCAGAAGCAGTTCTTAATATATTTAATATTTTTAGTGCCCTACAGATACCAAAGCAACGTTTGGGGTCCACCTTAAAGTAGTAGGAGACTGGACAGGTATGTAGAAAAAAACAATTATCTTCAGAGACAAATACCTTTACTCAACCTGTTGCCCCTTTCTGGCTTCAGTACTATTGTACTTTGATTGTGGTGTGTTCTGTTCTAGAGAGCATTCATGCTTGTTTTCCCAAAGCTGTTGTTACTACATCCTTGATGCAACCCCTGCTTTATTCAGATGTACTTTACTACTAACATATCTTCTGATTGCAGTGTAATACTTTTCAGTATTCCTGTTTCTGCCTCTTTTTCTTACTTTTGGGAAGCCTGCTGCCCAGGCACAGTGCAGTGCCTCTGTGCGTAGTAGTGTCTGCAGAAATGCTGAAATGTGCAGCTCCCAGATAAGAGAATTTTGATGCCTGCAGTCTGGATGGTTGCCAGGTTAATTAACGCCTATGGTACCCTGAGATTACAGGTTTCTTTCATGTTCTTCCATGCTCTTCCATTGCTCTTTAAACATCCTCCAGACAAAGGGGTGTAAGCCAGGATTCCCCACAGAGTAGAATGATGATTTGCTGTTCCTGGTGACAGTTGTATACTCAAGTGATAGTTGTCATTATTCCTTGGTGACTGGCATAGCATACCATCTCCTTGTAAGGAAGAGAAATACATAACACCATCGTGTTCATTTCTCAAAAAGAAATGTTTTTCATGTTATTTTGTGTCAGTTTGTGTGTTTGAGGAACTAAGTCAAATAAGCTTGTAGCCCTAAAAGGGATTAGACCAATTTGGGGAGAGTAAATTCACAAATCTGTTGAACTTGTCGGTCCAGCTGCATACTTTGCTGTGGAGGTCACTGAAACTTTAACAGGCAAAGGTTGAAAGGGCAATGCTGTGTGCATATATGATTCATGATCAATCTGATTTTCTGGTTTTGCCTGACGTATTGTCATGATATATGTTCTTGGCAAGACAGAGGAAGACTATGGGCCTACTTAGCTTGTGGTCTGCCTCAGTACGATGGCTTGTAGTAGTTCGGCAGTTACCTGCCTCCCTTTCAGGATTATCCAGTCCAACCTATCACCCAGCCCTATCCAGTCAACTAGACCACAGCACTAAGTGACCCATCCAGTCTTTTCTTCAACAACTCCAAGGATGGCGACTCCACCACTTCACTGGGCAGCCCATTCCAATATTAGTTTTGCTAAATGGGGGATATCTCTTCCAAAGTCAAATACGCTGTCAAGAAATATGGGGTTTAGCCAACCCTTTATGTCTCATCTGTACTGTGGAGCCCTGTTCTCACTCAGTCTCTTAAGCCCTGTGACAATTAATGGTCTCTAATCCACTGACTGTCTGAGCAAGGATTATTATATTTGCCACGTTCCTTATAATCTTTCTTAAGTGTGCTCTAATGGCAGCTTCTGGAGACAGGATATTAGGCTGGAGGAGTTTTTATGCTATATGCTGTCATTTGAGCTCTTTGCACAACCTATTCTCTCAGCCTTTATCCTATTTATTAAAATTCTCTTTTGTATCACATTTTCACATTCCTGACAGTTTATGCCTGACACCAGAGAGTTAAGAATTGAAAGCCTAAATGAAAGGACACCAGAAGTGTGTTGTGAAATGCAGAAAAGAACCAGTTAATTTTCAGACATTTTGTCCTCTCATGGGCTTCAGCTTTTACTGCCTGCATCTGAGAGAATGAGGGCACAGAGTCTCAAGTTGTGCTGGGAGAAGTATAGGCTGCATATTAGCAGGAAATTCTTCACAGAGAGAGTGATTTGCCATTGGAATGAGCTGCCCCAGGAGGTAGTGGAGTCACCATCCCTGGAGGTGTTCAAGAGAAGACTGGATGGGACACTTAATGCCATAGTCTAGTTAATTGGATAGGACTGGCTGGTAGGTTGGACTGGATGATCTTGGGGGTCTCTTCCAACCTGGCAGATTCTATGATTCTATGTGGTAGAGGAACAATTTCCTGCTACTAGCTGTAAAGACTTGGCGGGGAATGCACACTCCTGACAAACCAGTTCTTCAAGGTCGAGTGTCTGACATTGAGTATTATGTTTTGAAAATTTATGGTAGGCTACCTTGAGGCCTTAATGACTCCTTAGTAGGTTGAGAAAGTGACTGCATGTTAAGAGAGAAGATAAGGGCTATCAGAATTGTCCAGTCCTAATAAAAAGTTGCTGCTAGTAGAAAGTCATTTGTTGCCCAGATCCTGGTGTATATCATTTTAGATCTCCAGTGGAAGAACCTGAAAGGACTGGCTTCTAAAAAAGTGACTACGGAATTTTTTTTAATTTTTTTTTTGCATGAGAGCAGATACATAGTAGATTTTCAGGCAGTTCTGTTATTTGCTTGTTAAAGAAGTGACAGAAGACAGGTAATAGAGGAAGAAATCTCAGAAATGGTAGTTCTGAGACCTTTGCAAACTAAACAGTAATACAGACCCCTAAGTGATGTATTCTTTTTCCATTGATATCAAATGGTGATTCTGGGCTTAGAAGAGTTGATAACCTGCCTTTCTCAGAAGCAAATTTGGATAAATGCACAGCATTCCCTCCCGTTGTACAGGCAGTGGCAACCTTCAGATAAATTTTCAATACAAATCTGTGATCTTTAATTTCTCATGTGTGTTATGGTAACTGTATTGTGCTTAGCTTTTACAGGTACTGCTATTGCTATAATGTGCCCTTATATGTCTGTATATACTTGAACTACTTTCCATAGTTCCCTTTGTAGACTTCTGACCTGTTTTTGTGTCTAGTTTAGGATGAGATGAGTCAGGCCCCAAACATGCTTTTTTTCTCATTATTTAGTGTAGAAAGGCTTTAGATAATACACATCACAATGTCAGAGGTAGTTTAGTTAATTGACAGATGTGATTTTTTTCCTTTGTAAAGATTCCTAACAATTCTTCCATCTTTTACCATGTTCACTGGGCATTGTGAATAGTGGAACAGCTATTGCAGACCTCCCTAAAGAATAATTTTGCGATCATGTAATTGCTATCCTTATGCTGACATGTGCCTGCTTAAGTCAGCACCTAACATGTGTGAACAACACATGTTGTGCAATTGTGGTCACTCATGCTATTAGTGCAATTATTTTGTCATATTACAGAGGTGAAACCTATTGCTGTAGACCACAGCTTAGTTAGTCTGTCTAGACTTAGACATCCAAGTTATGATAGCTTACAGTGGCTGATCTGTGGTAATTGCAGACATGAAGCCCTGCAAGTTGAGTTAGCCTCAGAGCTAAGTCAGCGTGTCTTCCTCTGCAGCTGTCTGGCAGTTAATTGCTGCAGAGCTGGTGGAGGGCAACTTTAAACCCTACAGTAACATTGAAGTCTTTGCGGAACTGTCCTTGTGTATGGATCAGAAATGGCTCGGCTGATAAGCTGATACTGTTATTAGCCTCCCTTCTAAACATCTCTTTTGTTCTGCATCTCTCTGTGTGATCACCTATTTCTTCTTCAGCTTTGAAAAAATCCTGTTGACTTAGTATTTGCAGACGGAGTTTTTGAAAGTATTTTTTGCCCCACTTACTGTCTTGTTTGTCCTCAGTGTTGTCATCTATCAGCCTTATGCTTCCCCTGTCCTTGCTGCTTGTTTAGTTTTAAAGCTGACATTTCATCTGGCACCTCCAGAGGGAAAAAGAGAGGCTACAGGCCATGCCTTGTGTCCAACCACTTGACAGCAGTGAAAAAAACCTGTGGCAGTGCATCAAGACAATGTGTCTCATTCACTAGACAAACTTCAGGGTGTGAGACAGAAAGTGATATTGATGATGCCAAAATAACAGATTTCTGAAGTCCTGCAGCATGTTTCTTTGTGGAAAACAAATGCACAGCACTCAGAGGTGTTACAGTGAACCACATGCCTTAAGGCAATAAAACCTTGCTGTTATGTTGCAGTGTGTTGCTGGAACAAATTGAAGTGGGAGCGTGTTTAAAACACTGCTGCTGTTCTACACTCTACGGTAATTTTTATCTTGTAGTAGTAACATCATCCTGCTGTGTGGTTCCATATGATCCTAGAGACATTGCAAGTGCTGTCCACTGTTCTGAGCAGCATGGTGTTTATTGTAAGTATAATGTAAGAGCACTTTAATACCAACCTTTGAATCTGAGACTTCTGTTATATAGGTTACTAAATGTCATGGCAACAGGATGTGTTTATATGTGCAGAAACTCTTCAGCTAGAGCTAGAACAGACAGGTCATAGGGTGCTGATCTGCATCATCCTAGTAAACTCAGTCTCCTAAGAGAATACACTTCTTTGCTAAATTCTGTTGTTAGAGCTGAGGATATATGTGGTCACTAGGTTGTTTAGGACTACTTTATTTTGGGTCTAATGTGGAAAGTTTTAGATTGGATATTAGGAAAAAAAGTCTTCACCAAAAGGGTTGCCAAGCACTGGAACAGGCTGCCAGGGAAGTGGCTGAGTCATCATCCCTGGAGGTATTTAAAAAACATGTAGTAGATGTGGTGCTTGGAGACATAGTTTAGTTCTGGACTTGGCACATTTAGAGAGTACACTGAGAAGTGGGCAAGATCTTGGCAGGGGACATAGCCAAGCCAGCTTACCCAAAGTGGCCAAAGGGGTATTCCATGCCCTATGACATCAACTCAGGTATAAGAACAAAGTGAAAGAAGGAAGTGTGGAGGATACTCATCTGTGGCATCTGTCAAAGAAACAGCTACAGGTTGAAGCCCTGCTTCTCAAGACCAACCGCTGTCTGCTGATGGGAAGTAGAGAATAGCATCTCTCTCTCTGTTTTCACTTGTGTGCATGGTCTATCACTTGTGCTTATCATTATTATTAAATTGCTTCTGTCTTATCACTGGCTTTTGTTATATTTTCCTCTCTTCCCTGTCCATCTAAGAAGGGTAGTGATAGAACAGTTTTGGTGGGTATTTGTCCCCCCAGCCAGGAAGGTCCAGTTTTAGAGCAAATTTCAAGGGGAAACAAACAACAACAACAAGAAAAACATAATATTTTCCAATTAAACCAAACAATTTTCCAGAATGCTGCAAATGTATAAAAACATGAATCTTGTTCAGCTCCCTGTGGACTAAAACTGTAGACAGCAAAGAGTACCCACCCCAGAGACTTTATTCTTAAACTGACAACATTTTAAGGCAGTTGTTTGGGATTTTGAAGACTGCCTGAGGATCTTTTTGTGTGCTCTCTAGCAGGAAATCAACATACCTTTTCAGTGTTTCTGAAAGAGGAATGATCTAAACTTGCTGGGCTGGAAGGCACTGTTAAATTGTTTAGGTGTATCAACGTGACTGTGTAAAGCCCTTGCAGCTCTTGGTTTAGAGAATGCCTGAAGCATCCCAAGGCTTGCTATGCATTCCTATGCTTAGCTGGAATTATCAGCAAGTGTAGGAGTTAAGAAAGAAGCAGTGTTTTATTTTCAGTAACCCCGGAGACTTTTAGACGTATTGAATTAGTGAATCATTCGGTTAGTGTCCTACTATATCCTTAGTAGATTTTGGTTCATACTGGATGAATGTGTGAAACAGCAGATAACAAGAGACAATAATAAGACTACAAAGTTTGCCTACAGGAGGTGACAAGGTTGTTCCAGGATCACTAAACCTGCTACTGAATTTCTTTAACAATGTCTAGTCACTGGTGATGAATAATTGGTTAACTCTCTTCCTATTTATTACTTCAAGTTCTGTTTGGGCCTTTTTCATTCCATAGTAACATGTGTTTTATTCTGTTTAGTTAGTCCATGGGATTCCTGGCAGGATGTTAATGATGTGGTACTGTCAGTTGTTCCAACAAAATCAATGTGTGGTTTTGGAAGCAGAAGACAGAGACAGGATAGATGTTACGTTCCCCTGTTAGAATTTTATGACTACCAATCTTATATTGTCAGTGAATCCTACTTACACTTCTGAGAAAGATATAAAAATTGAGTGCTAAAAAGATTTAATTGTGTTTCTATTGACATGATTTGAAGTGAGCAGTAAAAGTAGTACTGTTACATTACTGGGAGATTAAATTGCCTTAACAATATATTTAGCTGAAGTGTGCAATAAGGAATTCTAGTTTTATTTTTCATTGCTATTTCTGATCATTATTTGTTTTATTTGTGACTGCAAACAAGCTCAGTAAACGGCAGGATTAGGAGAATGGAGAAAAGAACAGATTTAATTTACTGGTTCAATACTGAAAGTCCTTTTCTTCTGGTTAAATAATTAATGCTGATGGTGAACATCTGAATTTTTGGCTCGAGATCTGGACTGTTTTACATTAGCTGAATGCCAGGTGACTCAGTACCAAAACCGGTATAACTTGAGTCAGTTCCTATTTGAACAGTTAATGAGTTTTACCACTACAGTGGAACAAGATTTTTGGGTGAGAAAGTTGCCTTGAGGGACATTTTATTGTAATATGAAGTCCTTTCCTCATCTTATCCTATTCATGTTATCCTAAACTTAATCTTTTTTGCAAATTCTAGACTTGCTAATCAGGTAATGATTATAGGAAGTGACATGGCTGAATGATACAAATTAATTTTAACCTTAGCTTTAGCAGGCACAGGATGTGTCAATGTTGCTGTAGTTAGGAACTGATCCAGAAATACAGGACTGAAGGATTCTTTGCCATGCCTCATATATTTTAAGTTTATGAACTACAGGAATGAAGCCTGTGGAGCACATTAACATGTAGCAGCGGATGGGATCTAAATAATTGTGAGGAAGAAAGCTCCTCTCTACTATGAAAACAGAGTCAAGATATTAAAGCTCTAAGATTGGAGTGGACTGTTAGGCAAATTTCTGATTATGTAATCACTGTTTATATTTTGTATTTGCCTATTTAAGAATTGCCTGTGTTTCACCATTTTTCTGTTAATCTTGTCCCATTCTTCTATTAGTCTTTATGTGGCTGCTTCAAGCAATGAATGTATGAAGTCTGTCTGGACTTCCTGTTTATTTGTGTGAGCACATTGAACAAGCTCAGGTGTGTAATGTTTTCTGGAGAAATGGGAGAATATACAACAAAATGACAGCTCTTGGTGTGTGCTTGCACTGCCCTGGGGGCAATATTGGGCTCTCCTAGATGTCACTCAAGTTTTGCTGAAAAATCTCTACCTGACATCTTATGTTTGTTCCTATTTCATTGAGACTACTCTCTCAGAGACAGAAAGAAAAATCAGATGCACTTCAGACCTGGAATTGTGAGATACCACAGTTTAACAATTGCTAGTTCAACTATCTCAAAGGTTTTCAAAGAAACCTTTGAAAGGTTTCTCTTTTTTTTTGGGCATCTTTTTCTCGCAGATTATAAAATCTACAGTAATTAATTAGGCAAAACATTTCTAATTTAGAACATTAAAATAAATAGGAAAAGCTATTGTATAAACTGTTGATATTTATTAAGTTTTATGATCAGAATGAATAGTAATCTTTATGTGCTCTGAACTCCTGCATAATGCTCTATAATATCTTAGAATAATTTAATTTATACATTAGAATCTTTTTATATATACATATATATATATATATATATATGCAAAACTCAAAACTTGGGATTGAAATACTCTGTGAATTTTTCACCCTCTGCCTTTGGATGTCCATGGGCTCTTTCTGTGCTATTTGTGAAAATGAAGCCCAGCTTGATGATGATGTCATAATTTAGTGGGTTGTTTTCCAGGTGTTTTGGTGTTGGGTATTTTTTTTTTTTTCTTCCCATCATTTCAGGGAACCACCACTAGAAAATGTGAGTGTATTTTAGTAGTTGCCTCTCTGTGTAAATACTTAAAGAAAATGAGCATGGCACCTTTGAACCTTCCATTTAGTTGATGAGTTGTGCGAATTTCAAGTTTTGAGACCTTGCATTTTCTACCTCTTTGCTTTCTGCGCTCTCTACACTTCTAACATTCACTTTATATGCAGAAGCGAGCTTGCTCTTCAATAGCATTCATTGATTTGGGCTCTGGTGAGATTGAAAGCATAGCTCTTTTTTGTCACACAGACCACCAGCAACAGTGGTTGCTGGGCTGTTCAGAAGACTACCTATTATGCTACCTTGTATTGCTCCTTATTCCTTGATCTCTCCTACCTATCTGTTTGTTTACACAGGTGCTCTATCAAAGCTTGATTTGGAAAGGAGAGGAGCCCATCACTTGCTCAGAATTTGTTCTGTGCTCAGCAGTTAATATCTGTGGGAGCTAATTAAAACTCCCACAATGCTGCAAATGCCATCGTGATCAAATAACATGGTTGAATACTATTTTCACTCTGTTTACACAGAAAGTATTTTATAGCTCCTTGTTGGCATGATATTAATCTTGAAGTTCTAGTTAGTTAGGATAGCCTTCATTGTGTTATTTTTTTCTCCTTCATTCCGTAAGTATGTTTACCCCACTTTTCACCAGCTGCACATACTCATGCACTCTAATCATTAGACTTCCTTAAACCAGCATCTGTCTGTTCCCAAAGGCATTTCTATTTCAAGATGGATTAAAATCAATGCTGGCCTTGTTCATGTGAAGCAAATCCAACACCCCGAATTTTAGCATCAATTCCTTGCAACTCAGCTTTTGTGTTCGTGTGCCCCATACATCTTTGTGTTGCTCTATCCGCTCCTTTGCCTTTTGTATATGCATAGTTTCTGCAAGGTGTTAAGCACTATCTGGAGAATTAGGGTTTCACCAAGAGTTAAATTCAGTCTATGATCCAACAATTTCTGAGGGGCATCTTACAGCCACAGCTCTTCTCTGCCCTAATCCTCCTGTTATATTGTAAATATCATTAATGAAAATCTGCCACCAACCAACTATATAATTACCGACTGCAAATATAGTGTTTGTGTGGAAAGAATGGGTTTGTGACAACTAACAGTTTTTCTCCTTCCTTTAAAGAAACAAACTAAACCAAACTTCAGTACTTGAAGTGACAACACCGTATCATGACAATGGGCGAACAGCAGGTTTCCGTAACTTCTCCAAATAGATATTTGGATATCTGCTATAAATATAATTAAAAAAGTTTAATTTTAAATGTTTATGGCTAAACGTTTAATACAGACGAACCATATATGAAACTATATGCTAATCACAGCTCTGTACCTAGGTTATGAACCTTGTAGTTCCATGACTCAAAAAAGTGGATACCCTACTGCAGAACACATATGGGGACATATTCCTAATAGGAATGGAGTCAGGCTGCCAGTGCAATCTATTTTTTAATATAAAGCCATCCTTTTGTGAGTGTCAGTCTAGTAAAGTAATCTGTAATTAAAACTGTTTGGTTTTTTTCTTTTTTATCAAGCTTTGAAATCAGAAAGGGAGTAAGGCAGAGATGCCTAAATACTCGATAAAATATATTTTAAGAGGCAGAAATTCTAAATTAATTGCTAGTGTGTCCAAATTTTGAGCAAAGTTTGCAATGGTGGTTCCTGTGTGCTAGACATGGCATTTTCTATCAAGACAAACAACTCAATTATCTCAGTATTAACTAAAGTAATCAGAGGAGAAACTCTAGGAAGGAATTCATAGGCTGAAAATCACTTTCCAAAATGTGAATGGTGGTGTAACCTTGCTTGTTGTGGTATGTGGAGTAAAGTGTGCTGTGACAGTAATAAATGGTGCTTTGGTATGAAGAGCAGCAGCTGATGAGCAGTGTGCAGTGGGTATTTTGTTTCACTGACATCATAACCCACATTTCTGCAGCTTAGGCATGCTCCTGTTCTTCCTCTTTTTCTTTATTTAAAGTTCTTTTTGCTCAGAATGGGGATAAGGTGACAGAGTTTCTTCCAATAAAGTATATAGAGAGTTGTGACATTTGAAATATATTAGACCAAAGTACACTATAATGCAATAATATTCCATAACAGGCAAGTATTGGGTTTTTTTTGTTTGTTTGCTTACTTGTTTTAGAGAGAGTTAATATCTTTTACTAGATCAACTAAAACAACTGGAAAAAAAATCAGGTTGTCTTTCAGGCATGCAGTGCCTTCAGCAGCTTTGAGAAATGGGCAGCAAAGTCAAAACAAAGAACAGGGAGTGAAATAACATTCTCTGTTATTTTTAAATCATTTTTTCCTTGAGAAATAAAAGCAATAAAATTGCCTGGTAAATAAACAAAAGATGCCTTCCTCCCTCCTTCCCCCCATCCCCATTTTTTTTCCCAAAAGTTGATTTACCTTTTCCATGAGAAATATTACTTGTTTCTCAAAACATTCATGTGGTCAAAAATACTGCCTGAAAGCCAAAAATATCACAAGTAAATGCTCTCCTAGCTGCCTCTTTGGAATTGTATGTCTCCAGCTTTCTTTATCTTCTCTTGGCTAGGTTTCCAGTTCAGGGTATGCTTGTTGTATATGCTGTGGTCTTGCTTTCTCCTGGAGAGAGAAAAGGCTTGGATATAGCAGATACAGTCTGGCTGGCAACTCTGACGCGGAAACAGGATGGGCATATGAGAAAACTCTACTGTGACTTGCATGGAGTGCTGGGGGTTTATCTATATATACATGCTGATAGACATCACTAGACTTTGGCATTTGCATATTGTTTTTTACTTCTATTAATGTCTCTATCCTACCTTAATTGAAAATATTTGACTGAATATAGAGAATAAAATTTGGACATTGCTTTACACAAAGCATCCCTGTGCTTTTAGTAAATGGAAGGGACCCTATTCTGTATGCCAAAGCTCACAAACAGTAGATGACTTCTTAACTTTATGACTTACCTGAAACCAGAAAATTTTAAGTTACACTGTAGTAAACATCATGCTCATCAGTCAGAGAAAATGTTTCTCTGCTGGGGAGAGAGCCTGGAATATCTGTGGATTCAAGTAAGGACATTTGTGGTTTTACATGTGTTGAACAAGGTGGGGCACTCAGTGGAGGCTGGCATTTATCAAGGCTTGTTGACACATTTTTCAGTATTGAATGGGGATTTGGGGTGGAGGAGGCTTTTCCGGAGATTATTGGCTATTTTGAGTTTTGCTGAAATGACTGCTGTGATGATATTATTGTACTGTTGACACTAAGTAGCTCACCTACAGCCACTGAGAAACCTCCTCGTGCTATGTGATGTGAAAATAAACCAGGGGGTAGTTCATGCTCTTCATTCCAATGAGCAGTTTTAAGGGTTGCCTCTTCCCATAAGTTTAACATATTCCTTTATTCATTAAGCACACTGTAAGTGCCATTTCCTCAAGCAAAATGCCAGACTCCTACGCACATTTTCAAAGATGAAGCTGTAATTCTTTGCTGTTTTTTGCCAAGTGGCTGATGCCAGCTTGACAGCACAGGGCTTTCTCTTAAAGATTTCACTTACTCTGTGTCAGCTGGGTGTCTCCTGAGTTTAGCTGTGACTAGTTTAAAAAGGGCAAAATATGAAGTTAAAGGAAAACAGTTTTATAGTTTCTGCTATTTGATATTTGTATTTTTTAATGGGTTGAGAGGAATATGCTAATTGTGCCCCATTATTAAGAAGCGTGCCAAACAAAGTTTTCTCAGTGCAGATTCCAAATACAGCAGAATTTCATTAATACAAATATTTGTTTAGAAATACTATTGCTTTTAAAAGAGCCCCATACTCTTTAACATATGTGTACCTGGAAGTGCCATTCCTACATGAAGTGTTTTTTTATGTTCCTATGCCATTTTGTAATACCGAATTCGTGATGGTACATCAACACATTGCTATATGCCAGGTAATGACTGGTAGCTAAAAAAGTCAAAGGGCAGATATCATATGGCAGCTTATAGCCATAAGAATTGGCAAAATCACATTTTCAGAGTAGTACAGGCTGAACCATTTCTTTAAAGTGATGTGAGATACTGCAATCTAAGCCATGTTAAACCACTGCTTGTTTGTTCTAGAAAATAGTTATCAATGTAGCAATACATAGTAATATTCTCAAGCTTCTCGCTCTCATTCAAGGCTGGGAGAACTTCTATAGAGTAACAAACTTTGTGTCACATCTAAACATGTCTGTTCAGTATTTACATTCATAACATCATGATAGTTGGAAGATGGGGTAGAACAATTGGGTAGAAAACCCCACAACCTATTTTAAGGAGGGTTTTGGTTTTTTTTTTTCATTTGTTTGGTTTGTTGGTTGTTTTTTTGAAGAAATTATTACTTAAGTATAAATGAAAACTATCCCAACTACATTATGTAATTTATAGTCAGGGAGTAGGCTAGCTGAAGTTCTCAAGAATTACTGATTGAGATGTAATAAGAAATAACAGAATTTCTCACAGCAGGGTGAAATTAAACCAAACTTTTGATGTTTCCTGATACACTTGTGTGCATTCTGTTTTATTATCTATCCCTTANGAAAAACAGTATCTAAAGGCTCATTTCATTTGCCAGTCATTCAAATTATTTCCTTCTAAGGTTTTGATATTGTCCCTTGAGAGACTGTCCTGTAAGAGATGGAGCCTCAGATGTGATTAGATCTTTGGTAAAAAATGTACATTTTGTCCCAGTGGATCAGCCCCAGCTGACTAGCAAAATTTATATAGAAAATAGGATCCAGCTGAGCTCTGATCACTTTATCCTGTGTTATGCTTCAGTGCAACTAGTACTTGGAGTGCTTATAGAGAACAACTTGTGTATGTTCTTTGAAAGACACAGGCAGATAAAAACAGGAGAATTTTTTTTTTCTCTATTTAAAAGACCTATAGATGTGGTGTTCAGTGATGTGGTTTAGTGGTGGACTTGGCAGTGCTGGGTTAATGGTTGGACCTGATGATCTCAAAGATCTTTTCCAATCTAAATGATTTTTTGATTCTGTATAAATGAATTCTCTTAATTACCCTTTATTTGGAGCATTGTTACTGTTATTTCTAGCATTTGAGTGTAGCTCCATGTTTCACTGGCCAGATGTTTCCTCCACAGGGTGTCTACCAATGGTGTTTTGTCCAACTATTTCAGCTTTCCCTCTGGCCTTCAGTGCAGCCCTGAGAACAATTTATCGCCTTCACTGTAGATTTTCACACAACTTAGCTGTGAGGAAGTAAAAGTTCATGCTTAATGACCTTACTAAGATCAGTTAAGCCTCCATGATTAGCAACATGATGCACAGCTGCAGTTGGAGGAAAGAGGAGTGAACAATCTCACTGCTACCTTTTATCATAAGATAATGAAGGCACATTAACATGGAAACTCCTGTTCTCTTTTATAAACTCTTCTTGACTTTTGCATTTTCATTTGCCTTTCCATCCTTATCTCAGCTAAAGCAAGACAGCATCTAACCTGACCATGTATGAAGTTTATGGCAGGCCAGTGTCTTGACTGCATGTTTTCAGCTGTGGTGACAGTTACTTTCTAACCTGCTGTGTCCCTCTTCTCAAACAGACGTGGATATACAGTTTTATCCAATGGAAACTGCAGGGAATATTGATTTTTTTAATGTGTTTTTTGCCCTTCCCCATAAACAAACCTTCTGGTTATGTCAGTTAATGAAAACTAGGGTGACTTTTAAGAAAGGATTTGGCACAAAGAGCTGGGATGTACTTAGCAGTGATGTCTACAGGAGCATCCTTTCCCAAGTCAAAAGCACAGAATCACAAAATACTTCAGGTTGGAAGGGACCCTTGTAGGTCATCTTGTCCACACCCCATGCAGTGAGCAGAGACATGTCCAACTAGGTGTGGTTGCTTAGGCCCAGTCAAATTTATCTTTAATGTGTCTAGGAATGGGGCCTCCATCACATCTCTGGGCAACCTGTTGCAGTATTTCACCAGTCTCATAGCAAAGAACTTCCTGGTCATGTCTAGCCTGAATTTACCCTGCTCCAGTTTAAAAGCATTGCTCCTCATCCTATCGCTACAAGCCTTTCTAAACAGTCCCTCCCCAGCCTTCCTGTAGGTCTTCTCCACCTACATGGAAATGATAAGGACCCACTGGAACCTTCTTCTCTCCATGCTGAACAGCCGCAACTCTCTCAGCCTGTCTTCATAGGACAGATGCTCCCAGCTCTCTGATCATTGTTGTGTTCCCTTATGTTGCTCAGGAAAAGGTAATAGCATGTAATTGTTCCTTCCAAAATAACTCTGTACTATCTACTTTTACATGGGAGGGAGTAGAACAGATGGAGCCAGGTTCTTCTCATTGGTGCCCAGTGACAGAACGAGATGTCAAAGAAGCACACTCTGAACACAAGGTTTCCTGAAGCAGAGTCTCAGGCATAGAATCCCACAAAAATAAATAGTTTAATGGAATGGTACAGCAGTCAAATCATCTTAAACTGAGTGCCTCTGGAGAGGGACCCAGAACAAAGAAATCCCTGGCCATTTGTACCCATACAGACTGTGCATCCACACTTCATGTGATCTTCATGCACCTTTCATGTGCCCTTTGGTCCAATGGCAATTCTCACCTGAGATCTTTGCATACCTTCTGACTGCTTATTGGGATCCTTCACCATCTCCAGACAGGCTGCTGTCTTGACTAGGTGCAGCTGCTGTTAATGCTTGTATCCTCCTTATCTCCTGGTTTGTGCTGGATCTGCAGCCCTTGTCTTGCTTGAATAGATACAAGTTCTGCACAAGTCCAGCAAATTAGGTGAAAGATTACAGCTTGCAGCCTAAGGCTTCAGTAAATCTGGCTACTCACACTGTATAAGTAAGCTCACTTATGTAAGTAAGTCAAAGCAGACAGCATACTAAATCACACAACATCAGAATTCTGAGTGATTCATTCTATTTAAAACCTAGTTATTTAAGCCAAACAACTAGTGTCTCTGAACAGAAGAGGCAGTAAGCATAAATTGAAACACAGGAAATTCTTCTTATATGTAAGAAAAAGCTTTTCCACTGTGAGGGTGGTCATGCATGGGAACAGATTGCTTAGGGAGGTTGGAGAGTCTTATCTGTGTAGGTGTTCAAAACGCTACAGAATGTGGCTGTGAGCAACCTGCTCTCACTGACGCTGCTCAGAGTAGTTGGATTGGACTAGATGATTTCCAGAGATCATTCTACCTTCAACAGTATTCTGTGAGTCTATGAAATTATAATCCAGTCATTTATTTGCATATTGGAATGTAATAATGGAGCTGTGTCTGTGTTAGTAAGAGGGTGAAGTGATCTCATGCTTACAGTCTACACTGCAACCAAATATAAATACACTAAAGTCCACAAATGTGTTCTCAGTAACTGGAGGTGGGTTTGTTACGATACAAAATTTTAGCCTTCGATGGGATTAAATAAATTGTTTTGTGACTGCCATTTGAATATGTTTAATGGAAAGTTCTTGTAACTTGCTCAAATGTATAAAATATGTTACACTTGCAAGCATATTTTTAGACCTGACTAAGAATACCAGTGTATGTATGCATGTGTGTATGTACTGATGGCTGATATATCTTGTGACAAACTAATATATGTGGCTGGAAATTATATGACCATGACAGCCCAAGAATAACACTTAGGAGACATGATAGTTATTTTCATGAAAACATCAGCTCATTGCCCAGCAGCAATAAAGGGAAAAAAATATTAGGAGATGAGTAGAGAAAAAAACAGAGATTACTGTGCAGCTGGCTGTTTCTGTGGTGCTCCCAGGACTTGAATCCAGTATGTAGGTCTGGTCCTTATCTATCAGACAGGATACTGGACAGGGTTCAGGAAAGAATGACAAAGAAGAGCAAAAGCATGGAAAGACTTCCAAACAACTGACTGTTCAGGGGCACTTTAGCCTGGAAAAGAGATAATTTACGGAAATACAGCAGTGGTCTACAAAGTCATGCATAACACTTGGAAGAGTGAGAGGATAGGCATCTGTTACTATCAGAACTTCTGGCCATCAAATGCAGTCAGTAAGATACGATTTCAGAACACACATAAGATGATGGATCATCATGTCATAGGTGAGAAATACATGGAACATTTTGTTAGAGGATGTGGGAGAGACTAGGAGGTTTATTTACATGGTGGACTAGGTGAGTACTTTAGAGATAAATTAATTTCTTAATGGACAAAGAGGACAATACAGCAGGAGAGTCTTGACCTGTCCTCATTCTTCCATAGGTATCTGCATGGAAAGCGAGATATTATTAGGGTAGTGGGGCCCTTAGTGTGAACCAGTATGGCCCAATGAATTGTGCCTCTGCTCAGCTTTTTGAGTCATACCATCTGGAGCCTTGCAGTGCTAGAGACTATTGCACAGCTGGATAGTAGCTCCATTTCTGTGTTAAAATTTCATGTAGCTTTTGAAAGCTTGGGCCTTCTCTAGTTTCTGTATCAGGTTACAAGTTACAAAGAGAGAAACCAACTGAATTCCACCCCCTCACATAATCTGAGTCTCTTTCTTGTGACTGTAAAGGCTTTTAGATCAAGTGTCACAACTTGCCTTGAAGCCAAAAAGGGATATACTGATGTGTGATCATTTCTTCTGGCATGTTGTGAAAGAGGAAAGTGCAGCATTAGTGAATAAAGCATTAGCTGAGCCTCCCTAGATTGGCTCATGAGGACTTCAGACAGCAATAGATGGCCTTTTACGGCCAAAGGAAGCACAAGTAGAACTGGATGTTAAAAAACTGGTTAAATGACGTTTGTGTTGGAGCATAGGTGTCTTTTAAAGTTGAAGATACTGGTTTGTGTTGTTTCTAACCACTGTTTGTTGCGCATCAGAAATGTTGAGTTTGTGAAATGAACTTTACTGTCATGACATAAGTAGTTTTCAAGTATAGTTAGTACCTCTGAGAAAAAAGATTTCTTGATTAAGACATTTGTTTTGATCTCTGACAGTCTAGGTAATCCCTAGCTCTGCCAGAGAGTTGCTGTTTAACCTACAGGTGAATTTCTAACTCATCATTTGAGCACTGAGGCTGCTTAACTGGTGTTGTGTTCACTTCACTGGCTGTCTGTGGAACACAACTCTGGCGGCAGGGCTAATAAGCAGTCTGGGTCACTCACTGCTGTCAAGTTAGACGTACAAAATGCAGTCTAAATATGGTCTCCAGCATCTCTCTTCCCTGTTTGAAACAAAACAAGTGGATGTTTTTTTTCCTCCCCATCATTCATCTTTCAACCTTCTAAAGTTCATTGGACAAGAATTTCCTTTTAATTTGCTTTGTCATTGGGTGATCTATGGATATATCCACAATCTAGTTAGAAATAAACCTGTTTAAGCTTATTTTTACATACTATGTGGAACATTTTGAAGATAAAAACAATGTATCTAGAGTTGCAGCAGGGAGAGTACATGATGATGCCAGAACCAGAATCAGTGAGTGAGAACGATTTCTGGCTAGTAAACACACAGCTAGGGAAAAAGAAGGAGCTAGCTACTTTTTAGGAAGTAAATGCAGCCTGATAGAGAAATCAGACTATTAAAAGACTTTCATCAAAGAAAAAAGGACTGTTCTGTAGGTCCAGAATGACTGGAAGGGTCACTGCTGACCTGTGTTCATTTCCTTATTTCCCTCCCTCAGAGCCTGCAAAAGAGAATGTTCAACAGAAGGATGATCACTCTTTATTCACGTGGCTTAGTATATTAAGAGACCAGTTGCCTTTTTGTAAAAGCTTGTTCTCTTATGTAACTATAAAACTTTTTTTTTTTTTTCAATGTTTGTAATTTTCAACTTTAGGGTTTTTTACTGTCTTCTAATTTTTTTGACGTTCTGTAAATGGAAGGTCTTTAGGATGAGTGATCAGGAAGGAGGGAAATGGTGGTGAAAAATTAAAAAAAAAAAAAAAGGTGTAAACTCTGTAAGGCTTATTGGACTGAAAATCATGAAAGTTCAGGCTGCTCAAAAAGCCTGTCTTTTAGTATCAACAAAAGTGTGTCTCAGGAGGACTTAAAGGTTTATGATGTAATAATTCTGGAACCCTTAGTTCATCAACATTACTTCATTTTTTCTTTCCTACCCTTTTAACCTAATGGGGTATATTTGTAGCACTCATTCTCCAAGATGAGAAAAGTGGCGCTTCCTTAATTTCATAAACTTTGGCCATGAATAAGCTACAGGTCAAACTAAAATATTGGACACTTCAGTTTTATGCCATCTTGTTGCTTATCAGAGTTTTACAGCCTTTAACTGGCGAAGACTTCTTCCTAGACGCCTTTTCTTTTTACAAGGCACTGAAGAACTACTTATGATATCATTTCCCAATTTTAAAAGCTTGAAGACAAGTCAGATTAGTGGGTCTGAAATCCTTTTAAATGCTGTTGGCAGTTTTAAGGAAGCTGATTTAATTGTTTTTTGTTGTTTTTTAATTATTGCATGGTGCTATGGAGCTATTCATGACATGGAAGGTGCTCCAGACTACTCCGCGTTTGATATATAACCGGGCAGTCTTTTTTAGTTTGAAATTTCAGGGCTTGCAAGGTGTCCAGGTGGTGAAAGACAAAACTGAGATTGGTGTCTCCATGAACACAGAGGTTTTACAGGCAATTACAGAAACACAACTGCAAAATGTGCAAACAGGCAGAGAAGGACCTGGGGGTACTGGTTGACAGGTGACTGAACATGAGCCAGCAGTGTGCCCAGGTGGCCACGAAGGCAAATGACATCCTGGCCTGTACCAGGAATAGTGTGACCAGCAGGACCAGGGAAGTCATTCTGCCCCTGTGCTCAGCGCTGTTTGTGCCACACCTTGAATACTGTGTCCAATTCTGGGCCCTTCAATTTAAGAAAGATGTTGAGGTGCTTGAAGGTGCCCAGAGAAGGGCAGTAAGGCTGGTGAGGGTGCTGGAGCACAGTCCTTCAAGGAGCAGCTGAGGAAGCTGAGGGAGCAGCTTGGAGAAGAGCAGGCTCAAGGGAGACCGTATTGCTGTCTACAACTACCTGAAAGGAGGTTGTAGCCAGGTGGCGGTTGATCTCTGCTGCCAGACATCCAGTGACAGAACAAGAGGGCACAATCTCAAGCTGTGACAGGGCAGGTTTAGATTGGATTTTAGGAAGAAGTTCTTCACAGAGTGATTGCACATTGGAATGGGCTGCCCAGGGAGATGGTGGAGTCACCATACCTTGAAGTATTTAAGAGGAGACTGGATGAGGCACATAGTGCCATGGTTTAGTTGATTAGAAGGTGTTCGTTAATAGGTTGGACTCAGTGATCTCAAAACCTGGTTAATTCTGTGGTTCTGTATGAGAGGGTCACTATGGATAGACCTTTTGGTAGCCAGGTAGGCTTCTGACCCACAGCGTTCTGTATTTTATAACTGGTGATGCTGTTATTTTCTCCCATTCTCTGATTGCTTTGTAATCACATTTTTGTTTAGTCTTATGAACCATGATTTAAAATGTAATCCACAAAACTGATGTTAAAAGTCCTTATCTCATAAAAAGTGATTACCATTGAAGTTGTATGCATTTCAACCTGTTTTTATTAGAGGTTCAGAATAGTCCAGAGCTGCTGGGTAGAAGGTAGTACTATCTCAGACTCCAGTTATGTACTGCTATGTTATCATAGTTGCAGACCTGTCAAACACTGAAAGAACAGTAATTCGATTTCTCAAGACCTTTGGAATTTAGCAGAGTGACTTTGCTGTTCTTTTCTGTAAAGTATTTTGTAACAAGAAGGATCAAGGAAAGAAGAATCACAAGACCTGACTTTTATATTCAAACCTGACAGAACTGCAGTGTGTGACTTTAGATTCATCTTTGAAGTGCTAAAGCTTCAGGGATATGACAACTTAAATAATAGGGCAGGGCTCCCCGTGCCATAGTGTCTCTGTCGACAGAATGTGAATAATAATATGTTTAAATTCACAGAGACCTTCTACACAAACTATTTTTCTTTTGATTTGAGACCCACAGATACTAAAAGATCACAGAAATTCCTTTTGTCTCTTCACCTCTCTTATAGCATATCCTGGATTAAGGAGAACTTGACTGTGTGATCAGTTCAAATGGGTTTCAGCTTGTATGTTCTTTTTTTTCTGGCATTACCATTTACTCACCATACTATGCACAACCCCATTCTGTTTGACAACAACAGTGACGCACATCTAAATATTTCAAAGGGAAAAATTCCCTTGAAATGCATCCTTCTGTCCTTGTAAATTGGTAACTGGTTTGTCATAACTGATATTGTAAAGATATTAGTTGGCATTTGTACTGATATTCCAGTAGGTGATTGTGAATGTGTTAGGCTGAGAAGGGGGTAGGGGAAACAAAAGGTGGGAAAGCACGAAGAAGAATTAGATGAGATGCTGGAAAGACAAGTATATGTAAAAGGAAATTAAATTTCTGAAGCTTTCGATGGCAAACTTCATCTTCCCCTTTGCAGTTTACAATCTTCCTGATTCAGGAGGACAAGGGATAAGATTTTTTTTTAACGCAATTTAGCTAAGTGGTAGCAGTGAGACTGGCTAAATTCAACTGAGAAATTCTTGATGATCAAGGATTTGAAAGGAGCTGTATGCTCAGAATGAAAGCCAAGAGGAGATGTAGAGACTAAGGATGTGGAAATGCTAAGTTTGAGCATAAGACATGACTGCACAACCATTCTTGATGCCTGTGAGATTTTTGTCTTGTGGATACACTTACAGGGTAGCAAGTGTGATGATGTCTGCTGTGTTACAGTCAGGAAGAGTGACAGAACAATCAATGGCATGATTGATCTCAGAAAAATCAAAAAGAAATCACTAGGAGGCTAGCTATTGCAGACTTCAGCTAATGCAAATTGCAAGGATAGAATGTGGGACAGAAAAGATAATTGCAGATTTTCAGAAGTAAGCCCTTTAAAATTTGGTTAAATAATGTTACTTGTGTTTTCTTAACAAGCCAGACCAACACCTAGACAAAAGCATCACAATTGAGGTACTGAACTGTAGGAAGTTATGGAAAAGACTCAATTTTAGGAAACGTCTCTAAAATGATCGAAATAATGATAAGATTGTCTGTGACTTGGTTTGGCACTCTTGATCAACTAGTGATTGCAAGTCATAATAATGTAAAAATGCTCTAATTATTGCTTCATCACTTCTAAAGTCCTTTATTTGTTTTAGTAGCATGGATTAGAAGAAAATCTTAGCTTGAAAATATAATTGGGGGGTTTTTTTCTTGCAAATCTGAAAGTCTGCTGTTGTCAAGGGTTAGACTTCTGATAATCACCTTTGAGACACCATCAAGAGTACCTGTGCCCTATCCATAGCTTCCAAAGCTGTTATCACCTCTCTTACCACCTCACTGGCTAGTTCCTGAAGGCAATAGTATCATTTGTACCAGTGTGACTTTTGTACTGTGCACATACACGTGTAGTATGAGAATATCATAGACCTGAAGAGTGAAGTATGTACATAATGGGCTTCTGTTTAGTATGCCATTTCTCTTAATAGAATCTACAGAACATGAAGGCTGTGTGTGCTGCAGGAAGCTGTAGGATGCATTTGAGATGAGGTGGAACACTACCATATAGCATAAGTGTTGCTATGGAAAAATGAGTAAAGTCATATGCTGAAAAGAAAATACATCTGCCTGGGAAATTTGCCATAACATGGGGGGAAAAGAAAAAAAGCTGACTTTAATTAGAACAAGATCCAGTAGAGAAGCTGTGTAGGCCAATTTCAGATGCCATAACTTGGCTGCTTTCACTCCACAACTGGCCAGCCTTGTCACATTACTATTCAAAATATTTTCAAGATCATGGCTTGTTGAACTGAGTCTTGGAGTGCAGCCACATATCCTAGATCAGTGAGAAAGGGCCACAGCACAAGAAAAAGAGTCATGGAGTAGCAGATAGATATGGAATATGGCTCTCTGCCTGGGTGCTGTCCATCTCTGGCAGAACAATGGAGTGGGTTATATCTCTGTGAGATGTGTTTTGTCTCTCAGTGAGTTACAGGCCCTTCACAAAGTCTGCCAAACCAGCCTCACTCACTCCTGTTACGTGATATCGTGCAGTACTGAACTGAAGAAGAGCATGTCTGCCCTTGCTTTGCATTGCTGTTGCATCTGGTTATGGGCTCTTAAAAATAAATAAATCAGATCACTCCAAAACCAGATCCTTAAATCATGGTGATTTGCACCACCATCTGGAGGTCAAAACCCTCCATTCACAGAAGAAAGTGCTACCTCTCTGTGTTTGCCATTGAAGACTTTCTCTCATTCCTCCACCAGGCACATACAAAGGCTGTTGTTCATATGAAGCCTTTTTGTAAATTCACCAGTAGCTTGAGTTGCCTTGGGAGATTACTGAGGAAGAGATAGAAGTTAATGTGCTCCCTCTGGAACATACATAGCAGGGTATTTTGCACCAATGAACCATTTCCTAGGGCCTTTCAGTTCTTGTCCATTGACATCTTTAGGAGTGACAGAGCATGCCTGCTTGCAGTGTATTTTCATGTACCAGAGAACAGAGGAAAAAACAAATCTCTGCATCTTACTAAAAATTCAAGATGTCAAGAAGTAGTGGTAAAAGGAAGCTTTTTGTCAAGACAAAAAGCTGGTTGTTCCCTGAAAGATGCTCACTGAATTTCACTTACAACACTGCATTCATTTTTTGCAAAATCCAGTTGTATCTTAGTTAGGTACAGGAAAACCTAAATTATACTGGAGACGCAGTAAGAATTTTGGAGGTACAAGTGCTTATTTCTTTCCAAATTAATATGAATATGTGTAGAGATACAGGAATGAAGAGACTAAGTATCATGCTGTGTTTCTTCAGTGGCCAATTCTGGTATCTTCTCCAAGATGTTTGTAATATATCTTAACCAGATGCTGAAAGACTAGATCAGATCACCTGAGACAACTGCCCTTTAAAACTGAGTCCTTAATAAATGTTTCCTTTAGCTTTATTATTATTTCTTTGGAGTGTTATAACTGTATGAAGTATGCATTTGGATATGTCATTGTGTTTTTTTGTTTCATTTTGTTGTTTTTTTTTTTTTCCCCCCAGTTTAGAGACTGCGTAGCAGAATTGTAACCAAATTAATGGAGTTTAGTTATGACACAGCAGTAAACAAAATGTTAAGAAAGCTGTCATATACTAACTTGTAAAGAGTAAGAAAGCTGCTGTAGTTCGTTTCCAGAGCTGGGAGATTCAGATTTTTTTTCCACTGACTTTCTATCCCTCATTTTTCTTATCTGTAAGCTTATTGTTACAAAATATTTTGAGATACCCAGGGAAATAAGGGGAGTAAGGACTATGCTTATCCTGAGGTTCAGTTCCCAAGATGAAGAACGTGCAAGAGACAGCTAGCTTAGAGGAAACCATAGTGCAAGTACTATGAACTGTAGTTCAGAGCAAGAGAGGGATAAAATCCTGTGGCTGAAGAATTCAAGCCACAGTTACAAGGTATTTCAGGAAGAGCAGGAGATGCAAAGGTGGGAAGGGTATCAGCAGTGTCCTATGTTTCTGTATCACTAGAGGACAGGATAAATAAAAGTTGCACGAAGGAAACAGCATGTCGTGTGCTATCGAGAGCTGTGGGGACTGCTAAAGAAATTTGTTCAGGGTAGGAAATTCCATTCAATCCCTGAATCTGAATACAATATGAATTTGGAGAGATTACCATCTTCCAGGAATTGAGAAACTGATACTGATAGAAGCTCCTACAAATGTTGCTTATGCATCACATCTAACCACCTCTAGAGAAAGGTATCAGAGAAAGGCAGCTACACAAAGCACATCCACCCCTTCACTTGGTGGTTGATTACATGAAGTTACAACAGCATTCCCTACTGCAGATGTCCCTATAAAACAGTTTTTAATATACATAATACTGATAAAAAAGCAATGTAGTCTTCCAGTCATCTTTGAAAATACCAATGGATCAGTTACCCAAGGACTTGTACTTCAATTTAGTGTAAATTAATTAATTAATGTTTATTTAGGTTATTGTAATGCTTGAGTGACTGGTGAATTCTTAGTTGCTCCACCTTTCTTCTTAGACAAAGCTCTTAAAGGCAGGGACCATTTGGGTCTGTGTGTGATACCCTCTACACAGACCTCAGAAACTTCTAAGCTCTGCTAGAATTCAATATTGGATGAAAAAAAAAAAATCATTAAATAGGTTTACAGAAAACAGTGATTTCTTTCTTAGCTGCAGTTTTGTATGAACACATAGGTCTTATTCCCTATACACTTAGCTTTGTCCTTTGGTAAATGTTGCTGGATAAGGGAATTCACTGATATTGCTGCTTGCTTACTTGTGGCCTGAACTTATGATGCAGAGTCACAGTCTGGGTTTGGTTTTTTTTCTTTTTCTTCTTTTTTTCTTTGTCCTGACAGAAAGATTTCGGGATTTACTGCTTCTACATTCAAATCAAGATGCAGAGATTCTGCCCATCTTTCATCAGAGGCGCTATCCCAAGTAAGTAAAATTGTCTTCTTGGGAGAAATAAAATCTTTATCTATTTGCAGCAAGGGAAAGTGAAGTGTTTATAGCCCTGTCCATACTTGCGGTGTGAAGTCTGGAGGCAGAGCTGTCAGGGAGCCACACTTACACTGAGCTTTAGTCTTTCAGTGATGTCAGAGAGGAGCAGACATGCTTTGTGGTCATGCCCAGCTGTCAGCAGGGAGGTGGTGGCTGAGAGCAAGATGTTAAGTTGCCTGTATCAGTGTCTGGTGGAGCTTTGTTTCACGTGACGCTGTGTTGACATAGGCAGATGTTTTGTCAGACTAATCCCCACTCTTGTCTTGTGGGATTCCATCATTTATGGTGACAGATTCCCAGGGATTTTAACAGCCTCCCTTCTGGAATTCTGAAAGTCCTAGAGAAGATGTTTTTTTTCTGCCATATTTAGGGACACACACATTTAGGGACAGGCAAACCAAAACAGTAGTGTTGTCTGTTTAGGAGGTCTTAGAAGGATTTAATATCCATGAAAAAAAAACTTCTCCTAAGTGACATACCTGAATGAAGCAATAAATGGACAGGCTGGAGAGGTGGGCACAAGCCAACCTCATGAGGTTCACCAAGGTCAAGTGCAAGGTCCTGCATCTGGGTCGAGGCAATGCCAAGCACAAATACAGGATGGGCAGTGATTGGCTGAAGAGCAACCCTGAGGAAAAGGGCTTAGGGGTGCTGGTGGACAAGAAGATCAACATGAGCCGGAAGTGTGCACTTGCAGCCCAGAACGCCAACCAGATCCTGGGCTGCATCAGGAGAAGTGTGGTCAGCAGTTCGAGGGAGGTGATTCTCCCCCTTTACTCCACTCTGGTTAGACCCCACCTGGAGTACTGCGTCCAGTTCTGGAGCGCCTGTTACAAGAGGGATGTGGACATGCTGGAGTGTGTCCAGAGAAGGGCCACCAGGATGATCAGAGGGCTGGGGCTGTTCAGTCTGGAGAGGAGAAGGCTCCGAGGTGACCTTATTGTGGCCTTCCAGTATCTGAAGGGGACCTAGAGAAAAGCTGGGAGGGAATTTTTAAGCTATCAGGACTAGGGGAAATGGAGCAAAGCTGCAGCTGGGGAGATTCAGACTGGATGTAAGGAGGAAGTTCTTCACCATGAGAGTGGTGAGAGCCTGAAATGGATTGCCCAGGGAGGTGGTTGGGCCCACACCCCTGGAGGTGTTTATGGCCAGGCTGGATGAGGCTGTGGGCAGCCTGATGTAGAGTAGGGTGTCCCTGGCTGTGGCAGGGTGATTGGAACTAGATGATCCTTGTGGTATCTTCCAACCCTGACTGATTCTATGATTCTATGAAATGCTCCCTGTTATTATAGTCCATTCAATTCCAGCTAAATCTTTTAAAGAGGCAGTGGCGAGTAAAGGAGAAGTAGTGCTTATATTAAGCATGACTAGAATGAGCAATGAAAAAAGGCTAGTGCAGGATGGACAGAGGAAGGAGCCAGTCCAGAAGTCATGATGGACGTAAGCAAAGTTATTTGTTTTAGATATTATTGTTAGCAAATTCCTGAAATACATAAGAAGCTAGTGGAGCTAAGTGTTATATACTTAAAATCCGATAGCAGAGTTTTTTTTTAAGAGCAGACAACAAATAAAGGGGCTGAATACTGAAGACCAGTAGCCTCCTCAGCTGTGCCTATTTAAAAAACAAAGCACTCAAGGATGAAGCCCTGCATCTGAAAATGGTGAAATTTTGCATTGACTTTAAGGGACCCATGATTTTACCTCCCTGAATTTGTTGTTCGTATTATCTATTGTCATTGTTTTACTGGAATACTATGAAACTGAAATATATGAAACTGGGGGAGGTGCCTTATGTCAATGCACTGGTCCACTTGTTTCACTGGGGCTTCCCTGAATTATTGCTTTTCTCCTCACCCTTCAGAGCAGTGAAATGGTTACTTTTCTATGGCAGTAAAATGCTTTGCTTGGCTTATATGTTTTCACTTATAATATGAACACTGCCAGACTGGTCAGAGAAACTAGTTTATCATCCTTCCTCAAAGAAGAGACTTACTGCTATATAAATCACTCTAAGGTTTCTGACTTTCCATTTCCTTGCATTCAATTTATTGCTAGCATTCTTGGCAAGCACAGTCTATTAGCAGTATTACACATTGTCAGATTCATGGGTGAATGAGTGCCTGTTGTCTTCTCTTCAGCTCCTTGAAGACTATGCGACAAATAGCTTGCAGTATGAAGCTCTGTTGTTTCACAGAATGATGTTTTCAGCCACATTACTTGACAAGATTGACTGAATCCTCTAATATACAAGATCAGCTAAAATTTGACACCTAACTGAAAGTTTCTGTGTATTCTTAAAAGCAATGCATTTCTGTTTATAGCATCATTAATTTCTGCAAATTTACTTACTTATTGCAGAAATTTGCCATTTATTATAATTAATTTAGAAATTGCGTGAAGGCTATTGATGTGGCCTAGTTTCATTAGGGCTTGTCTTTCAAGTGAAATATTGGTGTCCAGCGGTGTAGAAAACCACTCCATCTTCATAATATACTTTGTTTTATGCCTGTGTCAGGTTTTTTCCCTTCCCTTTGCTCATTTCATCAAAAGGTCAGTTAACAGAAATGAAGGTAATGAACAGACAGATCTCATAACTCAGTGTCCCTTCATTGACTTTAGGTGAGCAATGACTGGTTGTACTACATAAGGAGCAGTAAGGCCATTTGAATGAAACATTGTCATGAGGCACAAGCTGGAGCATATAATACTCAGACAAATCCTAAGAATATGGAAGGTTAAAAATAGAAGAGAAATTGTAGTAATGAGGCTGCTGAACACCCTGACTAAGCAGAGTTTAGTGGGTAGAAAGGACAAAAGTTTGACATATTTAAGAAACAAATGTCCAAAGAAAGGAAATTGGATAGGAAGATGTTCAGCATTTCTCAGGATATTCAGAGTCATAGTAATAAATATTAAAGACCAAATGAACAAACTGTAATCCATCAATTTTTAAAAGAAATAGAAACCTTGATGTTCTGACCTATGTTCTCGTACACTGATTATATTAAGACTTGAATTCTTGCAGAGAACAGCAGGATAATTTTCGGTATGTGTTTGTTCTCAGAGAAAATGTCTCTGCACTGGAACGATGAGAAGAATTTTTCTGGAATATGCATACACATTGTTGTGAATTTGCTGGGGCAGTGTGTCAACAAAACATGTTTTGCACTCCTGGTCCATGAAGGGAGAAGTGCAGGATTATTTTAAGGTCATTGTATTTGCCTGAGTTTGTTCTGCTGGTCTTCAGGGTCTTAGCTAGGGATTGAACACCTACTTTTGTCACGTGGAGAAGATTATAGAGAAACCTGAGCTTATAAAGGTTAAAACTTGTAAAGCTACATGGAACATCATCTTGACTTCCCTGACCTACCATTGTGTTTCCACAAGTAGTGTGACATTATGAGCACTGGTTCTCATTGTGGCCTGTGGGCTATGCCAGTACATCCATACAGCATCCACCCAGTCAGTTCAACCTGCAGTATGTGTCCTCTCACTTTTCTTCACAAGGCTGCAGAGCAGAGGAAGCTTTACTTTTGCCTTATGCTTCACTCACATGCAGATGTGTCTTAGAAAAATTATAGTAATTGAGGAGGAATACAGAGTTATGTGCTCACATAAATGTTTACAGCAGAATTATTTAATGAAAGATACTGCACTGCACATAGTTACAGGTAACTGAGCTAGCAGAACTAGTCTAATCCAGGCAAGTCTTTTAGGTACTTCAAGTGACTACTGGGTATAAAATGCATGGCTTAGAAATCTGACCTCATCAGGCCTTCCTCATCCACCTCATCAGGAAACCTACTCATCTGTAGAGAGAAATGTTTTGAGGAGAAAATCTGTTTCCTAGCTGACACAAAGTCATCATTATATCTCTGAGGATTTGCATTTAAGAGTAAACCTGCAGCTGTGGGCTGCCAAATGGGTAGGGGTGCACAACTACCTCTGAGTATATATATGTGCCTGTGAGGAGGCTCTGCACATGAGCCAGATCATAGGCATACCTGTACCTTGTTCCTTCTCCTCTTCAATCCTGAAGTCACTGAAGTGAGTTGTATCAGCATGATCAGTCCTGTCAGCAAACTAAACCTGTTACAGTGACTCTTATCCCAGCTTGTTACTTTGTCAGTATTAGGACTTCTATATTGCATAAAAAAAAAAAAAAGCAAACAACAAAAAAATAACCAAAACCCAAACTTTTCAGAGTTTAACTCAGCACATTTCTGGAGGAGCTTTTTTAAGTTGGTGTTGAGCTCATACCTTTTTCGATTGCCAACTTCCCTGAAGATGCTCCTACTGTTTATGGATTCACTCATAAGGTGCAAGAACTCCTGGACTGCTGACACAAGCCTTGGAGGATTGCTTCTGAAGACAATATTTTGTTCCTTGATTGAACTGTAGGGTCCAACATGTGGCAGGGTGGTTGATGCTAACAGCAGGAGGCTAGGTCACTCCATTGCATCAGGGTCTTCTTGTTTCCCACTGATTCCACTCTGCTCCTGATCATCCATGATATGTGCAAAAGGGAAGGATGCAGTTGCCTTGCAACACCAACGAGAAGTGTGTCTTGTAGTTGGGTCTGATAATGTGGAAGGACAAAAGAATCAGAAGGATGATAAGGGAGGTGTTAATAGGACAAGAGTGAGAAATTAAGTTGGTTAGTGAAAAAAGCAGAACAGAAGCTGACATTTCACAAAACAATGTTTGAGAGGGATACACCAGAGATATGATTGGCATTACAGCTTTTTAGGAAATTCTTCTGTATACAAGGGACTTGACAGTTCAGCTGTACTTTGTTCTCAAGATACTGCTTTTTTAAACTTTTTTTTTTTTTTAATTTAAAGAGGTGGAGTTTTTGTGGGTTTGTTTGTTTTTTAAATTTTCTCCTTCAGAAATATTTTCAGTCACCATTCTTATCTTCTGTGGGTTTGGTCAAAAAAGTTTTTTGGATGATTCACAGATTTTAAGAACAGAAGGAGCTGTTATGTTCCAGCTCATTTGAGTCTCTTCTTAACACAAGCCATAGAGCACTACCAAGTAATCCTTGCAGCAAACTTCTGGTTCAGCCAGAGCATGAATGTTGAAAGACATCCAGCTTTTAAATTGAGATGTTTATAAATGGAAAATTCATAAGCTTTTAGATCTGTTTGTTTCAATTTCCACTTACTTCATGTATGTATAACATTAAATTACTTTAACTTCAGTTTCCAGCCTCTGCCATCTCACTACATCATAAACAAGAAAGTCCTGTACCATCTGAAATGACACCTCTGTACAAGAGGTTGGAGGTCATTTCACAACTTACCCTTCTCTTGGATAATGGCTTACTTAAAAGATCTCTCTCTAATACTCTGTATTCTTTCTTTTTAAAACCCTTCTAAAGTTTTCTCTTTTTTTTTTTTTTTATCTTTTATAAGCATGAGCAGGAACCAAGGAAGTGTTTTGGTAACTGTTTTCTATGATGTGCACATAAAGAGATAACGACATTTTGTGCTTAAATAGGGAGAGGGTGTAAATTGAGCACTATCTTATTATTTAAATGGAGTGACAAACTGTTGAACTTTGAAGAAAACAAAAAATTAGCTTAGAACATAGCAGGTGTCATGAAATAACATTTCAAATAAATCTATTTTCCCTCAGTCATACACCTACAAACCTTTCTTTAGCATGTATTCATAGTAAATTAAAGTAGATTTCTTGTGTATACACAAAAATACCAGTCATTTTTATGTTACAAAACCCCAGAAGATACAGGATGTTGATTTTTGTATGTGCATCTATCTTCAAATGTATTTTGAAGGTAAATTTTGAAAAGCTACTGAAAGTTTCATCTCAAACAAAGCCAAGTAGCGTTATTCAATTCTTATCGTGGAGCAGTCTAGACAAATAGGCGTCAGAAAGTTAGTGTCCTAAACCATTGGGCCATCTGGTTCCCAATTGCTACTCATTTTAATGATAATGGATCTGTAATGGATCCATGCCAATTTGCTACAGCTTGAGATCCAAGCCAAGCAATCGATAATATTTCATAAATAATACCCAAGAAATAAAACTTGTGTCTCATTTGTAATTGTCTTGAGAATATTTTTTTCCTTTTTAGAGGAAAATAATTTGTAAAGTAGTGAGTTGTGGCTTCTGGAAATGGCAGTGCTCAAACAGTGCATCTGCTGAGATTCTCCCTGAATCCTAGATTTAAGCATGCACAAGAGGAGCTAGCAAATCATGGCCTAGAAACCCAGTTCAGTTCACATTAGAAACAAATGCAGCAGCTTCCTTGTCATTCAAA
>VWZI01017918.1:75379-147972 GCA_013396835.1 Psilopogon haemacephalus
GAGGGGGTGGGGGGGTGAAGTTGTGACCTATGTATTCATCAGTCAGTCTTCACTGTAAAGGCAAAGAGATTTTATATTTTAAAAAGAGGTGGAGAACTTCTATGGAATGATTTTCTATAAAAGACCTTCTCTGAAGTCTTTTACAAAAGATGCTCCTTATTAAAGAAGAGAAACTGATTCATGGCACTCTAATGTAAGTTACTAGTGTCACCCAGGAACAATTCTCCTGGGGACAAGACCAGAAAAAAGAAATCAGGTCTTCCACAGTCCTCTCAGTAGTGTGCAACTGGCTTTCTTGTCTAAAATAGCATCTATCCCGTTTTCCACTGCACAAACACGTGGCCTGCCCATATTGCTGAAATCAGATGGGAAAATGCCAAGTGAAAGAGCCTTTCAGAAGTGCCCACACAAGCACTTTAAATGCTTTGTGTAGCATTGTACTTTAAGCATGAAAATTACTGGGTTTAAGCTCTCCAAGATTTATTTCTAAATGCAAGCTAGAATCTAACCATTGCACCAGCAGCACTGAACCCTTATCAAACCTGAGACTCAAAGAGTGTTGATTATCTGATGAAAAAAGAAATACCTACGTAAGGAGTCTGTAAGGATATCTGAAAGAAACATAAGCTGTTTGTAGAGAAGAATATATTTTTTCCTGTCAAATATTTTTTCTTTTCTTTTCTTNTTTTTTTTTTTTTTTTTTTTTTTTTTTTTTTTAATGTGACTCGCAGTGATTCTGTAGCATTTGCAGAGTTGAGCTCCATGGCAGTACATTTTAAGTAAAGAACATTTCCAGTCATTTGGGATTTTAACCACATGGTCAGAACAGTAGTTGCAATGGGATAAAGGTCGGTAGCTGTCTATTAAAAAACAACCATCCTGTTACAGTAGTGATTGTATCAATAGAAATGCAAGTATTTGATCTAGATTTTGTTGAAATCAAAATGAAAATGGGAAGAAAGAGGACAGTAATTTGTACTATGCCATTACACGTTTGGTCTCAGATCCTTCAAAGACTCCTGTGAATACAAAGTAGACCAAGTCAATATCTTGATAATATTCAGGACTGCACATTAAACTGAAACATAGGTCATAAATTCCTCAATATAGAGCCTATATTTGTTTAGAAAGTCAATAGTGTCCCAGTCATTTCTAGGGCAAAATAAAGATTCTGTTGTTCTGTTTTCAAAGGCCTAAATTTCAAGTACTGACAACACAGAGTGAACCACTTCCATTAAAACCAAGAGGAATTTTGCTGCTAACTTTTAAAGGGCTCAGACCTGAAAGCGAAGAAACTTCCAAGAAACAAGTATGAATCTTTCAGATGTAGAGAGATCTGGGGGAAAACCTGTATCCTCTGAGAGATTTGTGCAGCAGCATACATGTAAAATCAAAGCTGTGTGCATGTATATTCTCTTTTAAGTACCAAGCAATCTAGAATGCAAGTTTAACTTGGCTCTATTTATCATAGCATAGCTGTGGCTTATTAACAGTCATGAACTGTTTTATTCAAAACATGGCAATACTCCCAATTGAGAAAGGGAAAAGGAATGACTGAAAATAAAAGATGCATAAACCTTTCAAAATATTTGGGAGATGAAATCATAGCTTTGTTCAAAGTGAATGGTGTTAGAAAAAGCCTTACTGCTGGGTTTCATTCTGGTGTTTGGGAGCATGACCATGGTTCTTGGTAAAGCTTGAGAAGCAATGTGAAAATGGGGAATTATCTGCCACCAGATGTCTTGAAGGATGATTTTTCTAAAAACAGCTCAAAAAGAAGTTGCAGTAGTTCGATGCAGAAATTGTTAGTGAAGTTCTTTGATTCATTATGCAAGAGAGAGTTGCAGTGATCCCTTCTGGCCTTATTTCCAGTTTTATCACAGTTTTAAAAATAATGGCTTATATTGATCTAAAAAATAGTTCCATAATTGCCATAGTTACAGGATTTTGGAAAAGAATTAGAAGTGCTACAGAATTGTAGTTGTTAATGGTACTGACTTCCTCCTTGAGCAACTCCTCCTGATTATGGATGAAAGGGAACAGCGTTATTCAATCACTCCTATATGCCTACCTGCATATTAAAAATTTACTTTTTTTGGCCCTATGCTTTCAGTATGGGATGCTGGAAGCTATTTTCTTTCACAGAACCTGTTAAAGGTAGTAGCATCTTTTGGTGGAGTTTTGTTTGTAAGTCTTGGTGGAAAATGGAAAAAAAATAAATTAATTCCAGGTATATAATAAAGTGGGAAATGGACAATATTATGCCTCTAAACATGTAAAAGAAACTGGGAGGAAGAAGGGGTTGCCTGCCATGTTGCCCTTTATATTTCAGAAAGAACATAAGTAAAACTCTTATCTCCTGGTGTCTGAGGAGAACAGAAATTTAGCAACGCATTGCTGTTCTGTCCTTTTTCTGAATGAGGTTTGAAGAAATAGGAAAACTGTTAAGTAAGCATTGCAACTGTACCACAAGTCCCTCCTCACGCTGCTCAATACTGCAGTAAACAGCATACATTGAGCAAATGTATGCTCTGTGTAAGAGCAGAGGGGTGTGTGAAGCTTCAAACCAAAGGAGACTTTTGCCTGCAATAGGCAAAGACGGCTTGTTTTCATTTCAGTTTCAGCAACATTTTGATGTGTGACCATGTTAGAGTCCTTCATGCATCATAGAATCACTGAATGGTTTAGGTTGGAAGAGACCTCAAAGATCATCCAGTTCCAACCCCCTGTCATAGGCAGGGACACCTCCCACTAGATCAGGACGCTCAAGGCCTCATCCAGCCTGGCCTTGAAAACCTCCAGGGAGGGAGCAGCCACAACCTCCCTGGGCAACCTGTTCCAGTGTCTCGCCACCCTCACTGTGAAGAATTTTTTCCTAACATCCCATTTAAATGTACCCTCTGCCAGTTTGAACCCATTACTTCTAATCCTGTCATTACAAGACCTTGTGAACAGCCCCTCCCCAGCCCTCCTGTAGGCCCCCCTCAGATACTGGTAGGCTGCTATAAGGTCTCCCCGAAGCCTTCTCTTCTCCAGGCTGAAAAGCCCCAACTCTCTCAGCCTGTCCTCATAGCAGAGGTGCTCCAGCCCTCTGATCATCTTCGTGGCCCTCCTCTGGACTCTCTCCAACAGTTCCATGTCCTTCTTGTGCTGGGGGCTCCAGAATTGCACACAGTATTCTAGGTGGGGTCTGACAAGAGCAGAGTAAAGGGGGAGAATCACCTCCCTTGCCCTGCTGGTAATGCCTCTCTTAATGCAGCCCAGGACACGGTTGGCTGTCTGAGCCGCGTGTGCACACTGCAGGCTCATGTTGAGCTTCTCATCCACCCAGACCCCCAGGTCCTTTTCCTCAGAGCTGCTCTCCAGCCACTCACCACCCAGCCTGTATTTGTGCTTGGGATTGCAGCGCCCCAGGTGCAGGACCTTACACTTGGCCTTGTTAAATTTCATGAGGTTAGCCTGGGCCCACCTCTCCAGCCTGTCCAGGTCCCTCTGGATGGCATCCCTGCCCTCCAGCAAGTCAACTGTGCCACACAGCTTGGTGTCATCTGCAAACTTGCTGAGGGTGCACTCGATTCCTCTGTCCATGTCACTGACAAAGATGTTAAACAGCAGTGATCCCAGCACTGACCCCTGAGAGACGCCACTTATCACTGGTCTCCAGGTGGACATTGTGCCCTTGATCACCACTCTCTGTGTGTGACCATCCAGCCAATTCCTTATCCAGTGAATTGTCTACCCATCAAGTCCATGTTTTTCCAGTTTGGTGACCAGGGTGTCATGTGGGACAGAGTCAAAGGCCTTACTCAGGTCCAGGTAGATGACATCAGTTCCCTTCCCTTGTCCACTGCTGCGGTGACTTTATCATAGAAAGCCATCAAGTTGAGCTTTAAGCTCTTGATAGTCAGGAGCATCAAGAAACCCATGTTGATCTATCAACTGTCCCTTCTGAGAAAAGGGCTGTGGGGTGCTGACTGGACAAGTCTGAATTAAGTATACTGAAGTAAACATGCAGGTCAACCCCATTTTGTGGAGGAAGATGTCAGCTTTATGCTAGAGCTTAGCTCATGAGTAACTTACCAAGCCTTTAAAACCGACAGTGCTAAAAAATCCACCTCATCCTATGGTATGTTATTCCAGATGTTAATCATTCTCCATCATGGGGATGGAAGTTAGCTGCTAGGAGATTGTGCCCAGTAGACCAAGATTAGCCCCAAGGAAAGTTCTTCTACAACTACGTCAAGTGGTTTATAAGAATCACAAATGCTTTCAAAAGGCTGGACAGCTAGCAGCTGGAAAATATTGTTAGCAGCTGCAGAACAGCAACAGCCTGTGATACTAGCTGCCAAATGCTTTCTGAGTGTTGTTGCCTAATCAGCTAGCTTCAGCTCTTCATGAACAGAACTGGAGACTAAAGTAGGTAAGTCTTAATATAGCTGTTTGAATAAAAGATATGTACTGAGTTGTTGGATGGTGAAATGTAGAATTCTTTGTTGTTTGGTGAGTTTTTTGGTTTGTTTGTTTTCCTTGTTTCGTTGTTTTGAAAAAATTATTATTTTAATAAAATACTTTTGTGGCTTTCAGATTTGTCAGAAAATCACCAGTGTAAGCATCTGTACCTAAAATAAAGCATTATATGTGTCGAGTGACTTGTCTAGGAATATTTTTCTTTAGTATCATGAATGTAGTGACAGTTTTTCTCCTGCCAAAGCAATGAGAGATGCTGTGTTACAGACACTGGCCAGAAAGAAAAGATACTAAAATCATTTGATACAGAGCCTAATAGCTTTCATGTAACACTTTGCTTTATGACTTAATTATCCATTGCTGTCAAGGTGTCTTTGTAATACAAGGTTTAAATTGAGTTTGTGTATGGGCAAAACCCATTTAGAACCAAACTCTGCAATGAACTTGCCTTGTTCCTCTGAGAGTGTGTAGAAGGAAGAATTGCTGCATGGTCCAAAAACCCACATGAGAGCAGGATCAGTCCTTCTCCTACAAGACCACTTGACCAGTATGGAAACAGTAACCTATATTGCAACTTAATCAATTGAGAGTGTAAATGTTCTTGGTATTCTCTCTCATTTCAAAAAGTACTCAAAAGTGCCTAATGAAAGCCAAATGGCTGAGCATTTCTGAGGACTTGGGTCTTGCAATCTTCCACATGCTGCATCATGACACTACCTAAGAACTTAGTAATACTCTTCAATGCACAACATACCTTTAAAGCTTAAAATATTTTTTATAGAAACATTGCTGTTAGTGAGTTTTAATATTGGGACCTTTAAGATACAATCACTTCCTCTTTTACACAGATCATTAAAAAAATTTTCTTTATTATATCGATTTTCCTCTGGTAAATTCAATTCTGCAAATCTTAAAATGGATTAAATTATAATTTTTAGCATGGATAGCTGAAGCTTCCTAAACAATATTTGAAATGCAGGCATTTATTTCCACTTATTTCTCCAGAATAAAGGTATTTGCATCCAGTCTTTCAACAGACTTTGGCAGATATTTGTAATTTATGTGCTGTTTTTTTTAATGTTAGGAAAAATATAATGGTCAGTGACAATTTCTCCATCACTTGGTTCTATTACAACTAGAGCAATGGAAAAGAAATGGTGGCAGAACTGGGCCATAGATTTTCTCGTGCATCACTGTCAGATATGTTTTCAACCTGGATAAGGCAAGTCATGTAGATGTAATGTTACGTCGTGAAGGTATCATAAACCTGATAGCCTGGCCATCAGGCTTCATGTGAAGATGAAATTCTGTCATCTTAATATATCAAGAATATCTTCTGCCACTGCAGTTTTCAAGGGAAATTCTAGGATTTCAGCTTACTGCATCAGTAAGAGTTTGAAGTGTGTTGAAGAGATCCCACTCACTTAACTGAAATCTCAGAAGCTGGTACTTTATTCAAGATGGTATAAAGATAAAATATGACAAAGTTGTAAGCTGGCCTCAAATTTCCCATGATTTTTCAATAGCTGCAAGAAAGAGTAGAAAGTACTAAAGTCCAGTAGTTAGGGTAATACAGTAGGTGAATTCAGTGGCCGTGCCAGTGTTTCTGAGTGGGAAGGGTAGGGCATGCTGTCTGCTGCTGCAGAGTGTAAAAGTCAATGGTTACATATTTCAGTTATGTCCAAATGAAATGGTAAAATGCTTTCTACCCAAAAAAAGCAAACTTCCTGTGAAGGAAAATCATTACATGCCAGCCACTCTGACCTGTTCTGTTTCAGGGAGATGACATGAAATTTTACTTCAGCTCACATATGTCAGACTTGCTAGTGAAATTAAATGTCTGGAATAAGTTTGGTCTCTGAACAGCTTGGAACACAGCAATGATGCTGGCTATTGTGTGGTCTGAAAAGGAAGGTGGAGGAAGGGAGGCAGGTAAGAAGAGCAGGAAGTAAGGCAGATATAACTTCTATTTTGTGCACAGTCCACACATTACATGGAGCAAGAGAGCTTAATTCAAAAGAGCAGATTTACCTTACGGGATCAGCAGAGCAAAATATAACTATCTTGTTCAGCTGCATCAGGCTTTAATTGTAATGAGAGCCTCTGGGCACTACTCTTCTGTGGCAGGCAAGTGATGCTGGTGTTGATGGACAGCTTGAGCTCCTTCTGTTTTTTGTTGGGGAGGAGTTTTTTTTAAAAAGTCTTGTTAATTTATTTGTGAATGCTGTGTCCCCCAGGAGAAAACAGGCCATGAATTTGGCATCTCCAAGGCTTCTTTCACCCATGATGCCATCAGCATGCACTTGAGCATGTAATTTCAAGCTTTAAGTGCAGCAGAAGTACTGTCCCCTGGGGCTCAGCCCCTGTTTCCCTCTATCAGAGTCAGCACAGGCAGCACTTCTGAGCAGGGGAACTCTTAGGTTTCACTACCCCATCTGCAGCAGTGCTTTGCTGTTTGAATGCATTTGTGTGTGTTTGTCTGTATTTCACCTTCGTGTTATTAGATGGCAGTAGCTAGCAGTGTAGTGGTTGATGGTTAACTTTTCTTTTTCTTGGAGATTTACATTACACTTAAGGAATCCATTTTAAGGGATTGTTGCAAGCAACTCTATCTCATCACTGGAAGCTTAAGAAATCCATTTATATCTACATTGGCTGTGCTAGCTGTACATGCTCGAATGGAATCCCTCCTCTCTGCATTAACTTTGTTGTTAATTATTTGGCGCTGCACTCAGATTCTGGCACCAGTGAATAGGATCTGTACTGTACGAAAATGCTTTGGCAATTAAAAGCCAATTAAATTTGGCTTGTTCCCCTGTTTCATCCTTGCTGTGGATGTTCAAGAAGAGTCATGACTGAAATATTTAGCACCCATTAATAACGAAAGTGAAGTCTTGATTCTGAGTTTGGGCTCTGTTTTTCTCTGCACTGAAGGTCCCTTGAAGGATGAAAATTCAATGGATATTGAATCATAAAACTTGTTCACAGAAAAAGAAATATCACAAGGACTTCTAAATCATGTATAGTTTTATTATGATTGGGTCACTTGGTGGTAAAAAAACCTTATGCGCTCAAAGATTTTAACACTGTCATGTGAGGCTAACCAGACTGATGAAATGGGATTAACAAGGAAATAATATACCTGGTGCCTTAGTCCACAGTGATCTTTACCCTTTCTTTCACTCATTTGTCTTGCCAAGATTTCTCAAATAAGATATGAAGCTATCACTTAACTCTTTTTTTTTAATCTGTGTGTTAATCAGGTCTGAAGATAAAAGCCATCAGATGGGCAGATGGAAACCATTAAATAGTTGATCTCTAGAAACTTTCCTTTGCTACTGTTTTGCTTTTCTCTTACTTACTCATTAAGGACCCTGATACATGTATCAATGGGTTTATCACCACCATTATAGATGTATCTATGGGCCTCAGACTTCTAATGAAGTCATTGTTGAAATGCTCTTCTTTAACTGAAAAATATGACTGTAAATGTCTAGTAGATGCTGTCACAAAATGTCAAACTGACTTGCACAAGTTCTCCTAAGAAAGGTATGGCAGAGAATGAGTTGGATCCCAATACAGCACCTAAGCAGCTGCTTTCATCCTTCCTCTTTGTGTTCTCGGTAAAGCTCCTACCCTAAAGTAGGAAGTACCTTTTGTTTAGGGACCTTGGGGCACTTACACAATAGCTATAGCAGTAATAACCTTAGGGGGAAAAATGGTGTTTTGGTAGATGTTTGAGGAATATAACCACTAAGAAATACATAAATGCAGTTTCCAGAGTCTCGGTAATGAACAATCGGAAAGTGTTCACCTGTCAGTCAATTTTTCCTTTATGGTTTGTTTAATTTACTATTGTTAAGAGAACTCTTAAACAGAAAGAAAGTAAATGGTATGTGGAACACCTAAACCACTGGTCACAGTTGATAGATACAGGGAGAGCTCTTTAAAAATTAGATTTAGTAGATAGGCAGAACTTTGAGTACTGAGATTTTATCCATTGGGTACTGCCCATATCTTGGCGTATTTACTTGCAAATGAAAGTACCACATCAGGATAAATAGTAAAAAGTAGGCTTGGTATGTATTTACACACTTGTATGGTGGATCACTGCTTGATAATATACCTTTCAGTCCTGCAGGACTAAATCCTGACACTTGAATTTCTGTGGCATTTTTTACATTTGTTTTGTCCTGGAATCAGATTTTTTTTTTTTCTGTAGAGAATGGAATAAAGAATAGTTTAAATAAGAATACAGCACAGTGTATTAAAAAGAGAAAAAGTCAGTGTTGACAAGTGGCAAGCAGCAAGTAGTTCTTGAGCAAGAAGAAGCGAGGCATCAAATATACCGCAATTCATCTTGGGACTTGTTCTTTTCAGTATATCAAATAATGAATGACAAGAAAGGAGATGTAAACATCAAGCTAATTAAATCCTCAGATTATATTGGACCAGGGAGGATACTATATTTCAGAGCAGATGGAATCAAATTTCTGAATGATGGGGCAAATTTCAGGAGGTGGGTGGAAGAAAAGGAAGATGAGTTGGAATAGGCAGAAATGTCAGTTCACCAGGGGAGAAATTATCATTATCATAGAAGAAACAGTGACAGGGTGTGTGAAATGTTAGGATCATATCTAGCACTTTTTTAGCAGCCTTTTGCCTGGGTGTATCAGGATATTAAATCTGTTAAATCAAACCTTCCTGATCTTGTGGAGTGGAGGCCTGAGAAATTACCACTACCTGGTTTCATCAAAAGGCACAGCATAGTTGAGCATGTAAACGACATCTAGAAATGACAGTGGATCTGCATGAGGGAGATGAGATTAAAAGGATGGATTTATTGTCCACTCTGGATGATCAAAACTGGTGTTTGAGGTCACACTTAAAGCACAATCCTGTGATGTGCATTTCACAGCAACAATGAACATGACAAGGATCAACCTGACCACTGTTTGACCAATGCTTCAATATTGCTTCAGTTGCTTCAAGTATCCCACAGTACCCTGAGATACTGATACTGCAGATATTTCCACTGACACAGGCTATCCTGCCTTTGGGAACATAATTTACCAAGTGAGGAAGAAGGCTCAGTGTTGATACTAGCACTGCCTGTGAGAATAACCCATGCCATCTGCTAGGTGCAAGTCTGAAATGATCACAAAAGGGAACAGTATAGGCAATAAGAAACTATAGGAAGAGACCAAAGGTCAAATATGAAAGTGAATCAATATAAGCAGAAACACTCTTTGTAGGAGATAAGCAGATAACGACAATGCTAATGGAGTAGTTGTGGAGAAACACAGCCAACACTTTCAACCTAATTTTGGTTGCTGGTCTCCAGTGTCTTACCACTTAATGATATAACAAACTCAATTTTCAAATAATGAGCTACCATAGGTGGTGCAGTCGTTACAGATATTCTTTATTTTGCTTTATTAGCTGAGGCAAAAGCAGTAGGACACACATTTACAGGGAAGCAAGGTGCTTCACACAATAAATACTCTTAACTGGTAAGGAAATCAGGGGATAATTGGGTTCGTTGTTATAAAATTAAGTCATATGTGATATTTAATCAAAGGAACATATTTTGGACACATTTTATAGCAAATGACAGTAAAAAAAAAAGAAAAGGCTACCATGGAAAAGAAATAATACAACATTAATTAAGAATATTGACCCCAGAATTTGGTGCAGAAAGTACATGTACTTTCAGGGAACGAAGTTATATGAACACATAATTATACTTGATTGTAGTTCTTGTGGTTTTACAGACCTTTATAATGAAGGAAGTGAGTGGTCTAAATTGTGCCTTTTTTTCCTGTGATAGACAGCAATAAGAAATATGGGTTATCCATAAACACTTCGGACACTATTTAGACATTTTTATTAAATTCTGAGGAAAAATAACTTCTGAGACACTGCGTTCCAACTGCTCTAGGAGTCCTGAACAAGGAAGAGGCATGCTTACAAGGGTGTCAGTCAGTTCTGAAGTATTGTTTTCAGTGATGTTCTTTTCTCTTTCTCTACCATCCTTTCTCATTCCTCTGTTAGAAATCTAGGTTCCTATAGATAGTTGTACAGCTTTTGCTGCTACAGTGTTCCAGCCTACGCCAGTGGGATCTTCCCCTTGAACCTGCACTATGCCTTAGAAAAACGTTGATCTCAGTTTAGGGTTTACAGAAGGAGCCTTATACATGAAAATGCAGACTCTTGTTCTACTTTTCCACTTTCTTGCCTTTGTCATCCTGCTTTCAGCACATTTTCTCTTGCTAAGGCTTTTGTGGAAATGGAAGTTTTTCATCAGTTATCTCTGGTCCCCTGAGTGTGTGTAATAAGCTGAAGGATGGGTGATTTAGTTTTGTTTTGCCCAGCCAGAAGAATTAACTGGACCTGAAATGTAATAAAAGGAAATACATTTATCAAATAAAAAAAATAAAATTTGTCATGTTTCTATGAGAAGAAAAGCTGATACTAATTGATTCCACAGGGTTTTGAGCCATCTTCATTGTTATAGGTGGATGTTTCACTAACTGGTGAAGGAAGCAACTGTAGAAGAGAGAAGAGTTCTGCAAGATCTAGTACATACTATAATAATATCTTTGAGGTTGAAAGGAAAAAATACAAATAACCAATCAGAAATTGAATTAATTTTAAAAAGGGAAAGAATGACTAATGAAATATTAATTGGAATCATAACAATTTGCAATTTTGAGCAAAATAGTATGTAAAGTTAATTTATCTACTGGGTTTTACAAGCTTATTTGTCTAAGGGGCTGCTGGTTTGCTTTTTTTTTTTTTTTTTTTTTTCTTAATGAAAGCCTCATTCTTCAGTGTCAGGAGAACACATGGGAATCTCTGGTCTCATGCCAGATGTCACATTTTGTTACACTTTTAAATCCTGAAAGTCATTGTAGTTTTCAGAAATCTGTACAAACCAAGGATGATGTGCTTTGTTCAGTGGTGGTTCTTCATCTGTAAAAGGCTGTTGGTATTGAAATGCTGTCAATAATCACAAGCCTTCCAGAAAAGTAGCGCTAGAGTTTACACTTACTAATTGAGGAATAAGTAATGACATGAAGTATCCTATGTTGACTTCAAAAGGTGAAGCAGCTGTCATGATTTTTACTGCAGAAAATTTTTGAAAAATCTTTCTTCGTAGCTAGAGCAGCTTCTTTGAAAAATAAAATAATGTAATCTGTTGTAGCTAAATTTTTACTGAAAAATGTGAATCGAGCCTTGGACTCCAGAGTGGTCTGGAACACTACTGTGCTTTCTGCAGGCTTACCATATGAAAGATGTAAATTTCAGAACTGAATGATTTCCAGTAATTCTTTGCTTATCTGTGTTAACTTAGTGGGCTGAAGAAACAGTTGTGTACCAGGAAACCATCCTGATATACACAGTCATGCAGCAGAGAGATCATCCTGACCAAACTGTCTTCAGCTAGAAAAATAGGAAGCAACAGATGGATACAGTCAGACAGCAAATTCCAGAGAAACAGGGAGATGGTACTGGGCCAGAACATGACTGAGCTACATACAGCAAGCATGTTATCAGTCTAACTCCTGTCAACTTCTGGTCTGTTGGGTTTTTCAGATATTAGAGGAAAGAGGAGTCTGAAGAAATTTGAAGTAAGATAATTAAATAGCTGCAGATGTTTACAGAGTTTTCCTCTCAGGCATGAAGGGCAGTGTGGGAGGAACATGAAGGCACTTGTTTGAATATTTATCATGTGGAGGTGGAGGCTGGTACTGTGGGTTATCAGAAGGAGGTGGTAGCATCTTTCTGGTGCATGAATTACAGCAAGAGCATAAGGAGGCTGTTTTAGCCATCAGACAGTTCCTTGGAGTTCTCCTGCTATATCCATGAAAGGGCAGTGCTTACCTGTGCTTTCAATAGGACAATCTAAAGAGAAAAATGAGTATGGGACAAGGGTTGTTTACTTGATTTTATTGTGATTTTGGAGAACTTTATTCAAAACCTATTGCAGTAAATGATATGGGCTTTCCATAGGGAGTCAGGAGAGGGATTCAGCTGCATGTGAAGACATCTAACCATAAGTATTTTTGTGTGAGCTAGATAGCAAAGCTCCAGTTGCCTCAGTGGATAAATGGAACCAGATTCAAGTACCTCAGGCTAGGTGCCCAGTGCCACTTCAGTTCTGCTTGGCCTTCAGCTGCCATTCCAGAGGGGGGCCAGTCTCTAAGGTCATTTGGAATTGAGTCAGTACAGTCAACAGACACAGACAGCAACACATTACATCCTAAATCTCTCTCTAAGCCCAACTACATTGACTGCATCTTTTTTGACTGTATGAGTGGCTTACTGAGTATGCTCACATAAAGATACTTATACCTGGGTCTTAGTGACAAACTGAATACTTCTCCTAAGATACAGAATCTTATACTGCTAGACTAAGTCCTTACTCTGTTGATGTTGATGAGAGTTTTGACACAAAACTCAGTCACTGAGACTTCACTTTCTGTGTTCTGTGAAGTTCTTTGTATCCAAGCATTTTGTTCAGCTTGCAAATGCTGATACTTCATAATTAAAATTTTCTACAAGCTCTGGAATTAACTTCCTTGTGCATCTGTTATTCCACTAATACCCTAAGTAATGCCTCACAGTAGCTCCCAAAGAGCCTGAAGGGGGAAAAAAAACTTTAAAAAAAAAAATTTTAAAAGAGCAATACCAGCATTACAGTTCAGTAGTGAAGTACAATGGAATCATTAAACTTTACTAAGAATACCTACAGTCTGGAGAAAAGCATGACACTGAGGTCCTTGTCTGACAGAGGAATGAGCAGAGGTCTCCACACATCACTGTGCAGTTCCTTGGGAAGGTAAGTTGGATCTCAAACACAGTACAACTACCTGTATCCCTGAGACAGGATCCCTTGGTTTAGGGACTGCCTCCTGTTAGTGCAGTTGCATTGCCCAGCACTGAAACAAGCTGCTTTGATATTTCTGTCCTGTTGTACTGTGGAATGTACGTGTGCTTTAAATAGAAGATACATTCACCAGATATCTGTAAGATGCTTTTTAATAATGTGCTATAGTATTTTTTCTGACATACTCTGTTTTGAGTAGCTTCTTTTTTTCTGTTTGTGAGCTAAGAAATTGTGCCAGAATAACTGAGAGCACTTCTAAAGGCTGGATATTAATACATGTGAAAAGAACAATTTGTTATTTGAATAAGTTTGCCTGAGGGGGAAATTTCATAACTTTTAGTAAAATGACATCAATGTTTGACCTCATCAATATTTATAAATATGTAAAGAGTGAGTGCCAGAAGGATGGATCCAGGCTCTGCTCAGTGATGCCCGATGACAGGACAAGGGGCAATGGGTGGAAGCTGAGGTGTAGGAAGTTTCATTTAAACATGAATAGGAATTTTTTTCACTGTGAGGGTGACAGAACACTGGAACAGGCTGCCCAGGGGGGTTGTGGAGTCTCCCTTTCCAGAGATATTCAAAGCCCACCCGGACACATTACTGTGTGATCTGGTATAGGTGATCCTGCTCTGGCAGGGAGGTTGGACTGGATGTATTTTGAGGTCCCTTCCAGCCTTTGGTATTCTGTTACTCTGTGATATTCCCTTCCTTCATGTTAGTTAAACTAAAGCTGGGGTGGGGCTGATAGGAGAGCATATCATGGTGGTGTGGTGTGTTTGGGGCACAACTCAAGACACAAAAAGTCATCTTACCTCCCTTGGCTTCTCTGTGTTTTTCTTGAACACTGAGATTTTTTTTTGCAATAAAGAACTTCTTTTCCACAAAACTTTTCAGTACTGCCAAGTGAAAAGAGGAGCATGTTGACAGGAAGCCAAAATTCTGTTGTTTCTACAAAAGTCCATGACTTAATCAGTGCTGTGTTCATCACTGTGCTGTTTGATACAGCATCAGGAGGTTTCTTTCTTTCATTGACTAGAATAAAAGAAGGATCAATTCCTAAACCATTTCCATCAAGGCATCAGAGCTACATTTCCTTTAGTTATAAATTATCCCCATAGTAAAATGGGATTAAATAGTACATGTTTATGACATGGAATAAAGTCTTCCATGGAGAACATACTACCCTTGGAATCAGTCATTTCAGGCAGTCTTGTGGAGTGGGTTAATGTAGTAGCAATATTTCTCCCTTTTCTCCCATTTTTCTTCCTCACACTTGGAAGCAGTGACTTCTGGCTGTCCTGTGCTGGACCACATGCAGGCACAGCAGGAGCCTTTTGGCTTCTCTGACTGCATTTGCTGTCCAAACAACTGCTCCTCACTCCCTCAGAGGATGACACAGTGGGCACAAAGAAATGTTTTGCAGGCCAGATGGGCCTAATGGGCCACAAACTAGAGCAATCTGACCAACATACATATTTAATTGAAGGTTGTTTCTTGAATTTCTGGCAAGTAATTATGCACCTTGCTTTGTGTGCTTTGTGGTGACCAGATCTAGTTTAGCATGTTGCAACTTCTAATCATGTCAGTGGCATTCGGCAGCAATCAGGCAATTTGCAGGAATTGCTTCATCCCTTCTCAAATAAGAAATGCTTCCATACTTCAGATAGTCTTAAATGCAGTTCTGCTAAGTGGTAGAGTATATGACTATTGTCACATCCACTGTGGTAATTTATGAAAATATCTCATTTGCTGGTTTGCTTCTGTTTTGTTTGCTTGTGTTTTTCCCACAAAATGTTGGCTCTAAGTCTTTATATACAGATGAAAGTTAGTGCTGCTTCTGCAGAATGTGAAGTATTTCCCTCAGGCCTATGCTTATACCCTTTATACCTTTAGAAGCAACTATTCAGGTTTTACCAGATAGGTAGAATCTGATTAGGGTAATATGTATAAGTGGTATGCCAGGAATGAGAGTGAAATTCAGTTGCTGATTTTCATTATTCAGAAATTTTCTTTCTTTTTGGCCTACACTGGTGTCCCAAAATTAGATCTCTGTTGAGGTATATATCTGAGACCCATAGCATTTGTGGAGTTCTCTCAAAATGTCCCCTGGAGCGGATTAATTTCAGACTAATGGCCTGCTCTCTGCATTTCTCCTGTTATTTAAATAAGAGTTGCTCCTTTACCTCCTCAAATGACAGGGCAACATTCAGAAGACCTCTTAAAGCAGCTGCTGCTTCAGTTTACATCATCAGTGGTACCATTTTGTTAGTGGGAAATAAACCATTTTTCAGCAAATGGGGTATAAAGTGTTATGTAACAGGAAACATTTAATGAGAAGATACTTGTGTGCACCTGTCCAGTTAATCTTTTTTTGTTGCCCCATTGTGAAAAAGAATTTATCTTGCTAAGTAAGAAATTAATTTGTTTTTCTAGTGTGCTGTTCATGCTGGAACTAATATACCTGATATTGAAAAACTGAGATTCTTCGAGAGAGTGTTGAATACCATAGTGACTTCAAAATATAAAGATGTAAATAAAAATAAGTACATTTCGGTTGCAGATTGTTTAGTTATAGAATCATAGAATCATAGAATGGCTTAGGTTGGAAGAGACCTTATAAAGATCATCCACTTCCAACCCCCCACCATAGGCAGGGAGACCTCCCACTAGATCAGGTCACTCAAGACCTCACCCAGCCTGTCCTTGAACACATCCAGGGAGGGAGCAGCCACAACCTCCCTGGGCAACCTGTGCCAGTGCCTCACCACCCCCGCTGTGAAGAATTTCTTCCTAACATCCCGTTCAAATCTCCCCTCCGCCAATTTGAACCCATTCCCCCTCGTCCTGTCATTACAAGACCTTGTAAACAGTCCCTCCCCAGCCTTCCTGTAGGCCCCCCTCAGATACTGGTAGGCTGCTATAAGGTCTCCCCGAAGCCTTCTCTTCTCCAGGCTGAAAAGCCCCAACTCTCTCAGCCTGTCCTCATAGCAGAGGTGCTCCAGCCCTATGATCATCTTTGTGGCCCTCCTCTGGACTCTCTCCAGCTGTTCCATGTCCTTCTTGTGCTGGGGGCTCCAGAACTGCACACAGTACTCCAGGTGGGGTCTTACGAGAGCAGAGTAAAGGGGGAGAATCACCTCCCTTGCCCTGCTGGTAATGCTTCTCTTAATGCAGCCCAGGACACAGTTGCTGTCTGAGCCGCATGTGCACACTGCAGGCTCATGTTGAGCTTCTCATCCACCCAAAAACCCAGGTCCTTTTCCTCAGAGCTGTTCTCCAGCCACTCACCATCCAGCCTTATGAATATAAGTGCTGAATTTTGGTTACTTAAAAAAACATCTGCTGCCAGCGCTTTCAGTACTTTCTGATGATTACTGTGGCTGGCCCAGTATCCTTCGGACTTTATCTTCAGGAAGGACATCAAGAGCTAAGAAAGAAGTTTATGATATAGGACACAATTAAGGATCAGTCTGTTTGCTTCCAGATCCATCAAGAAGTAGCCACTTCTCTGTGTTTGGATATGACATTGTAGAAGGAGAATTCTAGCATATGAGGTGTCAGGATGTTAGCAATACAATGTCTGAAATACTCAAAATGGTTGGAAATGGGACTTAATTTTCTAAAAGGTTTTTAAAGTCAGATGAACAAAACTGTTATATTAATGAGAGGCATGAGATAAAAGGACTACAACTCAGTGACTTCTGTACCTCTTCAGGTGTCCTTTATGATTGGGGTAAATCAATTTCCAAGGGTCCAGATGAGAAGTGAAGGAGTAAACAGATGTGTATTATTTCGTCTTGCGTGTTGCAGGACAGATATGTGTCACATCTTATTTATTCCCCCTGAGAGCTCTTCAAAAGTTCTATGTGAGTCCAAGAAAAATAGATTTTTTTTAACCCATTGTCCATGTCAGCCATTTCTGATGTTGAAGAGATGAACCTCCTAGGCAGGTGTAGCCAAACTCTTTTTTAATCCTATATTATTGTTTACAGTGCAGCACTTTCTTTTCCCTCTAATACCTGACACAAAGGATAGTTGTAATTTAGTCACCTTCACTTATTTGATTTAAATATCGTTTCTCTGAACATGTGCCAAGAGATTTTTCTCAACACCTATTCAGGTTTCTCTCCATGTAAAGCTTTTCAGGAAAAAAGATTTTCGCATTTTATATCCAAAGGCTAGGAGAAAATTGATACAAATTCTATGTAGGATTTCAACTTCACCTCATTTTTCATCTCTCTGATTTTAGCAGTTTTCTCTAAAAGTGTTCCTTATGCTTTTTCTACAGACTGTATGTGGATGGACCTTTTGGAAGTCCATTTGAGGAATCCCTAAACTATGAGGTCAGCCTCTGTGTAGCTGGAGGTATTGGAGTTACACCATTTGCATCAATACTCAACACACTGCTGTAAGTGAGCTTAAGCCTTTTAAAGTCATTTCCCCCCCAGTTTAGTATGGTAGTCATTGCCAGAAAACCGTTGTGAGTATTTAAAAATTTCGTTAGCATAACATAAGTGAATGATTCCTTGGAGAGAAGTAGACAACTTGGATGTCCCCTGAAGAATCTGAACCATCTCATATAGACCATAAAATAGCCCAGAGATTTTTTTTTTCATTATTATTTAAAGGCTTTGATATTCTATTCAGACCAGATCTTTCACCCTTTGTTTTTCTGTCATGTTAGTGTCATGGTTCCAAATAAATCTTTCACTGTGTGAAACTTGTTACAGTCACTGGGCTATTTCATCAGGACTGTATAAAGAGCCAACTAAAGCAGCAAACCTTCCCTGAAGTGTTGAAAGACCAGCTGGCTTTGGGAAGGTTTTACAATGCACAGATGAAGCATTTGTTTGAAGTTGAACATGCCAGTGGCCACCTCTAACTCCAGAGTGAAGCTAAAACCTGCATGTTCTTCTGTCCTTGATCTGCGCTGGACCCTACAGTGCTAAGCACTTGGGAAAATTATCTGTCCCACCTGTCTCATAGTGCTGCAGCCATAAAGACCATCTTGGGTTCCCTCATTTTCTTTTCCCTGAGAGTGCACTGATTATACTCTCAAAAAGAGGGTATGTATCTGGTGAAAGCCCAGGTCTCAGATAGATAAGATGTCCCTTTTCCTCATGATGAATTATCCTTGAGAATGTTTAGCAAAAACGACACCCACCATAATGATGGGCCAGCAGTAAGTAGTGAGTTGTTTACCAGTGTATTATCAGAGGCTGTAGGAACTTGCACTGATACTGCCATAAGTTAATGGCCAAAAGTTTTTGCAGTATATCTTTATTTAGATGAAGCCATAAATTGGCTTCCAAGTAGCCAGTCCCTAAATCCCTAACTTTGTAGCCCATATTCCCCTTGTGCACTGTATGGGGCAAATCATTCAGTATTTCTGGAAATGAGTATATATTACTCTGCTTCCCTTCTCAGTATTTAAACATCAACAAAGCACTGCTTTGGTAAATGATCTGCCTGTTGTCTTTGCCCTGGCTTACAAACAGAAATTGGCAGGTGTGAACACACAGGCTGCTTTACTATGCCAATGCTGCAGGGCAGCAGGGCCAGTCCTGTTGTGTCAAGGACATGCAGGTCTGGGAGAGGTCAGAAGCTTGTTGACATTGTCATTTATTTCACACTCAGTTGTGTTCCTGTTGTATGCATACAATTCAGTTCCTAATCCTGTCCTTCGCTCCACTTAACTGTTGAACTCTATGACCTGTTTTTAAGAAAATATAGCTTACATTAAGTGACTTTCATGCAGAAGTGTCTGTAAATAACTTATTATGGGCCCTGATAACATAAAAACACAGAAGTGTTATATAGAGGTGAATTTGGATATCATGGCTGGGGGAGGAGTGGGGGGGGGATTGCACTCTTATTTCATAACATCTCATTTTAGAGATAGACCCAAGAATATGGTGTCTGAGCTGCTATTTTAAATTTATGCTTCACTTACTTCATGAAGTCTTGCAACCAAGCCTCTTTCTCACCAAGAATATTATTTTGTTATTAAACTAGAGCATTTGAATTAAAAAATGCTTGCTTTTAAAAAATCTTCTTTTATCCTTTTTTTGTGGTAAAAGGTATTCATTTTAACCCTAAACATCAATTAAGCACCACACAACTACTCTCTCACTTCTTTCACAGTTTAGTAATTGAAATAAAATATAATAATAACAATACTAATTAAAAGTAATTATGTAATTAAAAGTAACATAACAAAATGAGAGAGAGATGAAGCCCAAGAACCCAAGCAATGTGATTGCTTCCCACCCTCTAACTGATACCTTGTCAGTCCCCAAACAGTAGTCCAGTTCCTCCTGGCCAACTTTTGGCTCTTACATACTGAGCAGTATGTTCTATGGTATATCCCTTTAGCTAGATCAGGTTAACTGCCCTGGCCATGCTCTTGCAGCTTGTGTGGCTTTGCACTTCTAGCGTATGGGAAACTAAAATATCTTTGACTTAGGATAAGAACTATTTAGCATCAACTAAAACAGTGTGTGTGATCTACATTGCTCTCATGCAAGATCCAAAATGCATCGCTGTTCCTGCTAGTAGGAAGCAAATAAACTCTCTCCCATCTGAAAGCAGGACAAATTGAAAATGCTGAAATCAGGACTTGAGAGACATTGTACTCCCCACTCTTAAAGCACTCTTTATAGGGATTTTACATGAAAGGTGAGTTCTCAGCTTCTACATGCTGCTGAGAATGTCTTTACCCTTGCTCCTCAAGTTTTCACTGAAGGATAATGGTATGGGAAGTTTAAAAAACAGTGGTTGGAGCCATTATTTATGTAAATCTATTAATAATATATCCTTGCTGGATATGCTAGCAACACTGGTGTTTGAAGTAATGTGCAGTGGGTATGGTGAGACGTATCATGAAACTTTTCATCTGGGTTTGTGTCCTGAGACTGGTGTTTGAATTTGACAGGCTGTAGCCTTCTCTATCTGAAAATTATTGTAATGGGAAAAGGAAGACACAATCTGTGTACTGACCGTTTCAGTGGTCAGAATAACAGAAAACTGCATTGGCCACCCAAGATGATACTTCCCAGATATTTGTGCTTTATTTGACTTATTCATCACTGGGATTTTTTTTCACTTCTGTTTTATTTCCCAGTTCATTCCAGTCCTCTCTTTGTGCTATATTTGCGTTTTATTTGAATTAGTAATATAACACCAATAGTCCTATTTTTCTAAATGCAATGCTAGAATCTGCCCATGACTGCACTTTACCCACCAGCATTTTTTTCAGAGGACTGTGATGTATCTCACAGATCTCTAACACAATGGAGCTCTGATTTGATTTGGTCTTTACGATTTCACTACAGTACTAATTATAATCAACCAGAGCCTTTCACATAGAAAGACAGAATTAAGTCCTGACATTATTGCATTTGTCAATATTTTTGTCTTATGGGTCGTTTTATAAACCTAATAAAGAACTGACATAATACCCTTGAACTTAGAATGTCTGCTTTGCTTTGAAATAAAAGTTTTATGATGATCCATGAATCCATATTTGCTGCCCAAATCATCTGTACAGCTGACAACTTGCTAATGCGGAAGCAGTATCTGTGAAGCCAGTTATCTGTGTTCTAAAGATATAATATTCTCAGGATTGTCTCAATGTCAATATTGGCCATTTCAGTGTCTGATCTGTCACAGGATGGAGAACAACTTACTAGTTAGCTTCTAATGGAAATTCACATTTCCACTAATGAATATAAGCCATCTTAATATGTTTCATTTGTAAATTATGATTATTTTTTTTTAACTACCTAAACATTTTATTTTCAAGTGATGACTGGAAATGCTACAAACTCAGAAGACTCTACTTCATATGGGTGTGCAGGGACATTGAATCTTTCCGCTGGTTTGCAGATCTGCTCTGTATGTTACATAACAAGGTAATGAGTGTTGCCTGGAGGGGTTCTGACAACTAAGTAAATGCAAGGTATATCTACACCACACGACTGGCATGCAATAGAGACAGGCAGCCTTGTTCAAAACAGGTGAACTCCAGCAGTACTTCTGCTTGGGCTACCTGACCCAGACTGTTTATTCTTGGAGCTGCACAGAATGTTTTGAGTATCTGTCACTATTATTTCATTGTACAGCATTGCCATGTGCCAGTAGTCCAGACAGTTATCTGTGGAAATTTATGAGATGGCAGAAGAACATGCATGTTGAGAATTCTGAGTGGCCTTTAGCCATCTGGCTAGTAGATAGATCAAAAATGGAGAGGATTTTACTATTTCAGTGCATTTTAAAAGCAAAATAGCTTCCTAAAACAATATCGTGTACACACCATGATATGCAATATTCAGAAGTTCCAAAGAATGCTATGCAAGTGTATATTCTTCATTAAAAGATTTATTTCACTGGTGCTGAAACATGTCACTTAGTATAGGCACAAGTGACTCTGCGCTTATATTGAGAGATATTTCTTGACTAGCTGTTTTTATCATCTTCCCAGCTTTGGCAGGAGAATCGACCAGATTATATAAATATCCAGCTGTACCTCAGTCAAACAGATGGAATACAGGTATGTGGCTAAACACTGTTTGCAAACCAAACTAGACCTTGGGGTAGTAGACAACACAAACTATCAGTCAAAGGCAAAAGAGGATTACTGTAGATAATAAAAACAAAAAAATGAGGCCATAAACTGAAGAGATTGATTCATTGCTAGGGAAGGAAAGCAAGTCTATACCCATGGCATTAAGAGAATCTAGTCCAGTAGCTTTAACTTGATGAGATGTGAGCAGAAATCTATATCTTCCTTTTCTAGGAAAGAGGTCCTCCCAGGCCAGGCCATGGAACAGACTGTTGTCCATGTTTCATGGGAAATCTGCAAACTTTCCGAGCTAAGAATCAATACAGAATCATTCTAGGAGCTTGCAAGTTCTAATCTTCTTTTCAAATTAATATTTTGAGAGAAACCATTTTTTTAAAGGTTTGGATTTCTTTGCCTCAAATATAGATAAAAATTACAGATTTCTTGATGTATGAGACTAGAAATTTTACTGAACTGCCAATTGTTATGTATTACCAACCCCAAAGCTGAGCTAATTCCCCAGCTCTTGGCATCTCCTGTAGCTATTTACACTTGTGATCTTCATTTTACATTATTTAGCACATGAGCCCAGGCTCGATTCTTTATCCTGCTGTGTTTGGAAGCTTTCCACTGACTGCAGCGGGCTCAGAACCAAACCTAACAATTACTACAAAACATGAAATGCAGTGAGAAATCATGCCCAAAGGATTTTGATCTGCCTGGTAGCAGGTGGACATAACATTCACATCTTTGGTAGGAACACTGTCCAATTGTCTAAATGATGTGATAGCTACAATAGTTATGAAAAGTGCTCCATAAATGTAATGCCTGGACAGCATATGTGATAGAAATGGAATGCTTGAAAATACCTCACTGATGAACTGGCTATGTAATTGCTAGGTTAAAATAAAAACCTGTTGCAATGACACAGTAAGATTGTAATAATAGAGAATCCAACTCAAGTTTTTCAACATCATACCTCAAACAGCCACTAAGTTTGTTTAAAGTCAAGTATGTTTTAAGTCTTTCCTTAAAATCACTTTTCTTATTTGACTGTTGAGCACAATTGGCATAAACCATAATGCTACTCAGGATCGCTCAAGGGGAAGCTTGAGAACTTCAAGTCCCTATTGCTATACAGCTTATGTGTTCACTGATGTTAGTCCAAAATGTTGACTGCTACCAAAATTATGGCAGTTTTCCTTTATGCTTCCATTGCTCAGAAGTAGCATGCCTGGGTGACAACAGGGAACAACACCCATCCTTCAGCAAAGGCCTCTTGAACATGAGAGGGCAATAGAGGGTGAATTAGCCAATTCATCCTGCTCCTTACCATGAGCAATGTTTCAGGTTATTCAGTAGAGGAATATGTGGGAGACAAGAGAAGATGTAACCTCTCTGCCTTTGTATCTCATGAGGACAGATACCCAATGAAAGGTAGTGCCCTGCAATGGAAGGGTGTTTCACATTACCAGAGTACTGGTGTGTTAGCATTTTTGGAATGGGTTAAGTTCCATTTGGGGAGCAGTTTCGTCTCATTTCTGCCATCAGAGCAGCTCAAAACAGCTGGCAAACTAGTCTCAGGGAGAAATGTAAGACTTTTCCCTTGTTACTTTTTCTCAGACCTAGTCATCTTAATAGTTACTTGAACAAAGTTAAAAAAAGAGACTTCAGACAGAAATATGATTTTTGTATCAGCAGTGTTTCTTCCAGCTTAGCGTTAAAAGCCAATGAGGGAATGAATCATAGGAGTATGGTTATTGTTTTACAGCTTAAATAAATTGGTTTAAAAGTAATGTGGAGATAAATGAGCAGCTGCATGAGGAACAATGTATAATGAACACCAAGGAGATACATTGAAAAGGCAGCGAGCAGTGTATTGGTGCATGAAATGGCTGCAATTTTAATCACAACTGTCCGATACTTGTGCACAGGTTTTACACCTCAGCGATATGATAAGTCAGCCAATGTCAGAAATGGGAGCCCTGGGTGATATGAGACAATTTGCAAATAAGGCAAAATGGAAATTTTTATTTCTTGCAGAAAATAATCGGTGAAAAATATCAGGCTTTAAACTCGAGGCTTTGGATTGGACGACCCCGTTGGAAACTCCTTTTCGATGAAATAGCAAAGTGTAACAGGCGGTAAGTACCAGTCTGCTTGAAGGATGCTGCAGCTGGAAGGCTGGGAATTATTATCAGTTTTTAGCCAGGTTTGTATGAAAACAGTTTTGGGGTTTCATTGTAAGTTGTAATGTTGAAGCTACTGATGTTGAAATTATCTAATATTTTGTTGTGAGAGATAGTCTGTACAAACTGAAATTTTTTTTTTTTTTTTTTATACTCAGAGCAATTCATCTTTTCATGCAGATAGAATGTTCAGTGGCCCAGAAAATAAAAGTAATAGATTTCCATCTCACTGCACAGAGACGTTCTTGTCTGTGGCAGTGTCTCGCTTACAACATATGCTGGTTTTATATATGAAGTTGCATTTTTTGAAATTGTTGACTTCTGCTATAATTGTCATGCTTTGTAGTGCTGGTTTACAAGAAAAATGCATCAGGATAAATCTGACTGTCCTGTTTTTTTTTTTTTAATATACAGAATATATAATCTTTGAAGATTCCTGGCACTTTTTTACTACTCTTTCCTAAGACTGAGTAATGCCTTTATATTATGCTAGGCAAACATATTATGATTGGAAACAAGACAGTTTTAAAACAGAGAAGACAGGCAATTAGACTTATGGAATGTCTTTGTCCAAATCCAGCTTTGTTGCTTGAGTATTTAACCCCAACTGCTTCAAAAGCTAATCTGATAGAAAGGATTGTGTGAATCTTCCCTAATCCACCGTTTGCAAAGTCAGTGGGGTGGGAGTAAATCACCCTTAGCTGTTCATAGTAATTTGGGTGCACCAGATTGAGTGATCATGAGTGTTCACCTGCAGAACTTTCCCTCAAGAATTTTTTGTCCTCTGTTGCACTTCCAAAGTTGCCCAGAGTTTAACTTTCCTCTTCTGAGGTTGGATATATTTACAGACCACTTAATCCCTAGCTCTTGAGAAATATTGAGGGCCAGTGTGGTTCACTGTGGGCCCTGTAAGGTGGTGACAATATGTATCTTAGATTCAGGTCCTGGAGGATGTTGTGGTCAGGAGACCTAGCAAGGGCTACTCTAGCAAGGGCTAGAGTACCTCGAAGTCTGCTACAGAGGGATATCCCTAGTAGGATTCTCACAGTGTGGAGCTAAATATCACTTAGAAGATTGTTTTGTAGTAAAGACACATAGGAAAGAAAGGGAAATAAAGAAGTCAGAGAAGCAAGTTGACTCTGGCTCAGAGCTCTCTACATAGGGGACTGCTGACCTTTTAGACTCCATTCTAGTGTCTTTTTTGTTTAACTGCATGGATACAGTTTTAAAAGATGAAAATTATAAGGCTTCTGCCACTTCCTTGCAAGGCTGTAAGTGCACATAATATAGATGAAGCTACTAATGGTAGTCATACTTGCTTTTTCTTCTCTTCCAGCCCATTACTCCTAATTAGACTTCAAGTACCATTTCCTCTGCATTTTCACATCAGGTTTCTAAATTGTGCCATCATTTCCAAGCAAGATGTCTTTTACTAACTAAATAATGTTATGACTCTTGATTATTCTGCATCTGGCTAAGATGTAGTCTTTCTTACCCTTTCTTACCCTTTGTCATCCTTTTATCAAGGTATAGGTAAGATCTGTATCTGTAAGATGTAGTTACATGTGACATGATAAACAGTAGAGCAACCCGTCAGCTATCCCACAGAAACTTATCAGTTGTAGGTGAATATTCTCCCCTCTTACCCTGGTTGGAAAAGGAACTTCAGTTTTTCTCCGTAGTCAAATTTTTCAATGTCCTGTTAACTTTTTTTCAGTTATTATTTCATGGTAACTTTCCACCTAAATGACCCTGCTGCAGTAATGAGACCAAAACAAAACAACAACAACAAGAAGACCAAAACCAGGACAACCACATTGTTTCCAACATCTGGTGCCAGTGTTCGGGCTTTCAGTGTTCAGATGTATTTGCAATCATCTCATCTCCTTGGGCTTGTTTATGGGCAGCCAAGCCACTTTTTATCCTGTGATTTTAGTAAAAGCTGTTCATAAATAAACATGCAGCTGGCAAACCTCTCATCAGTTTAGCCATCTGGTTGGTTTGTGGTTTGTGAATTGTTGCTGTTGTTGCTGTTTGGGTCTCAAATAAGCAAAGTGTGTTTGTAAATGTCTCAGCTTTGCCAAACCTTCAGAGCATGCTAGACAGCCCCAGCACCAGGTCCGCGATTCTTTCTTCTGAACTAAGAGGAGCAGACTTGTGCCATCTACTGTTGTATTTCATATGACACTCACATGTGCTTTGGGACAGTTTACATAATAAATTACTGGTCTTGTTTCTTGTGCTCTCTTTTTGACCATGGAGCAGCAGCCTTGTTCCTATTCAGTTGTGCCCTGGATGAAAGGCTTACACCATGTCTTGGCTGCCACGCTCTCTCAGTTTTGCATAGGTCAAGTAGGCACATGCTTTTCTCCAGATAGAGAATGACCTAGAAAAAGATATGAATAACTGTGGGAGAGAAGGGCATGGAGCACCAAGATGCATTTCTAATGCACTGTAAAGGAGAATCCTCTCTCTAGGAACGAGTACAGGATTTAAAATAGGAGCATTTCAAGTTCTGAGTCTGTTCTAAGTAAAAACGTATTTCACCTCTCCCCCACCTCCCACTGTTCACAGAATGGATATAATAATATGTGCTGCCCTACTCCTCTCATAGGAACACTGAGGAGTTATTTGCTTAGTGCTCTGAATGAGTGAAATCCTCTATTAATGTTTATAATTATTAGAAAGAATGCCCTATAGCACAGTTTCCCTAACTATAAACATGTTAATGGTATTTATAAAGATTTTCAGACATAGCACTACTGCCCGTTTTCATCTGAGGAACAAAGTGAGCCATTGACCCAAACAAGTGATACACAATTAAAGCCCATCCGCTCAGGACAGTAGTGTGCTGCTCTGTGTAGTAGCTGCTTTCTGCCATCTGACTATTTGTATCACAGCAACCAGGAGGGATCTGAGTGAGGCAGGGAGGGAGGAAGATCTCTGCAGGCAGGGAAGTGGGGATGTAGGTGGGGGGAAGATGTGGGATGTGAATTGTGGGAGGTAAGTGATATGTGGAGGGATATCCAGAATAGATGCTTATGGTGGGAATCCTGGGAAAAAAGTTTGTGAGTCTGGCTCACAGCATGGGGCTGCAACTCTGATAGGTTTCAGAAAACCTTTAGCCATGGGTTTCTTGTGTCACCTTAGGCAAATCATTAAACCTCTCTGTGATTCTATTTACTAGACAAAAGTTCTGTTTCTGGGATGGGAGTGCATGGCAGTAGGTGTGCTTAGGTATGTCTATGCAGTGAGAGCTGTATATAATATGAAGAAAGTTGGAAGTGTTGGTGTTGTTCAGTCTGGAGAAGAGAAAGCTTCAGGTAGATCTTATAGCAGCATTTCTGTATCTGAAGGAGACCTACAGGAGGGCTGGGGAGGGACTCTTCAGAAGGGCTTGTAGTGATAGCACAAGGAGCAGTGATTTTAAACTGGAGAAGGGTAGATTTAGCTTAGACATAAGAAGAAAGTTCCTCACAATGAGGGTAGTGAAATACTGGAACAGATTGCTCAGAGATGTAGTGGAGGCCCTATCCCTGAAGACATTCAAGATCAAACTCGGTGGGGCCTTGAGAAAGCTGATCTCGTTAAAGATGTACCTGCTCACTGCAGGGGGTTTGAACAAAATTACTTTTCAGATACCTTCAATCTGATGCATTCTATGATTCTATGATATATGAAATGAAAAGGTGAGAGACAAATGAGCTCTTAAGTTTTACATATCAACTGTCTGTATTAATTAGACTAATAAAAAACCCCAACAGTTTAGATACACAGTAGATGTCAGATTCTTGTTGGTAATTCATGTACCCTTTTTCTCCACTGCACAGACGAGAAGGTGTTCAGGGTGTGCAAGTGCTGAAGAATCTTGAGAGCAATGAGCACTAGCGTTCTCATTATTTCTGCATATCCAGCCACCCACACAGCTTACCTTGTCCTCAAAAGGAGTACTGTTTGGATAGAAAAGTTTAAAAGATATAGGCAAGGGTGAGAAAAGTGAAAGTTAAGAATATTTGCCACGGATTGATATGAGAGATGATGTAATTGAAGGCAGTTGGTCTTCATTGTAAGGTACCTGCAGAAGGACACCATGACAGTTACCTGCTTAACTTTGCGATGCTTTTTGATGTTTGAGAACTCAGCTGTATCACTGCATTGTTGCTGTGCGTCAATATAGAGTGGACTGCTGTGCTATTCAAGCTGCTGCCTAACATCTAGCACATACACTTAACAGTCTGCATCAAAGATTTCTTCTTTTATGTGTTAGCTCACTTCTGTCACCAACCACATAAGTAGGCAACTTTAAACTGTGCCTTGATTATCCTGCATGTGCTAAAAAATGTTTGTATATATATATATATGTATATGTATAAATATATATATAAATATGAAATACTGAAATGGTCCTGGACGCAGGGCCAGAATTCAAGTCTCTAGCTTTTGGTGAGTACTGTAGATCACAATACTGAGAGCTGTGTTCTCTCTTGCATGCATTCTCTCCATCCCAGTGAGTCTTTGAGGTCTTCCTCTGTAATGTCTCAATTTCAGCAGGAAGAATTTGTCTTTTTCATGGTATGGAAGAGAAAGCACTGCATCCTATTTCCCTGCTCTTTCCCTTCTCATCTTTCAAAGAAAGGGAAGTAATGAATATGAATGGTTCAGTCCTGCTGTTATAGATGGACCCTGTTCTGATGCTGGCTGCTGGTCTGAGCCCCTAGGTGCTGTATGACTGTGAGTCTGAATCACAGCCTGTTCTTCAGATGATAGGAGAGCAAAGAGCTATTGTTGGTGGAGTGGTGTGAAAAAGTCATGTTAACTAATGAAGCCAGGCTGATAGCTGTGGATGATGAACGAGGATCGTATTCTGTGTTTGGCTTTTCGGAAGACTTTCTAATATAGCTGTTGAAGGAGAGATCACATACTAATGTGAAACTACGGCAGCAAAATTATTCTGCCGTTGCCAGAAATATACATGGGTTAGTACTGCCCTGTTTTCATTAGTGCAATGGGTCACCATTAGTGACTAGATCTCCTGCTAGTGTAAATCACGACTTACACTAATGTAGTCATTACAGTGAGACACAGTTTTAATGAAAAAAGGTGATTAATCATGGAAAAAAATCAGAGTGGAAAGTAGTAATTTTTCATTTCTTTGTATCATGAGACTAAGATAAAGCACTTTTTTCAGTAAAGTCAAGTAAGTCATAGGTCTTTTTGTGGCCATATTTGGGAGAGATCTAGGGGCTTCATATTAACTGCATGATCTAGTGAGCTGTTCTCTCCTTGGCATCTCTGCATAGGTTGCTTATGTAATAGGGTGAGACCAGTATCCAGTTCTGCTTGTTGTTAGAAGCTACTGTTTATTTGCACTGTCATAAGTTTATTTTTTAATTTTTTTAATTTTTTTTAACAGGAAAACCATTGGAGTTTTCTGTTGTGGGCCAAACAAAATATCTAAGATACTTCATAAACTGAGCAACAGCAGCAATTCTTATGGGACAAGGTTTGAATATAATAAAGAATCATTCAGCTGAAAGTCTGTTGGACTAGCAAGACTCTAGAAGACAAAAAGTGCAATTTTTTCTTTGCGCAACTTAAAAGTTCAACTGTGGTTTAAACAGACAGAAATGTACCAAAGAATAGCACAGATTTTCTTATTTATGTTTATTTAAGATATTGCAAAATGATGGATGCAGCAGTATACCAACAAACAACAAGAGCTTATGCTCAAACCCAAATGTACTCGCACAGTATTTGTGGCAGCAGTGGTTCTTTGGAGTTGTGTCTGTTAATTAAAATGTGCAGAAGTTGAGGAGAGACACAATTGCTTTAAGAGTTGATGGTAAAGAATCTGTGGAACATTTGAACTTCTTTCACTACAGTCTTTTGAAACTAAATCAGTAAACCAAATCCCAGGTTGATCCAAATGAAAAAATATAGTGTATTACAAAGACTGTTGCTTTTGTTGGTATACAGATCTCATGGCTTTGAGGTGGAAAAAATCTATGTTAAAGATTGTACACATTGCAAAATTGGAATTCTGTATTTATAATATACAGTGTTACTCTCACTAGTCAACTTCTGTAATGGATGTGACCATTCCTGAATGGAAGAGAGGGTGGAATATGGAGAAATGTAAGTTAGCCTATGGAAAAGAGAGCACAACTGTGTAATGTCTGTGGGATGACTCCATCATGGTGTAAATCACAGCCTTTTGGTAAGCAAATATCTGTACATGGAGAACTTTCTGCCTTGAACTGATTCAGCATTCAGTGACTTTGCAAAATAAATGTGATAAATGCAGCCAGAAAGATGGAGCAAGAGTGATTAAGAGGAGCAGACAAGATATGGTGTTTTATTATACTGTGTACTCAACGTGGAAGTTGCACTCAGTCTGCACTCACACACCCTGAATGTCAAATACTTCAAGCATTTAGATGCTCTTTGTGATTCTTTTGCAATGCAGCAGGTTGAAATCCAATTTTAGAGGTCCCAGAGTATGTTTATTTGACTGATTCTCTGAGTACCTTCCCTGAAGTCACACTTATTTGTGCTGATGTCACTGAAAGCAAGGATCAGGCTGGATCTGTGGTGGACTAAGAGTGAAGGCCTTTTTACTGTGCCTTTTTGTGTCATGTATGTGAATAGAAACCTCACAGGAGATGGAGGATGGTTTCAGTTTCTTCCAAAGGGGAGGATCTGAAACATCCAAATTGAAGGTCTCCTACACCCCACAGCTGTTTTCCACTCTGCTCAGAGTTGCCATGGAAGAGCTCCACATTGAAACGCGCACTTTGTAACTTTTTGGTTCTGAAAAGCACCTTTTTTTTTTCCCCTTTCCATCCAATAGCTGATCCAACTTCCTTTATTTCTTCTTTACCTCCCTTTTCCTTTTGCTGAGGGCATATAAGCAGGAGTCAGACACTTAGGTGGCATAAATAGGCATCATTCTAAAGCATCTTAATAGAGCAGCATCACTTTACCTATGCTGAAAACCTGCAGAAGCTTGGGAACAATACTTAGTAATGTTCACAGCACACAAAGGCTTAAGATGTCTCAGCATCTCTTGTGCTTGTGGTTCACCTGTAGTTTCCATCTTTCCAGTGAAGTCTTTTTTTATTTTAGTAGGACAGACAGTAATTTTCAGCTCTGTACAGGGGTCAGTCAGTATCAGTGTTCAGAAAGAAGTATTTTTCTCATAAGTTGTGTATGGGCATGTTGAATGTGTTAGTGAAACTGAGTTTGCTCTTTGCCTTGGCGACTTCTGCTCAGGAGGTGCCTTTGGTGGAGCAGCATGGGGACATATTCATCAGTGTCTGGATTTTTCACTGGAGATTTTACCCCAGCTCTGCCCATTTGAAATTCAAGGGAGGAATGGAAGAGTCAGAGATGGACATGTTCCTACTGATGAGAATTCTCAAAGTAGCCTAGATGAGAGAAGCCAAAATAGAAATATGGTGTGAGGTGGAAACTTAGATTACAGCTACTGATTTTAACTTTTTAATTCATCCATCACTGTAAAACTGAAGACGTTGCTGACGCTGCAGGCTTTTTTTGTTTGCTGGCAGTTAGCTTAAAGCATGATTGAAATTATGACTGCACCTATTAACCACAACCAGTGATATTTTCTCTCTCGTTTTGATATCCAGTATCTAATGGTTTTTGATCAGTTTAGACTCACAACACTGTTCATGGTTTCACTTCTCCTCTCTGACAGATACCAGTTCTTTTACCATATAATGAGCAGCTAGTTTTGTAGTTAGGTCTGTGCTGAACCAGATTATATTATTCTGGCTCAACTCTTATATAGGTAATGCTTTATAATTAAAATAGTGATACAAGTTCTGTGCTCATGTTCTGCATTGTAACAGAAGCTGACTCCATGTAGGCAAGTTAAATACCTGTCATTATGTTAGGCAGTGCTGTCAGAGCAAGCAGTAAGCAGAGGCAGGATCTCTAAGAGCCATTGTCTTTCTTTGCCCTGTACCAGCCTCAGCTGATCCACCCATAAAACAGAATTGGGGCTGTGTAGCTTCCTGGAGTGTTGTAAGGCTTAATTAATGTTTTGAGATGACTTCAGCACACCTGCAGTGAAAAGATCTGTCTCATTGCTATGCAACTGTATTTGTGTTCTATTTTATATAAACCTTTCTATTGCTGGTATGAGTAATTGCTACACAAGGTGAGGGTGAGTTTGGGAAAAGGCTAGAAGCCTCAGTTAATTTTTGGTTTTCCCTGAACAGTAACTGTGATTCGGCTTCAAGAAAGGCAAATGTTAGGATAAACACATTCTTTCTACAGGCTGTATTGACTTTGATGCTTCTGAGTGTGTCTCCAGTTTGCAAAACCAAGCCAAGCCCTCTTTTAAACTCCGTAGCTCTTTTATTTGTAAGCCACACATATGTGAAAACATAACTTGGTGCCAGACAAGTAAGTGAAGGCTGACAGCACTTAATTCCACTTTTACAAATCAACTATATTTACATAATTGAACATTTCTTTATGCTTTAAACTAAGCGGGCCTGCAGGGGGAGGGATCCCACCATGTGTTCTACATCTCACTCAGTCTGTCACAAAACTCTAGGCCCCTCACTGTTTGCTCAGTGAGATCTTTGTGTTCAATTCATCCTCAATATCTCAAGCATTTTCATTAAACCAGCAGCATTTCCATGCCATGATGGAAACCAAGCCCTTTCCCTGCAATCTGGGAATCAGCCCTCATATGGCAGTGTGAGACTTGGGGCTTTAAACGGATGACAGCTGGATGAATCAGCACAGAATTATATGTATGAATAAGTGGTCACTGCCATAGTAAAGGGCTACAGAGATGAGCCATTATGCAGCATGGCAAGGCCTGACAAGGAACAACCTTTGCCTCCATAGTCAAGCACAACAGCCTACCCCTCCATGACAATTATTTCAATCTTGAGATTGGATTTCTCTACTTCAGTATATATTACTAATAGCATGTGAGTTCTTCCTTGGTCTTTATCTGGTCGTCTTCGAGGCAGTCCTGAAAGAAGTGTGAGATATCACAACACACAACCTCAAATCTTGGCTGGGGGCATCTGCATAACATAAATGCTTATCTTATCACCTGACTGCTTAGGGTAGAAAGTTTAAGCCAAAACCAGTTTTTTTTTCTGCAAAATGCTGATTGTTTTGCCACAACAGACTAGAGAACAGGTGCTGTAAAAGCAAGAGAGATAAACCTCCTCTCTGTTTCAAGACTCCTGCCTACACAAGCCTGATGTGAAGACTGTATGAAAGCACTCTGCACATTCAGCTTCTCCTGCATCCCGACTGCAGGCTCACTCCTCGGCATTGAATCCCTGTCATTTTGTTTGGTTGCAGATCTTCACCTAATCTCGTTGGCAAATGTGCCTTGCAGGTGCACTTGCATCCATGCACAGTCTTATCTAACCATGGAGCAAACTGTGAGCACACTTTGAAGCCAGTGCAAGCAAGTGCAGAGCTGTCTTTGATTCAAATGCTTCTAGTAAATAGGTGAAAAGTGATTTGGAGCTAGCTAAGAACCCATAAATAATACAAGCATCAGACCAGATGTTTTGGGAACAGTAATTCAGCTATAACAGTCTAAGAGAGCAGAGGAGTGATGATTGGGTAAGACATCTGCTTTTAGAACAGCAGCCTAGGAGAAAAGCCTCTGTTGAACACTAACACACAAGGTTATATTTTCAATCTGCAGGACGTTGCTCAGAGAAGCAAGCAGGAGGCTAACTAGTCATTGCCTATAGCAGCTCAAGTCCTGTAAGTCAGAGAAGAGACTTAGTTATTAAAATGCGATGTTTACTTGTATGAAAAATAAAAAGGCTTCTAGGGAGATTAATTTTCACTTCAGCCTGGCAATCATTTCGTAAACATGCCAGTGTGATTTAAGACAAGATGAATCTGTCGTTCTGTGGATTATGCATTTGATTTGTCTGCAGATTTCCCACCTCTCACAAATAAAACCGTTTTTTATTGTTTTAACAAAGAGGATTTAACAGCAAGGTTTAATCAAAATGCCACTCGTGCCTGTGCTGAAGTGAGCTTTTCTGCAATGAATGTACATTTTCCAGGGATATATAGATAATACAGCTGATGACTCAGCTGTGAACAGTGATTTGGGGGTTTCATTGTCTCTTCTGCTAGAGTATTTCATTAAGGCCACTCTAGCGATGCACTGGTGAAATGCATGAAGCATAAAGAGACTGATACTTTAGCACCTGTAGTAAGCATAGTAAATCACAGACATGCTGGAATTTCCTTTGTAGGTGCAGTATATTAATTAGCATCTTTTAGGGTTGAACCCCAAGTTGTCTGCTGGACTGACGTGCATAATTAATGCTCTGGCACAAAGGTTTTGATCAAAAAAATGCTGTTCCTTAAGGGGCTGGTTGTGTATTTGTACAGGTTTAGTATCCTGATAATTTTATCACCTATGCTACAGAAGTGTGGGATCTGTTTTGCTACCATGGAACGCTACGCACTTCTCTGAGGTGACAAATATATCCAAATTTGCAGTGAATGCTCAAGATTTGCTATACTTGAAGTGTTACGTTTTGTAGAGGGATCATATTTGTAAGAGACAGCTTCTGGTGCTGTGGTAGAGCAGTAGCTCTATCCCGTTACTATAGAGGCACAGAGAGAAAACTGGAGAAACCCTCCCATCTTAATTGTGGATTGCTTTTTAATGAAATTCTTGGATTTCTGAAGATGTTAGGCCTTACAAAAAATATTTACATGCTCTGCTTCTTCCTGGACGAATGCAAAATCTGAATTCTTCCTAATGATCTTTACTGTTGCACCAGGAGGGGGAAACCTAGACTAGTTCCTGAAGCAACAAGCAAATGCTGTCAACTGGACAGCAAGCCAAGAAGGGTAGAGGAGAGCATGATGAATACCAGCAGTAAACAGGATGAAATTTTTTAAACATGGGAGTAAAAGGGAAAGAGAAACTTTTTCCTGGGTCCTCAACTCTAGATATTACAAGCAAGTCCAATTGTCTGGGTGTAGATACAAAATCTCCCTGGGGTTTGAGAAGTAATACATGCAAAGACATTTCCTTTCCATGTACAGTTTGATGCTAAAGCATATAAGAAAACTAGTCTGGTTTAGTGAATACCTTAGAAATAAACTCAGCATTGACTCTTTCCAGTTAACCTGTTTCAAAAGAACATTGACTTTTGTTTTGCAGTGTTGGGAGCATCACCTCTTCACCAAAAGACAGCAATGCATTCTCTGTGCTAGCTGTAAGTAGCTTTGACAATTGACTAAATAAATTCAGTGTTCATTGCCACTGACCCTAGGTAAGGACAGCCTTGAGGATTAGAAGCAGCGTTACATAAATGTCTAGTGTACATAGCAACACTGAGAAGAGAGATGCTGCTGCATTGCTTTTGGTGCACCAGTCACACATTGAAATTCTGTCATTGCAAGGTCACGTTGCTCATCTCATACTCCACAACCCTGGGGAAGGAATTCAGAGAGAGATGGGGGAGGAAAAGCAAAAAATTCCTCGTTGTGCTGTAACCCAGAATATATTTATCAACAGCAGGGCATTTCTTTTGATTCCAAACGAGCATGTCATTTCTTTTTCAGGGATAACAGATTCTCTCCTGGTGCCGTGAGGTGGTGTTTGCATGTTAGAAATGTAAGACAGTGATAATGGGTTGCTTCTGAATTGAATAAATAATGCCTCTGAGCCTTTTTGTCTCCCTTTAATAATCAGAGAAATGCAAAATACCAGAGAGCATATAGAGTGGACTGTGTCCTAAGCTGCACTCAGTACAGCACAGTTAGAAATGCTGCACAGCAACTCTGCAAGATGCTGGGAAGAGGCAAGGTTTAGGGCAAGGGAGAAAACAACTTTTGTAAGGAGAAAAACAGCAGTGATACATGATTTGTAGTCAAAAGCAGGCCATGTCACAACATTGACCATCACATCTTTGAATGGTGCTGAATCAGAGCCTATCCTAAGGGTACACTCTGGCATCAGGGATTGCAGAGGGCTCTTGGATTGAGTTTTCAATGTGAAATTAAAGCAGGTTTAAATGCAGCCAGGTGAGCAACCTGTATGCACTTCCCAGCTTGGAGCTCAGACTTACCACAGAGTGAATTGTGGAGACAATGAGCCGGTCTGACTATAGAGTGCAGTCTCAGTTGTGCTGAGGGTATGCACATGCCCTTTGTATTTCTGTAGCTTTGTGGAAGTGTTGTTCAGGAACTGGGGAGCAGGGTACACTGTTGTACCTCATTAGATGCTTGAAAGCCAGGTACTGATGCTGTCTAAAACAGATGAGGATGGTGAATGTCAGCTTCCACTACAGCTGAATATACCCTGAGCATATTTGCACTAGAGTTCACAACAAATAAATGACAAAATCTCTGCAGAGAAGATACAAGTGCTGTCTTGTTCCTTTATTGTGTCAGAACTACATAAATAAATGTTAAGAAATATTTGATAAGAATGAGAAAATTCACCTATGGCATTTTTCTTTTTGATAGCTTAAGCACTTGTAACTATTTGATACACACTTTTTTTTTGAGAAAAGCATAGTGCCCCCATGTAGAGCTTAAGAACAGCTGAAATGCAACTTGGCAGAGTCTCCACCTGACAGGGAGATACCTGTTGGAACTAAATGCATTGGTGCTTTCATTAATCTCAGTCCACTCCTCCCCATGGGAGATTAGTGGAAGCTGAGCTTCTAATCACTCTTCCTCTCTGTATACCTTCAGCCTTTATCTGGACATGTGCTCAAACCTTTGGATCACTGAAAACAGCCTCACCAATAGTTCACAGTCCTCCTTTTGTGTTTTCTCTCCCTCTGCAGCACATGTGAGGCTTCTTTCACCTTCAACCTATCTTAAGTGAGTAAAACAACACTTTGGGAAATGAAGAGATTCTCAATTTTAATCATGGCATACAGCAGCCTTTACAACACTCCTAATGTACACAAACCAATGGTGATCTTGTAGTCCATCTGATTGAAACTGATGGGTTACAGCATCTTAGTCCTAGACATGCATTTTAGAACAAGAGAAAGGGCAGAGCCACAAGGAGAGCTTTGTAGAAAATGTGGAAAACTCAAAAGATTAGGTTGTCTTCTGAATGAGAATCAGGGGTTTGTGAAAGTCAGATCATTTGTGGCTACCACTTAAGTAATGTTTCTGCTTTTGCATATAGGCATTTCAGAACAGTGGACAGTGATGGAAAGGGTTGGTTTTTTTCAATTACATTCTCTATTTTCATATAGCCCCTAGTTCATCAACTGCATATAAATTCCTCCTTTCACTGATTAAACATTTCCTTGCCCAGTTTCTTTGCTTCAGGGAGCTTGAAAGCTCATTGTTTATAAAGGGAAATAAGAAGGATTGTGCTGTTAAGCAGACAACTCCCAATACATATGTTCTCCTTGGCATCTTTGAGAAAGGGGCATTGATACTGCTGTGACTGCTGAAGGGCAGAGCTTTCACTGAGATTCAGATTTGACCAAGACCCTCTTCCGGGATTCACACACTGATGAACCTATGGGCTGTCTAATTAGCTTTTTCTGCAAAAAAAAAAGTAGCCTTAGCTTGTATGTGCCAGGTTGTGAAACCCTTAATTCCACTGAGTTTTTCTCTTCCTGTGTTCCTGCTAATCACTTGAAAGAGCAACTTTGATGAAGCACATTTGGGTAAGAAATGGTTCTCTTAGTCTGTGGTAGTTGAAGAGAAAAGTCATGTTTGTGACATATTTTCTCAAACTGATCTGCAAAGTATTTTGTCTGAGCCAGCTATGTTGGTTTCATAACATGCATCTGTTGTGGTTTGTTTGCTTGGTTATTTGGGGATTCTTTTCCACATTCTATGTTTTTTACATCTTTTATGTAAAGGTATTTTCATTTCAGAACAAGCGAACCCAAACATCATGGTACTTGGAAAATGTTAGCATGTACAAAACGTGTCTGTTTTTTAAAAGAAGGTCTTCCAAGATGGTTAGAAGAGTGGAAATGAGCTGGAAAAAAGTCTTGAATGGCAAAGTGTTTTCTGAGTTTTTTGTTTCCCAGCCTTCGTTAGTGAAAAGTACTGTTCAAACTAAGCAGTGCTACTACAACCAAAGCTTTGACAAGTATATATCTTCCTTTTAAAGCAAAGCATTTCTAGGATCATGTAATCTGAACATTCATGGCAATGACTGTGGCTCACCTAGGCTTGGGTTGTTCCATAACTTGAGCTCAGAGGCTGAGTCAGCAGCTGGGGACTCAGTGGGCTCTGGAACACGCAACATCCATTCCATGAGAGAGCTGTGTGTACAGAATGCAGGGAGCATGTTCAATATTTAGTCGTCTTTAGCTACAACCTCCATTATAGTGGTTTCTGAAATGGTGAGGATGCAGAGATAAGAATTATCGCAGAAAAAAAAGAATGATCCATTTTTTATCTTACTTTGGATAGTTATTTGAGGCTGATAAGCCATAGGAGACTTTGACATGGCAGATGTCCAAGAACTGAGCGTACTTGGTATGAGCCAATATGGATGAAGAGGCCTTAACCTGTGATCCCACTAGTCAGAGGACTTCTTTGAACTGGAATGCTACATAGATAGAAGATAATTAATCAAAATCCAGTCTCACTGAGTAAAATATGGACCCCAAATGAAATTGGTTTGAAAAAATTGGGAAAAGCAGTCGATTAAACTAAACTTTCTAATTTTTAATCTTTTTTAATTAAGCCTTGGAAGTAATTCTTTGCAGTTACCATGCCTAATAGTATAGAGAAAAACTGTTTATGCCCTGCCTTTCCTCTAGTTGCAGGGCTTCACTTTTTCACTACTGACTATATTCTCCCTTCACTCATTCCTTTCTCAAAGGAAAGAGGCTAGTAAATCTATTCTCAATTTCCAATTCTATAATTATATATGTGTATATATNCAAAATAAAAATAAGGCATTAAAAAAGAATGCAGCATTTACTTTTTTATCTCTATACAGTGTGCAAGGTAACCATTTTGGAAGCTTCTATTGCATATGGCCATAATTTTCAGTACTCCATGTTCTTTTCAGAGATGCTTGTTTACATTAATGTAATTTCAATCTGTTCTTATGTTTTTATACATCAGGATGTGGTAGAATTCCTTGAAGAGAAATATCTGCTTAGTTTCCAAGTGGAACAGAAAGCAAAACTTGGTCCCGAGCTTTCATTTTTTGTTTTTTTTTTTCCCCTGAGCTTCCCTTTAAGAAAAAGAACAGTACTTAGTGAGTTCATACCCATAACAAGTCGTACTCTTGTGATATGAAACAGATCGTTTGGTATCTTCAACTTGCTGTCCCCCAACACAACAGAGGAACTCTAGGTCACTACTGTAACTACATGCCCTTTGTAAACCTTCAATGAGTAAGCCATAAGCTTTTCAACTCTATTAGTTCCCAACAAATGAAGCAAAACTTTTACCAGTTAACTGTATAAGAAGGCAGAGCTAGCAAAGTGATAATAAAAACCCCTTAAGTTCATTGGTTTTGTTCTCTTCCTTTTTTCCTGAGATCTCTGGGGGAGTTTTTTTGCTCTTTCCTGAGTAATGTGTAGAAATCTTTCTCCATAGCTTCAGTTTCTTAATTATACAGTGTGGTGAGGGTAGGCGCAAACCTCTGGCTAAAACGGATTAGATAAAGAGAAATCCTGGGGTTTATCTCATGGTCTTACAGTTTCCGTACAAGACAGACATTCTGCTTAGGACTTTCAGAGTGACAAGAAGAATTCAAGTTCACTGAGATTTTGATACTCAGCTGCATTAAGCTTCTTCCTAAAATCCCACATTCTTTTTGCTTACCTGTGAAATGGGAACAGTCACACCTGAAAGGAGTTTTATGGGTTAGCCTGGCAAATAGTCTTTCACTTCCAATTTGTTTACTTAAATTGTAAAATCCTGTTTGCAGTGTGGAAGCTTCTTCCCAAACAGACTAGGCTGAATTAGCCACTTTATCTTAATGGCCGTTTTGACAAGAAAAGTGTTTGGCTGCTGAGTTTGGTTGCTGTTTAGATGTTATTTTTACATTCTGTTGTATTAGCAGGACACCCTAATTTGAGTTTATGTCTTTTTACTGTATGTGACAAAGCACCATACATTTATTCATCATGTAATTATGTCACTGTACTCAAGGTATTTACTTTACAGGAAGCTTCATGACTTTGGAATAAACAACCATTCCAAAACTAAACAAAACATAGTCGGCTTGCTGTTTGCTTGTGTATGTGCATATATGTATATCTATTACTGATGGCAGGGGAGACTGGGATTTCACTGCTGAAACAGAGGCTCTAATACTGGTTGAAGTGCCCTTCAACTAGATGAAATTTCCACATAGATTTGGCAGATACCTGAAGTACCAAAATTATACTAGACACCTTTGTTTGGCCACCCAGAGTCATCTTCTGTCTTAAAACATTAGATATGTGCTTACTCCATATGTCACCTGTTGAAATTTCTGATCAAACCAGATTATTTGACATGAAGAACAGTGACAAATATATTCCTTTTTTCATCTTCAACTGTGAGACCATCTCAGTAGCAGAATGAAGTTACCTCATTCTCATACACAGTCATCCCACAGTGGAACTCAGAAGACCAGACCACTGTGCTCTTCTTGTCTTTGACTGTTTAGAGCACAGTGGAACAGAAAGCAGCATCTGCCTGACCCTAACCCTCCAAAATCAATAATGAACACAGCTTCCCCCAGTACTAAAAGTGTGTAGAAATCCTTCCTACTTCAAATGAGCACTTGAGAGCCCAAGTGAGTGAAACATGATCTGGGCATTTGCTTTTGCTCTGGTTAAGTATTTCACAGTGGGTTTCATTATTTGAAGCACCTGTTCAGCCTATGCTGTTGTTGATGGAGAGCTGACGGTTTTAAATGATCTTCAAGATGCTGCTGCTTCTACAGCAAATCTGAAACAACTGGTTTAAAAATCATAATCTACTTCCCAGTAATGTGGCTGGCTTTCTTCTCGTACTGCTGATCAAAGCACCCACTTGATCTTTCTGCAAGATGTTGAGTGTCCACCGAAGTAATTTCTGCATTTTGCAGGCCTGTGGGGCTTTAGAAAATGTACATATTAAACCTGGATTAATATAAGTGTGCAGACTGCTCTGAGATTTTTCAGAACTGCTGTCAAAAATTCTGCTTAATTATTTATTTTGGGAGGAGGATACATAATTATGCTGTGCAAGTTAATTTCAAGGTTGTATTTTTTGCTTTCTCATTCCAGAGTAATGTTGATATAATGATGGCAAAAAGTACCATCCCTCTGGAATTAGTTTAACTGCAGCAAAATGAAAAAAAAAACAAAACAAAACCACAAACCCTGTGTATTCCTTTTTTCTTTTTTCTTTTTTTTTTTCTTTTTTTTTTGTCATTAGGTTAAGGAAATGTAGAGAAAGTTAAAGTCTCCACATCAGAGAAATTCCTGAGCTGTGGAAAGGTAAAAGGTGTTTATTTATACTTATTGGAGGAAAAATTGATGCTTTCAAAAATTACTATGGTGGTTTTCATTAAGCAGAATATCCTTTACCCTTCACCTTCTCCATGCCAAGTAGTGAGGTTTGGCAAAATGTGGTTTTGCTCATGAGCTTTGATTGTGATTTTTTTTCCTGTCTGATATTTGGAGAGGCCTTGTAGTAATAATTCACATTTCACAAATGCATTTGATCAAAATGGAAATCTTTGTACAAACAGGAAGAGCAGGGGAAGGGAAGCACAAAAATTCTGGGGGAGGATGACATTGTTTTGAGAAAACCTGGCTAAAACTGCTGAAGCAAATAATCTCCCCTTACATTGGGTAGCAAGTGAAGTACTGCAGTCTGCTGTTTTCCTATCAGAAAAGAAAAAACTCTGCTTCCTCCTCCCCTGTTCAGCATTATATAGGCATCATTGATCATGATAAACTAGGTAACAAGGTGAGCAGAAAGGTGGGCAGCAGCAGGCAAAGGCTGCTCCTCCTAATAGATGAGCTTTTCTTGAGAGAAGAACAGCAGCCGTGGGCTGAGCAGCAGCTGTCTGCCCGATCCAGGCACCAACCTCACATGAATTTCAGTTATTTAATGAACCAAATCTCCTTAAGTAGGTGAACACCTTTCTCACATAATCAGTGGGGAGATGTAAAAGCCTTTGAAGATCTCCAGGGAGATCTGATTCACCTGACTTGGATTTTTGCATTTCAGCATACAAAGAAATCTTTTTCAAAAGCTCCTTTTCCCCTGCATTGATGTTATTTGGAGTACACAGCATGTTATATATTGATAATGCAAGTGCTGGTTAGGTGTCAGTTTGCTCCCCTCTCCTGGAGTATCTCAGCTGGAGAACGATCTGCAAAAGTAGTGCAAGTTACAAAATTGAGGCTATCTGAAGTGCTCACATAAGGGGATCCTTACCTCTTCCTGATTCTGAGTTTGGAGGTGAAAGAGATTGGTAGCTCGTTGTTGATCCCACCAGTTTCCTGAAAGATGGGGAGCAGCTGTATAATCCAGTTTGAATATTGATCGCCGCAGAGAACCTGGTGCTTAGCTTTGAATATGCTGTAAACTGCATTACAGTCACACGGATGTCACAGGATGGCCTAAGAGTGGCACATGGAATAATTTCTAATCAATGCAACCTGGATTGTTTCTCCTGAAAACCCATCTTTTTTTTTTTTTTTCATTTTCCATGTCCCTTTTCCAACTTCTTCAAGATATAATCCTCATTAATTTAATGACTCCATAATTTATCATTACTCTTTCTGGTATTTTGTTTGACTTATGCATAAGCATTATACTGAGCTTAATAACAGTGCATTTTCTAATCTGAAATTGTGCATCGTGGACTGATGACTGATGGTCTGAATAACCAACAACATATCCTGACTCCCTTCCCAAAATCACTCTTCTGTTTTTCCTGAAAATTAATTCTATTACTCTGAACTTTCTGATCTTTCTACAGATTAATTTTCCAAATGAGCCTTCATGTAACTTTTTACAGTACTGTGTCTCCTTGTAGAAGAATGTCACCTTAATCATGGTGACTGCAGTGATTCCCCAGTCTCTCATTTGTACCCAGACTGCTAAATGCAATTTCTAAAGTGACAGCCTCCTGCAAACATCCCCGTTTGGTGCTCTAGAGTGCCATGACTCCTAGAATGAGACAAAAGGCCATAATGTTTAAGTCTCGGTGTCTAGACTTCAGGATTTAAGCATATTTGCTTCATGGAAAGGGAAAAGTCTTTCTGTCTAGAAGTGATCTGATTTTCCAAAGTGACAAGCAGCTTTCCTGGTAGCAATAGCAAAGACAGAATTGCCTCATTTTCCTTTAGGCTCTCAAATGAAAGTTGTCAAGAGCCTGCTTCGCTCTGATTCTTAATAGGAGCTTGGTGCTTCAAAAGTCAGCCCTCTGGATTAAGTAATTGGGATGACTGACTGCAGAACTAAAAGACTAAACGGAATTTTAAAGTAGCATCTCAAATCCACTATGGTAAGAAGACATAGAGCCTGCATTCTCTGGTGGTCTGTATCTTCCATGGCACTGTGGCATCAACAAAATCAAATTAAATTGCTGCTTTTCTGACCTGAGAAATCACACATTCACCTATTCTTGATATAAATGTCTGTAATGTCACCCAGGTGAAAGGAGAGCTGGGAGAAGAGTTCTTAAAGGATTTGTTTGCACACTCATATGCTGCACAGTTTTTACTGCTATAGTAAGAATACAGTTAAATATCAACTCTGTTGCCATAAGTATATGTATTTTGCAATCAGCTAAGGCTGCAGCTCTGCCACTCGGATGTGTGTTGTGCATCAGTTAAAAAAATATAAATCACATCTTCTCATAATTACACCAATAAATAGTTCTGGATACAGATATTGTTGTAATCTCAGTCATTTGGTATTTTTCTAACCATTGTAATGTCAGTCATTTGATATTTTTGTAACCATGTATGTGTTTCATTCTATACAGCCAAGTCATCTGGCAAATAAATCAGTCCATAGTAAATTTAGCAGAGCACCATTAATGGGCCAGTATTTTCCGGTAAATTTATGAGAAGACAGACCAGGCTTTCAAGTTCTTATTAGCAGATCTCCCTGACACTTTCAGCTCTGTGACAAAATAGCCAACACATTTTCGTAATGTTCTTGTCTTTGGATGAAAGGGTCACATGCAAAGAACTCAGACGTTTAGAACTTTTCCCAGATATATATTGTCTTCTTTGGTACATATGGACTATTTATTTGCAATACCTTTCACAAAGGAGAGGAGGTGAATAATGCCATTAGTGTTGTAGAAAAGCTCATCAGCATCACTCACTGGTAGGGAAAAACAGAATCTGATTACAAGGAGGGTTGCATAGCTACTTAAGGCCAGGGAAGCCTGGTGCATGGCTCTGCCTTCAGAGGCTCTGCAGACTGCTTTCCTGTATTCATATTTATGGCACTGTTGCCAGAAATGCTTGGGAAGACGTAGAATGGTTTGAAAATGCAGCACAGTGAAATGGCTGCGTTTAAATTTTTCAAGGAGCAGTTCAAACCAGAAACATTTTAACATTGTTACAATTGCAGGAAAATATGTGACAATTTTTCCAAAACATGTAATCAACCTGAAAATTCCCTATTGGCTTAATACTATCTGAGCATGTTTCTATTACCGTGAAAACACGAGGTGTTTTTATACATTCAAGTTCCTTTAAAATCCGTATGACACACTCAGACAGCAACAGTACAGGTACCACCCATGTGGGCAATTTTGCATTGCCATCACTATAACAGCCTCTCTAATGTGGGACAATCTCACCACTGAGGTCTCAGAAATTCCTTTTCTGACAGATAAAACAATGCTGTGTGGGGCAATAGGAGGAAGTCATGTAAGGCTGAATCAAGTTGGAAGAAGGAAGGTGATCTGAGGTGCCATGCTACAGTTAATGCTTGTGGCTGAGCTGTTGTTTCAAGGATTTTCTCTGCACACAGGGAAAGAAGTAGTTTCTCTATATATTTTACTAATCCAGCAGATTAACAGATATTTTTGGCAGCGTGTGAATTCTGCCTGCCTGATGCCCTCAGGAGGAGGAGGTGACAGGCAGACTCCTGGGAAAATATCTACATATAAAATTGGACATCAGAAAGCCTAATGAATGCAAGATGGATGTGCAGAAATAAGTTGGTTTTCTATAGTTGTAATAGCTACTTCATATCTAATTCTGAGCTTATTACATAAATTACAGTAAAAGGCCATTTTTAATAACAAGGTCTCAATGCTGCCAATTTTTAGCTCACTGTGGAGGCCAATTCAATGCTACACGTGTATACACAGATGGGGAATTACAGATTTAACTCAATGGAGAAGACAGGTGCTGAAAATACAAATTTGGGGAAAATGTGGGAGGGAGAACAGAATAAAAGACCAACAGCTGCTCATTGTCCTTCCTTGACTAAATGTGACTCTTAACAGTCTGAAGAGAAAGAGACTGGGCTGGAAAGTGAAAGTTGCCTGTAAAGGGCAGAGACATGCAATGCCATGAGGAGATTATAATGAAGCTGCCAGATGTGCTGTAGAAGATTTCTGAACATCAGCCATACAGGATTTTTGTTTCATTATGGGACACGACATAGTGCTGATACTGAAAATACATCCCTGGACTCTGAAGCTGGTGCTGACAAAGACTTTCAGACAAGCCTAACTTCACTTCCCACTGGGGTCATGGTTATGTGATTGCATGGCTTGCCTACACAGGATCAAGATTTTTATTTGAACAAGAACTGTAATGTCCCATTTTCAGCACTGATCCTGATGGAATGAACCTTCCAAGCCTGAGCCAACTGCCTAATGCCAGTGGAAAGTGTCTTCTTTGACCTCAGCCAGATAGGCCAGATAGAAGAAAAGGGAAAGGTAAGGCTATGTTTAGGTTCATTGATTCAATGAGATTACAAGGCAAGAGCGACCTCATGCCGTTATGAAAAAGAAAATAAAACATATTGCAGGAACTCCTGCTCTCATCTCAAAGAAGCATCTATGGAGAAAAGAGATCCTTCAGAACTTAACTTACATATGTCTGGTCACAGGAATAAGAACGCTGAACATGACCCTGAGAAGAAAACTGGTGTGCCATTGTGTTTGTCACCTGAAGACAGGAAGCACAACATCTGTAGGTGAAGGTGAGGTGTGCTGTTTGAGTCTCCTCCCTGCTTCTAAGCCATACAAAAACTAGATGGCTGGTCCAAGCTAACATGTTGTATCTCCAAAATGTCAATGGGAAATATTAGGCATGTCTTCAGGACAATTTCTGCTGACCCCAAATCACTGGTTTAAGATCAGTGCAGTCAATCCCCACCTGTCAGTGGTGTTTGCTTTTCCTTTCCCTTGAGGAAATCAAGCCAGCTTGTTCAGGAAAGAGTATCAGGTTCTCATGTGTTCTGAGTCATAGAATCAGTCAGGGTTGGAAGGAACCACAAGGATCATCTGGTTCCAATGCCTGTGCCATGAGCAGGGACATCTCGCACTGAATCAGGCTGTCCAGAGCCTCATCCAGCCTGGCCTTAAACACCTCCAGGGATGGGGCTTCAGCCACCTCCCTGGGCAATCCATTTCAGGCTCTCACAACCCTTGTGCTGAAGAACTTCTTCCTAACATCCAGTCTGAATCTACCCATTTCTAGCTTTGTTCCATTCCCGCTATTCCTATCACTATCCGACATCCTAAAAAGTCCTTCCCCAGCTTTTTTGTAGGCCCCCATGATACTGAAAGACCACAATAAGGTCACCTTGGAGCCTTCTCCTTTGCAGACTGAACATTGGCTGGATGGTCGCACGCAGAGAGTGGTGATCAACAGCACAATGTCCACCTGAAGACCAGTGACAAGTGGCATCCCTCAAGGGTCAGTGCTGGGACCAGTGCTGTTTAACATCTTTGTCAGCAATATGGACAGAGGAATTGAGTGCACCCTCAGCAAGTTTGCAGATGACACCAAGCTGTGTGGCACAGTTGACTTGCTGGAGGGCAGGGATGGCATCCAGAGGGACCTGGGCAGGCTGGAGAGGTGGGCCCAGGCTAACCTCATGAAATTTAACAAGGCCAAGTGTAAGGTCCTGCACCTGGGGCGCTGCAATCCCAAGCACAAATACAGGCTGGGTGGTGAGTGGCTGGAGAGCAGCTCTGAGGAAAAGGACCTGGGGGTCTGGGTGGATGAGAAGCTCAACATGAGCCTGCAGTGTGCACACGCGGCTCAGACAGCCAACCGTGTCCTGGGCTGCATTAAGAGAGGCATTACCAGCAGGGCAAGGGAGGTGATTCTCCCCCTTTACTCTGCTCTTGTCAGACCCCACCTAGAGTACTGTGTGCAGTTCTGGAGCCCCCAGCACAAGAAGGACATGGAACTGTTGGAGAGAGTCCAGAGGAGGGCCACGAAGATGATCAGAGGGCTGGAGCACCTCTGCTATGAGGACAGGCTGAGAGAGTTGGGGCTTTTCAGCCTGGAGAAGAGAAGGCTTCGGGGAGACCTTATAGCAGCCTACCAGTATCTGAGGGGGGCCTACAGGAGGGCTGGGGAGGGGCTGTTCACAAGGTCTTGTAATGACAGGACGAGGGGGAATGGGTTCAAATTGGCGGAGGGGAGATTTGAACGGGATGTTAGGAAGAAATTCTTCACAGTGAGGGTGGTGAGGCACTGGAACAGGTTGCCCAGGGAGGTTGTGTCTGCTCCCTCCCTGGATGTGTTCAAGGCCAGGCTCGATGAGGTCTTGAGCGTCCTGATCTAGTGGGAGGGGTCCCTGCCTGTGGCGGGGGGGTGGAACTGGATGATCTTTGAGGTCTCTTCCAACCTAGACCATTCTATGATTCTATGATCCCCAACTCTTTCAGTCTGTCCTCATAGGAGAGGTGCTCCAGTCCTCTGGTCATCCTCATGGCCCTTCTCTGGACACATTCCAGCACAATCATATCCCTCTTGTAATAGGGGCTTCAGAACTGAACACAGTACTCCAGGTGGGGTCTCACCAGTTTGGAGTAGAGGGGAAGGATCACTTTTCTTGACCTTCTGGCCACACTTCTCTGATGCAACCCAGGATCTGGTTGGTTTTCTGGGCTGCAAGAGCACACTGACAGTTTATACTGAGCTTTTTGTCCACTAGTCAGATACAGTTCTGAAGAGTTCAAACTATCAGGCCAGTGGTCTAAGCACAAAAAGCTACAATGATGGAGAGAATGAGCATGTGTTGCTTGTATCAATTTCGTCCTGGTTACTAAGATTAGTATACAGTATATTATTTATTCCCTGCCATAGATCATGCTGATTTCTTGAAACAGTGTGTTCTTTGTTCCCTTTCAAAGCAGACGTGGTCTCCAGGTCATATGGTGAGTGGGAATTTAAAGGCAAAAAATGCTTGGCTACAAGTATGAAGAGGAAACAAATTCCCTTTCATCATTTAGAGCTAGGTTGAGTTCACTGTGATGAAACTTACAGGGGAAGAAAACAGGCTATTGGATCCTTCACTGAAGAAAAGGGAATAGAATAAGCAGTAGAACAAGCTTGCCTGAGATGAATAAGCTTGCCTGATGATCTGAGTATAGCATAAAGAGACTCACTAATATGTCATATGTTTGGTCACAAGATATGGATTATGCATTCTGTGCTTTAAGGGGCAGAAGAAATGATCAAGAGCTGGGAAAAAAAAAAACAAACAAACAAACAAACCAAATGAAACAAAAAAATGAACAAACAAAACTCCCCAAAACAAACAGTAGTATTTAGGAGGTCTGAGAAGCCAAAGTTCCACTTTCATCCTACCACACAGAATGAGTTGCCATGGCCAGAGAAGGGAGGAGAAGTGTGGCCAGCAGGGCAACAGAGGGGATTCTCCACCTTTACTCTGCTCTTGTCACACCCCACCTGGAGTACTGTGTGCAGTTCTGGAACCCACAACACAAGAAGGACATGGAACTGTTAGAACAAGTCCAGAGGAGGACCACGAAGATGATCAGAGGGCTGGAACAGCTCTGCTATGAGGACAGGCTGAGAGAGTTGGGTCTCTTCAGCTTGGAGAAGAGTAGGCATCAAGGAGACCTTATAGTAGCCTTCCAGTATCTGAAAGGGGCCTACAGGAAGACAGAAGAGAGACTATTCACAAGGTCTTGTAATGCCAGGATGAGGGGCAATGGGTTTAAACTGGCAGAGGAGAGATTTAAATGGGATGTTAGGAGGAAGTTCTTTACAATGAGGGTGGTGAGACCCTAGAACAGGTTTCCCAGGGAGGTTGTGGCTGCTCCCTCCCTGGAGGTTTTCAAGATCAGGTTGGATGAGGCCTTGAGCAACTTGGTCTAGTGGGAGTCCCTGCCTGTGGCAGGGGGTTGGAACTGGATGATCTCTGAAGTCACTTCCAACCTAAATCAATCTATGATTCAATGATTTGTGCAGTACCTGCTCTCCATCTACGCTGATTGGGAGAAGGGAGTCAAGTCAAGTACTCAGAAGCAATTGTTCACCTAAGGCTTCTGTGAACTGTCCCCAGATATTTTTATTTTGAAGTTTTTTAGTTGTTTTTCCCATATTTGTTCAGAAGAATTTTGCATAATAAGAATTACATAATACATAATGTTTATCTGACTCTGAAATCAATTAACATTTATGAAGTCAAAATTTAGATATGAGTGGTTCTCCTCTGCTGCTAGTATTTCTTTCTACTAATAGAATGGTCTGGCTTATATACAGACCACTTGAAATATTTTATCATTCCTTTCCTCTTCCTGTGCCTCAGTGCCAAGAAACATTTAAAATCCCCTGCATTGTGTTTGGATTTAATACTTTCTGAGAGCATTAATCTACTAATATCTTAGATGATCAACTCAGATGCTATAGGAAAATAGACAACTTTTTTTCAACAAGAGTTCTTCAAACGGGAGAACAGCTCTTTCAGGAAAAAAGTCTCTTTGCTGAGCTGAAGATGACTTCAGTCCATGCGTCCTTTGATCAGGGCAGCTAAGCAGATCATCAGGCACTGGCTAGTTGTTTTGCACTTGGAGATGGATTTGGGAGCCTAGACCTTTCCTTCTATTGCCACTGAAAGACGTTAGTAGTGATTGACAGCAGATGGAGAGAAGAGTGAAAAACAGCTTTGTAGACATCAGTCAGTGAAGAAGGAAGGGGAGAAGGTGTTCTGGTGTCAGAGCAGAGATTCATTTGCAGACTCTTGTGAAGACTGTGATGAGGCAGACTGTCCCCCTGCAACCCATGGAGGTTAATGGTGGAACAGATATTCACCTGAAGCCTATGGAGGATCCTCACATCAGAGGAGATGGATTCTCAAAAGAGGCTGCAGCCCTGTGATGGAGCAGGCTCCTGGCAGGACCCGTGAAGAGAAGCCTACATTGGATGAGATGTTCTGGCAGGTTTTGTGATGCTATGGGGGATCCATGCTGGAGCAGGCTGTTCCTGAAGGGCTGAACTCCATGGAATGGACTTAAACTGGAGCTGTTTGTGAAGAACCTCCATTGGAGAAGTTCATGGAAGACTGTCTTCTATGGGAGGGTACCTGTGCTGGAGCAGAAGAGTTTGAGGAGGATGGAGCAGCAAAGATAACGAGTGATAAATTTACCACAGCTTCCATTTTCCTTCCGTCTGCACTTCTTGCGATGAGAAGGTAGAGAAATTGAGAGAGAAGCTGAGTCCAGGAAAATGGAGAGATGAGGGAGACAGTGTTTTAAGAGTTTTAAAATTATTTCTCATTATCCTACTCTGGCTTTTGATTGGCAATAAATTAAATTAATTTCCCCAAGTTGAGTTTGTTTTGTCTGTGACAGTAAATGCTGTGTAATATCCCTGTCCTTATATAGATTCACGAGTCTTTTGTAATATGGTCTTTCTCCCCTGTGCTGCCAAAATGATAGTGTCTTGGTGGGCACCTTGCAGCCAGACAAAGTAAAATCACACACTTCTTATGTATAGGTTATCTGTATAGAATAGATGCATACCAATCAACTCCAAGTCAGCCTTAATATAAGCAATTGCTAAGCCAAAGTGAACAAAGGTGGGCACAGTAAGGGTAGGTTTCTTCCCCTAAAAACCTCTCAGCTCCTCAGACAAATGCAAGATGCTACAGAAGATGACTAACTGGAGCATTTGAGATGAGAAGTGGTTTCTGAGAGCCTGCTTTCTGCTGCAGATGGCATTCAATCAAGGACAAACAAGACATTATGGGAGCTGGTGGAAAAATATTTCTATCCTAGAAGTAAAATGTGTTCGTAGGTCATTTGCTTTGCCCAGAGACACTACATATTTTGCTTCCTGTACTAAAGGGCATTTTCTGTTCTTGCCTTCAAGCACAGAGCGAAAGTGGTGCAGTCAGGCACCTCTCTTAAATCCATGCACCAATTACACGGATCATGCTGTGGGACTGGAACCTGCAGCTGTAAAATAACAAATTAAAGACCAGAGAATGTTACATGAAAGACAGCAAAACGTGAGCCAATCTGTTTTCATAGGAACATGATTTAATCAAAGATAGGAAATACATGCTGTTCTCTGGGTGGTGTAGCTTATGTTGAATCTGAGAAATTTTTGTAGATGTGGATCTCATAAGATACTACAACAATGGAGGTTACAAGAGGCACAAGGAGCAGGACTGTCCAGCCTGCTTGGGCAGCACACCTCGACAAGGTATTTGTAAACATTAATCAAACAATGCATGCTTGATTAGCACCTTAGTAACATCTCTGAGTTACTGGAGGCCTCTAGAAATTTGACTGGTACGATATATTGTTGTAATCTTCACTTTCTATGAGCAAGGGTTGTATCTCCGAAGAAGTTCCTCTTCTTTTCTTTCGGCAGGCCAGAATGAGCCCAGTGAGCAGAGCAGTAACTATTCCTCCAATCACAGCTGCTCCAACCAACCAAGCCCAGATCTGACGAGCTTGCTCAAGGTAAGGTACTAAAAACTCCTCAAAATAATTTTGTGCTGCAGAAACAACAACAACAACAAAACAGACACACACACACAAAAAGAAACAGAAAAGAAAAGGTCCTGTGACATGATGCATTGTACTGTCCATTTATAGAGGTTGTATAACAGCTAATACTGGAAGGCTGACTGAAAAGTAAAAAGCATTTGTAAAAAGTGAAGGTCAGAAATGGCTTTAAAAGCAGTCCTTAGAGTCTATTTCTTAATCTTCATATTAAAGGCAGGAACAGTGGTTTTAATGGTTTTGTCAAAACTGTAAGACTATAACCAAAGAGGTTTGCTACTGTATGGGTAAAGGTCCTGCTAGCTCAGCATCCTGTTGACTATAACTGAACCAGAGCTTTAGGAGCCATTTAAGAACAAGTCAAGCCTGTTGTAGTCCTTTCCCTAAATCCTTACCCAAACTCTAACAACTTGCAGCTCTGGGATTTTCTGAGCTGTAAGTGGTGGCATTGTGCATAATAGTTATTGGACAATTTATTTTTTTTTCCTTCCATCAGCTTCTCTAGCTTCAATTTGAACTTTTTTCTCAACTTCATTGACCAGGGAGATCCTTGTCTTAACTACATTTGAAGGAGGTAAACCAGAAAGGCTTCCTTTCACTAATTTTGAACCTGCCACCTGCTTGTTTCCTTTAAAAGTTCTTATGTAAGGAGACCCAGCAGACTATTCTGTGCTCACTCACAAGAAATCCTTGAAGAAGGAATTGGAGTCATCATTCTTTTGTGAACCCAGGACAACTTCTGACCTGACAAGTAAAAAGGCAGCACCACAAACTGCCTTGTTGCTTTGTGGTGGGAATGTGCATCTGTGGGGTTTTGTTTGTTTGGTTGGCTTTTGTTTACTATGGCCTAATGAGTTATGAAGACTCTGTCATGCAGGGCTCTCACTTCACAGCAGAGGTTGGAAAGTAACCTTTCCACAAAGCCCAAACAACCTGTTGGTTTGGATTTAAGAAATGGGAATACTCTTGGGCCAAGGTCAATTTTGAATCCACATCTCCCAGTTACCAGCTGTAATTACTATTATTGGCTGTAAATACTAGCTAGCTATTGGGGAAAAAAACCCTTCCTCTCTGGGGCCCCTTATGCTGGTTTATTTTTCAATAATGTTCATGCATCTGGACTGATTTATGTGTACTGAACCACATTTGGAGTTGTACACTCCCACAAAGGCTTTAAATGTCTTCCTGTCATCTTGCATTTTTACTGGTGTCCAGAAAATAATTCCATATATTTTCTTGGATCTCAGTGCTTTTGAACAGATGCTGTTATGTGCACTGTGCTCTGAAAAGATGAGTTTGGTTTGCAGTAGATTTAAGAATAAGCTTTCGTTCAAGTTTAAGCTATCCTTAGCACTGGATGCCTGAATCTCTTTCGGAGATGTAACTCCAATTCAGGCTGAGTTTAGATAGAATGTAGTTTGGTTCTACAATTCACTTTCACTTTGGGGAATGTCTGGTTGTTATTTCTCTGATCTCTGTTTTCCAGTTAATCTAACTTTTTATTCTCCAGTATTTTGCCTTCATGCATTTATGTTCAGCTTTCTGCTTCTGACCTCATTAGACATATAAGTGCTATTCAACACAAAGAATTTAAAAAAAATAAAAGATTATTGATGTTTCACTGTGAACTGCACAAACCTCTGGGTATAAGGTACATTATTTCTTTCATCCTTCATATCTCATCTGTCAAATGAGGACAGTACTACTCACTGAAGCCTTTGTATTGTGCATATAGATTCGTATTTCTGCAGGACTCAGCTGCTATAGTGATCAGCACCAAAGAAAAGTGTCAGAGGAAACATCTTCAGGATAACATTTTAAGTCTGTGATAAATCATACATTAGGCTACACACTGCTTAACTGAGGAAATGAAAGTCAACAGTAAAAAGGATTGGATGTCTAGTTCTTAATGAATGCTGTGAGGGGTCTGGAGCACGGCCCAATGAAGACTGGCTGAGGGAGCTGCAGTTGTTTAGCTTGGAGAAGAGGTGACTCAGGGGGGACCTTATCACTGTCTACAACTACCTGAAAGAAGGTTGTAGCCAGGTGGGGGTTGGTCTCTTCTCCCATTCAACCAGTGACAGAATGAGGTGACACAGTCTCAAGCTGTGACAGAGGAGGTTTAGGCTGGATATTAGGAAGAAGTTCTTCACAGAAAGAGCAACTGGCCATTGGAATGGCCTGCCCAGGGAGGTGGTAGAGTCATTGTCCCTGGGAGTGTTTAAAAAGAGACTGAATGTGACACTTCGTTTAGTTGATGAGATGGTGTTGGGTGATAGGTTGGACCTGATGATCCTAGAGGTCTTTCCCATTCTGGTTAATTCTGTGATTCTGTCATTCTGTCTATGCTATGTAGTGAATGTGGTGGCAATCTGGGGGAAAATAGTGTGCAGTTAAAATCATGCATACATATGGAGGTGGAGGGTGAATTGCGGCTATATAGACAAATCTAATGTTGCCATTTCTTACTTTCGTGTGCTTGATTTTGTAACTCCAATGTTGTTTTGTTAACTGGACTCTTTTATGTTTATGTTGCAAACATCTAAGTTAGAAACAACTGACCTATTTAAAATGGACTATGTGTATGATAAAAAGAAAATTAATGCAGGATAGGAACTTGATACTGGTTTGCTATTATCCAAAAAGAAAATTATCATAAAGTTCTTTTCATGTGATATGAAGGTTTTCTAAAGGATGTCTTAAATTTGTACTTTCTCCTTGAACCATCTTTCTCTGTCAATATTAGTTGGAGATCTGAACTATCCTCTTTCAGTAAAGCATAACATGATTTTGAGATGAGATGTCAGATTTCACAGCACACCCTTTCAGAAGGGATTATATTTTATCCTGACCATCAGTCAAACTTTCAGGATCAGTTTGTAGTTTCTGTAATTAGCTCAAAGCCAAAAGCCATCTCCTGGCATGTACAGCCTGTTTCTTTTTGCCACACACAAAAAGTGTTTGGCATTGCTATCACAAAGTTGCCATGGCAACTGTTGGGCACCAGAAAATGGAGCACCCCAGTATATCCTATAATCTGTTAATCTGTGTCTCTAATACAACAGTAAACCTGGGACTGGACTGGATGGCCATTATGCAAACTTCAATTTAAATTGTTTCATTACCATAATTCTTTAATCTCTGTGCAAGGTCTGAGAGTGCAAGTGCCCAAGCATTTTCTAGAGGCTACCTGGGAAAAGTGTCAAGGAAGTAAATAGGGACAACAATACATAGCTATTTTGTGAGACAGTGGTTAATGCCAGTTTCATTCCTTTTCTATCTGTGTTTAGAGTCAGATGACAATCCTCCCTGCAAACTGCCATGAACATCAATTAAAAGTCAATAGGTTCATAACAAAGCAAGGTCAGGCTGGTGCTTCGTAGCTACGCTCCTATTTGTGATTAAGACAAACAATATCTCCTCATCTTGCTCTTTTTGATAGGGAAATATCAGTGACTAACCCCAGTCAAGGTCTTAGAATCCAGCTCTTGACATACTCTTTTCAAGGAGCATGCTAATTCTAGGAAACAGCAACAAATAACTTCTTATTCTTGGCACATCAGATCATTCTTTTTGAAGGTAATTTAAAAATAACGGCAGACCATTTTTGTGGGTCACCAAATATCATTTGGAGGATAGGAAATTACAACAATATAATTATAAGGTGTGTGTCCCCTAAATTTAGGGTAAAAATGTGAACTTTCCATGATGATTGATGAAAGAATATACTGTAGTAAATCTATGGATTATCCTTCCATAGGACTATCAAACTACATTATTGGTTTAATGGATCTAAATGATTAAAAAAACCCAAAACAAACAAACAAACATCAAACCACTATAATATTTAGGTTTTGGGGTTTTTTCTTTTTTTAAGTATTTATATAATTTAGATATTTCCTCCATGTAAGTTACAGGATGGTAAAATCTTCAAGGATTAATTCAACAAAGTAGAAATTCTGGCTAGACAGGTAATAAACAGAACAGATTTTCTATCATTCATCCATTGCCTAATACCCCACTTATATATTTCCAGTCTTCCTATTCTATTTTTTGTGTAGCACAAGTATTTAATAGACATCAGGTTTTAAAGAAAACCTTGATGTAGCCCAAGCATATCTTTTTAGATGAGTCTTGCAAATTGTGCTGGTTTGAGGTTAATTGGAATACTTTAATGAGAAAAATTAGATAATTGGTTTTGAACAGAAAATAATGACGATGTCTGTATCACTCATTGGTTTGCTGAGAGGGATAAAAAGTCAAAACATAAACAATGTTCCTTCCCTTTGTCCTGGGACATTGCTCTATTCATTTCTTTGTCTGGTCTGTGTTGCTGAATCTAATCACTTCCTTTTTAACTCCAATCTGCTCTGATATCTCACCTCTAATCTCAGCAGCTAACACATAAGTTTTGCTAGCTGCTGCTGGCTTCTGCTTTGTGTATGTTTGCCCATCCGAAATAGAGGTGGGAGGGAAAAGAGAGGGGGCATCTTTGAGCCCTTCTGGGCAGTATTCTTTCTCTGGGAGGGAGTTTGGATTTCTGTATTATTTCTAACTTGTATATAATTGTAAATACTTGTATATATATGCATGTAAATTTTGCCATGCTGTAAATATAGATTCATTTTACTTTCAAGCCATCTGAGCTGGTCTGGTGAATTTCAAATAGGAGGATGGGAAGGGTTGGTGGGGGGGTGGGGAGAGAGTTGGGGTAGTGGAGCAAATTATTTCTATTAGTTTCTTCTATTTATTGTGTGTGCATGTTTCACAGATTGTGTCTCCCTGGGTGGCCAAGGGAAATACCAGTGAAACTTCCTCAGTCAAAACTAGGAAGTTGAGCAGGGAGGGATCCAGGTTATGGAGTTCCTCATGTTGTCTTTAGGCCGGGGCACGTGTCTGCAGTGAGACAAAGCTCACAGCTCCCACAGACTTTGTCAATCTCCTCATTATTATGGTTTGAAAAGTCATTTGTAATGTTATCTTCTCACAACAGTGAGAGGCAGTCTGGAGAAGACTCAGCTATATTGCACAATCTTTGGACTTCAAGAGATGCAGCGCAAATGGTGGTAGGTAGTTGTTTACAGTAGAGCTACAGTATCTACTGGTGGAAATTTAACCTACTCCCTTTCAGTTCTGCATTCAGCCCAAGGTGGGCAACTGATCCACCCTCCATCATGTGGCTGTCTCTAGAAACAGTGAGAATCAGACCATTTCTCCATAATTAACAACAACTTGTTTGTTTGTTTGTTTATTTGTTTTTTTGGGGTGCTGAAGTTATTTGGAGCTTTCTCCTTCTGTTGCCTCTGCATAGTTGCACTGCTGTGGAATTCTGCTCACTGGCAATGACGGCACATTCACAGATAGAATTACTAGCAAAAATTAATTACTCTGGAGTATTGAGAGGAGATAAGTCAAATATTCCTGGCAATGCTGTTTACTTTTTCTTTGACAATCCCAGCTGATATGTTCGCTTCATAACTTCTCCTTCATAATTTGCTTCTTATACATTCCTCAACAGAAAGGGGAAATCTGGCTATAGAACACCAAATATCAGCACACTGTGTGCAACTGGGATGGTTAATAACTCACCAATAGGTAACTTCCTACCCCTGAACGATTTTCAGCATAAAGAAAATAACCACCAGCCCTGTTTTTAAAGTCCATACATCTGTTTCTCCATTAAGCATCATTATATAATTGTTGAAACATCTGCTCATGCTCTTCTTTCTGATAAATGTATTTTTGCATTTTGTTTTCTTTGATTCTCTCCTGTTTTAATTAAGCTTAATCTACACCTCCTTATCTCTGCCTGAAGAAAACCTCAGGACTAAAATGTTCTCTACTCATCTTCTATTTAATTCATAAATGTAAACCACTTTCCAAGGTAGCATTTCTTGAATATTGTCACTTTTAATTGCTTTCTTTTGTCCCAGCATCCACATTTTATTGTGCATGGCATTATTTATCATGGGCTTTTAGGTGCAGTGTTTTCCTTTCACATTATGACCAAAAGTATTTGCTTCTGGGTGGGGAGATTCAGCAGATGCCTCTATGGTGACACCATATTTGCCAGATGCCACTTTTTTTTTTCTTTTTTCTTTTTTTTTTTTTTTTTTGGTTTTCCAACTATATTGTTGAAGAGGCAGCAATAGAAATGGGCTGCAGTCTGACACTAGACCACAGCTCTCCTCTTGCAATGGTCCAATGAGCAACCCAGTCTTCTATATTGTCATCACAATACTCTTATCCCCTCTTATCCATCACTTTGCCCTAAGTGTCAAAGATGATTAGTTGAGATGTCCAAAAATTACAACTGACAGTTAGATTCCTTGGTTTATAATTGGGTACCTGCCTGCTTTTGGAAAAATGAATCATCACCTGGCTACACGAGGAGTGCTCATCTAGCTGTTCCCAATGAGAGGGAGATTTTCTTGGGAAAAGTCAAGGCTATATTTATGGACTTATCTGTTCCTATTTCTAGGGGGAAAAAAAAACAAACTACACCAAACAAAAATAACCCAAAAAACCTTAGTTCGGGTCCTGAAATGTAAGTGGTCACAATAGCCCTTAGTATAGAAAATTATTTTGACAGCTATTGCTAGGTGGTGCCATCAGTTTTCCAAATCTTTCCTGTTGGTGCTAACAAATGTTTTCAGTAGGTCATGAGGGCTGTGGTAGTTTTACAGTTCACAGTTCTCATGTCAAGAGAATCTGGGTGCCTGCTAGAGCTTCTGCTCAGATCAGTTCCCTAGTAACTAGACATGTGTTTTTGATTCCTGAGGGATGGGTTTCCATGCATGCTGCTGTGACCACTTCTGCTTCAGGGCTGCCATATGTACAAAAAAAATAAGTTAAGCTGCAATTAAAATCACCACATACTGTCACACACTGATTTGCTTTTCAGTGGAAAGCAGGGCTGCAGGTATTAGCTTTTCCTCCAGGGAACAGCAACAACATAGTTTAGCATTAAAATGCCATTTCATTACTGGATTATTTTCAACTCTTATTTTTTTCAATCAGACTTGTTCAGTCTTTTTTTCATCTCTACCAAGTTGCTGGTGCTATAATTCAGACCTGTTTGCCCTTGATGGTTTCCTTCAGCCCTTTCATTTTAAACCAAACAAGATTTCTCTTTCGTGCTCATCCCTGACTTTATCCCTCTTTCTACCTTTCCTCCTCCTCCTTATTAGAGATCTGCAGAAATACTTCCTCTTCTGAACAACTTAGATCTTCACAGATATGGTTTTTCCCCCACTGTAACTTTTTGCTATTTGTAGTAACTCATGGCTGTCAGTCATGGGCTTTCTCCTCTCCCTTGACTATGCAGAGAGGGTCAGTAGGCTTTCCTGCCACGGTTCCGCTGCCAAGAGGCTCCTGTATACTCTTGTGTTCCTTGAACAGGAATCCAGCATTCCTATCTGAAGAAAGGCTGAATTTAAATACTTGGAGTATTGAAAAAAATCTGTATCTAGATGATGAGATCCCAGCCAGTTTCCATTTGTAACCAGTTCTTCCATTAAGAGAAGAAATAACTTAAGCTCTGTGCTTCCCAATATGATTATCAAGAGGTTGAGCAACACCTGAGGATTATGTGGGCTTTCTAAATGAGGTTGTATTTCATTTTTTCTGTTGATCTTTCAGAACAATTAAGAAACTATTTTCCTTATCCCTGTGTTAAGAATATGGGCAGAATTTAGTAAGAATTTAATTTTATGAGTACTGTGTTCTCCCCTGGGAAAGAGACCAGGAGGCAACAGAAGTGAATTGTTAATTACAAATAGTTTGCAATTTGCTTCCTTTTGCAGTACAAATTCAGGACTTGGCATTTCTGAAAGTCATGGTATTTGATACTTTTTTTCAGTGATGCAGTTCTAGGAATGATGTGGTTTTAGAAAACTAATGGCTTTAATTAACACTATGTATAAGTACTCGAGGTCTTGATCAGGAATTAAATTATGGCAACATGAATTAAAGGGAAAAAATGCTACTCCTAAGACCCAAATAATGATTATGATATTATATTTGAAACATTTGCTCTATTATAATCTGACTGAATACTTGGGGTTGACCAATTTTTTTTTTTTTTTTAATGTAATTTCAGGAGAAATACTGACTTCCATCTCTGTACTGTAGTACTGAAACAATCTCAACAATTATACAGGAAAGTTGCAAATTCCTGTTGTTAGCTATAAAATGGCTGTGAAACAAGCTAGATTTTTTTCTTGAGAAGTGAACAAATTAACTGCATGATTGGATGGTTTATCAAGTATGCAGAAAAACAGGGATGCCCTGAGAATTCATATTGTTTTGATAAAGACAAAAAGTAAGCCATGAGAATGTGAACATCGTCAAAAAATCTCTGGAGCTTTTGCTATATCGTTATTTGACTTCTAGCTCTTTGTTGCCTCTTAACTGAAGAGCTACACTCACAGAAGTTTTTCTGCCTCAAACAGGAAAAGCTTACCTGTTCCATGGACAAAGCTTTGCAAGAATAACTGCGTCCCACATCCTGGATAGCTTTTGGCAGTTGTGAATGTAAGATATGTATCTGAGCAATCCTCAGGTATAGGCAACATTATATTTGAACACAATTTAACCCTTCCCTTAGAAAACAAGGAAACTTCTACTAGTCAAGCAAAAGTACAAGGTCTGGTGCTCTGAGCATGAGACCAGATCTACCTGAGGTTCCCCAGCAGCTACAGCATCAAGGTTGTCTGTCATCCCTGTGTCTGAGGATAGCTAAGAGGCTCAGGTCAAAACTCTGAACAACAATACAAGTCAAAACCATCACCGAACAGTGCAAAATGAATTTGGTTAAATGAAATGAGCATTGTGATTCAGCTGCATTCTGTATGAATAACCATAAGGCAAGCACAAAGTCAATGGAACACTGCTTTAAGTGATGTAAGGACCTTGTATTGGCCTTTGATATTAAGGTAAATTTTACCCTGGATATTTAAGGGATAAGACTACCTTTATAAACCACAAAGAGAGCTCTGCATCTGCCTTCCTTTAAACAATCTCCCAAAATTAGAAAAATCTCACTGATTCCTGTTTCTTTTGCGCTTTAATAGCTGAGCTGGACAGATGGCAAACTGGAAATGCAACACTTTTTCTTCCCAGTTATGAACATGACCCAACCATTTAGGTCAGATTCTACTCCTCATGGCCTATGATAGGTATCATTTGTGTCAGCAACTCCTTTTCAGTTGAAACTTTTCTTACAGTATCATGTTGGCTCTACATCAGACCAGAAGTATGAAAACAAACAGGTACAATTTGAGACTATATTCAGGGAAAAATCAGGAATTGAAGGATATTTTGATGTCTTCTCAATTTACAGACATATTTCAGGTTGTAGGCAACGAATCTGACATTTACTCAAAATAGTAACATTACCTGGTTCTTGTAGATACTCATAGTCATACCCCAGCTCTCTTGAGGATTTAAAAAATTCTCCATTTCTGTAAAGAGGGATAAAGGGGACCATGTAATTCTCTCGATTGTGCCCAATGGGTGCATTGGCTGCTGGGTAAACTTCTAGCATAGGTCTGTGTCTTCTTAACCATTGCTCAAAAATGCTGTAGGATAAAAATAAACTATATCAATTAATGGTAAAGACTGGCAGAAATTTTCTTCTTGAGGATTAATTTTTTTTTCTTTTATTTGTTTTCTTTTTTAAACCCTGGGGGCATGTGTTCATGTATCACAGAATCACAGAATGTCAAGGGCTGGAAGGGAGCTCAAAAGATCATCCAGTCTAACACCCCTGCAGAGCAGGATCACCTACACCAGATCACACAGGAACATGTCTAGGTGTGTTTTCAATGTCTTGAGAGACAGAGACTCCCCAGTCCCCCTGGGCAGCCTGTTCCAGTGTTCTGCCGCACTCACAGTAAAAAAATTCCTCCTCATGTTTACGTGAAACTTCCTATCCCTCGACTTCCACACATTGCCTCTTGTCCTGTCATTGGGCATCATCAAGCAGAGCCTGGCTCCATTCTCCTGGTACTCACCCTTATAATATTATAAACTTTAATGAGGTCACATCTCAGTCTCCTCCAAGCTAAAGAGCTCCAGCTCCCTCAGTCTCTCCTCATAAGAAAGATGTTCCATTCCGTTAATCATCTTTGTGGCTCTGTGTGGGACTCTCTCAAGCAGTTCCCGGGGCCCAAAAATGGACAAAGTACTCCTCCTCAGGGCAGAGTAGAGGGGCAGGAGAACCTCCCTCGACCTACTAACCACAGCCCTTCTAATACACCTCAAAATGGCATTGGTCCTCTTGGCCACAAGAGCACACTGCTGGCTCATGGTCAACCTCCCATTAACTATGACCCCCAGATCCTTTTCCCCTTCCCTGCCTTCCAACCTGTACATGTAATGCTTTTCAAATTGTTTGGTCTTAGCTACTTCTGTGCAGAGTTCCTATGCAAGCCTGTGTAAACCAAAGACCTGCAGTGCTACTGAGAAGCTGAATATGCTTTTTAATTCCATAAATGCAATTCACTGTGTCTCTGTGATTCTACTGCATTTTCTGCTCAATGAATCACCTGGTTCTGAAGAATAGAGGAAAAAAAAAAAAGGACTAAAGAGCTCAGTCCTTCCTCCTCCCCTCAGAAACATCTATGACTGGGTTTGGATAGTCTTGCTGCCAGCTGTACAGGCCTGTTCCCCTTCCAATGTTTTCTCTCCACTGTTACAAGGTTTTTTGCACTTACTTTAAAGTGTGGCTACATCATGGTGAGTTTGACATCACCAAAGAGCTGGAAATACCAGAGGAAGAAGAGATAAGTTATACGAGCCCAGAATTTTGTGAGAGCAGGTCATCTGTCAGGAAAAGGTCTTCCTCTAGCCATAGCTTCTTCACCAACCTTGGGGTATGCCTGGTTGTTTTACATATCCTCCCAGCTGCTGTTGTGCAGGGTTTTTTTACCTTTTCCTAAGTATGTTATCAGAGACACAACCACTGTCAGTGATGAGCTCTGCTCTAGCCAGCAGTGGGGCTGTTTTGGGAGCTGGTGGGCATTGGCTCCATTCAACATGGGATCAGATTCCAGCACTTCCTCACAGAAGCCCTCTAGTTGCCAAAACCTTGCCACATAAACCAAATACAAGCTGTTACCCACACTTCTGACCTCAGTTGCTCCTTTCCATTTTTCTCTATCAAAGTTTGCCCCATTAGCTGTCTGTCAGTGCAGGGTTGTATGCTCTTCAACTTGGAGGCAGGAAGCTTAAAGGCTGCAGTATGGGAAGAGCTATACTGACATTTTCAAATAAACTATTGGATGTGTTTGGAAAACAAAATGAACAACTCTCCAAAACATTCTCAGATCTCACTTTGTGTCTGGGCTTTGTCTGCTCAGCTCTTTACTTTCTTCCACTCCTCAGAAGCTTTCCCTGATTCCCTGTTGATTACAGAGTGACCTTGGCTTGTCAGCAGCCACCTGGATGTGCCAGACTGAAATAAAGGAGGTGGAAAGATGCTGAAAGAAGAGCAGTTGCAGGTATCTAATATGTGAAGAAAAAAGATGCTCACAAAGAATATATTAGTAGGAGGAAATTATGAGCATCAGGCTCAGGAAGTAATCACTGCATTCTTTAATCAGTTATGAGGCATGGAAGTGGTCTAAAGAGCCCTGTAGACTGTATTTTAATTGAGATCTTTTCTCAGCAGTTGCTGCTCTTTGACACTGAACACTGGCTGGAGGACACAGACTTTACTCTTCCTCTTGTAGTTAATAACCAGCTGTTCAGGGCCTCAAGTTATCTCACAAAGTAGTCTGTAATATCAGGATCTCTGCAGAGCGCCCAGGGATTCTACTGGTAGAAGTTTACTTCCTTTCTTTAGGCAGAAATGTTGAGAAATGTGTTGTTTACACCACCAAATTAAAGCCCTCTTACATTCATCAAAAGAGAGGTAGGGCCAATGCCTTTGTTCTTTTTTTTAAGGATCAAAAGCTTTATTAGATGAAAACATCACCATGCTCATACACCTTGTCAACCCTTAACAATGCAGGTATTAATCTTGATTAAAATCTTCATTTGTGGCTCTCATCTTCAGTTAATTTCATCAGCCTTGTCTGGAAAAAAACTTGTCAGAATATTAATGCTCAGCTGAAGCTTTCAGATGGATAAACTCAAACAATGATATCAAGTCTTCAGATACAGTTATCACAAGAAAGTTTGAAGAGAAACTCTGTAATCAGATTGCATCTTTGGGGAATGGCATAGAGAAATTGAGTAATCATTATAAAGGGCATAGAATATAAAAAACAGGCCATTAATTTAGTTTTGGGGGAGACAGGGGAGTGTCAGACTCCAATCCTTTCCTTGCATGGCTACTTGTGCTTTGGGAAGGGCATCCTGGCTATCAGTGCCTCGTTTTCCTAGCAGTTGTGGAAGAAAGATGAGACAGAGAGCCAATGGCATTCTGGCCTCTCTCAGGAATAGTGTGGCCTGTGGGACAAGGGAGGTTGTCTTTCCTCTGTACTTGGCACTGGTCAGGCCACATCTTGAGTACTGTGTCCAGTTCTGGGCACCTCAATTCAAGAGAGATGCTGAGGTACTGGAACATGTCCAGAGGAGGGCAACGAAGCTGGTGAGGGGCCTGGAGCACAGCTCTGTGAGGAGAGGCTGAGTGAACTGGGATTGTCTAGCCTGGAGAAGAGGAGGCTCAGGGTGACCTCACTGCTGTCTACAACTACCTGAAAGGAGGTTGTAGCCAGGTGGGTGTTGGTCTCTTCTCCCAGGCAACCAGCAACAGAACAAAGGGACACAGTCTCAAGTTGTGCTAGGGGAGGTATAGGCTGGATATTAGGAAGAAGTACTTCACAGAGAGATTTGATTGGAATGGGCTGCCGAGGGAGCTGATGGAGTCACTGTCCCTGGAGGTGTTGAAGAAAAGACTGGATGGAGCACTTAGTGCGTTGACTAGTTAATTGGATAGGGCTGGGTGATAGTTTGGACTGGATGGTCTTGGAATTCTCTTCCAACCTGGCTGATTCTATTCTATTCTATTCTATTCTATTCTATTCTATTCTATTCTATTCTATTCTATTCTATTCTATTCTATTCTATTCTATTCTATTCTATTCTATTCTATTCTATTCTATTCTATTCTTCAGTACAAAGCTGCTAGAGGTATAGAAATACTCTGATTATGGGGACATGGTAATATTTTAAGAAGGCAGCAGGCACAGAGATTGGATTGAATTGTCGAAACCTAAGAAAGATCCATGTCCTAATTTTTAAACGCTCAATCTGAGGCAGTTCTTGGAGCTTGATTAAAAAAAACCCAAACAAACAAACAAACAAAAATGCTGAGCTGTCACATTCTGAAAATCTGGAGGGCTGACAAGCACAAGGTTCAGAGCTAGAAGATGTCATTCATCTGAAATATCTTTGTATTACATGCCCTGAAATCTAGCATCCTCTCTGGATGACTTAAATATTGCCACTTCATAAGCAGTTTTAAGAAGAATCCTTAAGCCAGTAATCTTTAAAGCAGAATGCAAATGAAAGCATTTCCATGGAAATGAACATATGTACTTTTGGATTCTTTCAGTTACAATGTGGCTCCCACATTGGGTATCAAGCATTTCTTAGCAGTAGCAGAAGCATTGAATCGTCTGCCCTTGCAGCCAGTCTTTAGATCTGGACACAAACTTATGCCTCTTATTACTGGTGTGATTTGTGCTGGTGCACAAAGTATATTGCACAATTCATTGTTTATGCAAAGCTCCCCTCTTTAGCCACTCTAAAATCTCAAAAATCTTTGCTAAAATCTCTTTTATCTAACATATCTGTATGCGACTGTGGGAATCTCAGAAACATCTGTTAAGGTTTTAACAGTCAGAATTTCCATTACTCCCCTTAGAATAGCTCATCCAGTACATTTCTCTTGGCTTTGGGATTTTAGTGTGCTTTTTATTTTTATTTTTCTTCTTTTTCTTTTTCTTTTTCTTCTTCTTTTTCTTTTTCTTCTTTTTTTTTCCTTTTCTTTCCCCCATTTCCTTCTTTTAAGAAAAAATCTCTTTCTTTTTCCTTTTCCTTTTTCTTTAGTTTTTTATTTTTATAATTTTCCTTTCTTTTTCTTTTTTCTTTCTCTTTCTGTTTTTCTTTCTATTTTTCTTTTTTTTCCAGATGGGAAGAAATTCCGTGGAGAGGGTACAACTTCAGATATGTCTCTTTTGTGAAGTACAAATAGTTCTTGTTTGGCCCCATAAGCCTTTTCATATCAGAGAGTTTTATGACTCCCCAGATGAAGCTCTTAACTTCCTTCATATATTTTAAAAGAAAACTGAAATCCTGAAGTAGCCTGTGGCCTTTGCTATCAGCCAGGTAGCGTTACTGGCATACTGTTCCTATGCTTGGGGACTAGTCTTAAATGAAAAAAACTTGGTCTAAAAAATACATATATATACTTTCATATACTTCTGTTTCAGACTACTGTGACCACTGAAGGATATTTTGTAGGATATTTTTTCTCTCAGAAAAGATATTTTCTCCATCCCTGGTTACAATTAAGTCAATTATCACAACATGTGCTCTCCTTCATGCGGTGCAACCCTTTCTTGTAGTCAAAGAGAACACATCTGAACAGTTATGATGGATCATCTGACAATTCCTTCATATTTACTGGTGTTCAGAGACATTGCTTTATCAGATAATGGGCATGTGGTTTCTGTGACAGAGAAATCAGTGCCTTTGGATCAGATTTTGATCCTGTTGCTCTTTATATTTTTTCATTTTCTTCTCTTAAAAGAAGCCTTGTAAGTTATTTCCTTTTAATACCTTGAAAAGAAATACTTATTTTAGATAGCTTCACTCAGTAGCTGCAAACCTGAAAGATCTTAGGGCTGCAGAATTAAAACTGCATGCAGACAGACAGAAGTGCGTGTGCAATGAGCTGGTCTCTTTATGAACTGACAAAGACCCTGGTAGATAAGCCGGGTTTGTGGTGGAGTAGCAGACCAGAGATCCCTAGAATTGTTAGTTATCTTGGCAAACCACTGTTTTCATGTTCTTTTCATATGAATCCCTGTATCCTTCCCTAGCCCTGGGAGCCTAAAAAAGCAGGACTATGAATTGAATGGCATCTGAAGGGCTTATTCCATGTTGCCTCCTTTACTTGACACAATGAAATTAAAGATAACAAAAAGACAGATGAGGACTCTGTGCAATCCAACCTCCATATTTCATCTGTGCAAAAAAAAAAAATTCTTCTGGGCATAAGTTCAGTGAGAGAGAAACCAGTCCAACTCCCACAGCAGTCTGGTTAGTTGCTGTCTTCCTCAGTGTACAGACAAAGAAGGCAAGCTGATAATTAGTGATTTGTTTAGGTAGGAGTGATAATTTCCAGAGATGGAGACATTTTTAGCATGGCAATCCCATCTATACTGGTGTCATTTGGGAGATGTTGGCAGTGCTGAGGAGAGCAGATGGGATGTGAGTGTGGCAGAGAAGGCAAGTTAGGATAAAGAAGGAAGAGCTAATCAAAAGTCATTGGGAATTTTATTCAGGGAATGGAAATGGTGAGAACCTAATCTAAGATCCATGAGACATAAACCATAAATCCCCCACGGTGACAGCTCTTACCTAGATGGGTCATGGGCAATCAGGACTGAAACAGAAATTTAAAATATGGAAATGAACTAAATGAAATGCAGATTAGTATCCTGATAACCCTAATGCCCTTTGTATTTCATCAATGGCAAGAAAAAGTGACAGGGAAGTGACAATTTTTGTTTAAAGGCCTTGGATAGATTCAGAAATAATTCTATCTAGATGACAGCAAGCATTGTTTCTGACTCTAAGGCTTCTTCCTGTGATTGAAGTAATAAAAGTGCTTCATGTGCTGGTTAAGAAACCAAAAAGAACAGGATAAAAATTAGAATTATGAAAGATGTCCTCACTCATGTTTAAGGCTCAGTCTTTCTATACTGCACTTCCAAAGCAGAAATTGTTTTGCCATGAGTAAATGTTTTGCCATTAAAGTAAATAGTGAAGGTTTTGAAATTACTGGATTATGATGATCAATAGTCTATGCAATAGTCTATGCAAAGATTATTTTTGTGATAAGAAATAGAATTTTAATATTGTAGAATGGATTTGACTTTGAAAAAATTAGGCTAAAATAAGGTTCAGTGTATCTAAACTTTGGAAAAACTGATCTAGAGACATGATAAATTCACTATAACTAAGCCCCTCTATTCAGTCAGAAGATGTCTGCCTGATGCAAAAATAGCTGAGGGAGGTTATTTGGTTGGAAGAATTCTGAAAAAGTCACAAAGGCAAAGAATATTCTTCCTGCATATTAGAGAAGCTTCTGAGAGTGTTAAAGGCTCCATTTTAATTTAGAGAAAATAGGCACAAAATAAAAATTACTTGCTTAAGTTCATACTAGACATGCTGTGGTGGAATGAGACCTCAGCTGTGGGCTTGCTTTGGTTCTACCAGAGTATGATACCTCTTGGAGTCAGGTTATATCATTGCAGTGGAGTCTCTCTCTCTTTTTTTCTTTTTTTTTTTTATATATATATATCTATATACAGATACCTCTATTAATGAGCTTAATAATTGTGTCAGCCCACACTGATAAGTCTAAAAAGCTGGCATGTGGCAAAAAGTAATAAAGACTCCCACCTGGTATGTTGATGCTTTGGTAGTTTAAAATTTCATTGAGGGCAAATACACTTTGTTTTTGCAAAGAGTTTGAGTGTGGTAAGGTGCTTTTACAGAGAAAATTAAAGCCATCTATAAAAGACATGGATATATCCCTTCCATTTAATTTTGTATAAATAGACCTGAATATTTAACTTGTTCTGCTCTGTACAGACCAGATTATACACAAGGAAATTAAATGAGCCTTAGTGGAAAACTAATTTGAAAAAGAACCAAAACCTCCTTAGTTTAAAGAGGAGTTGGGGGAGGGGGAGGGAGAGATTGATTTGAGGATGATTAAAAAAGGCCACCAATATATTTTACTGAATTCATATCATTCTATGAATAATATATGCCGTGAGATTATAGCTAATGAAAGGATGAGTCAAGAAATAAATGGGTTTATGTTGCCAGTGGGAAGTACCAAGCAGAGTATGAGTGCACTGTTGTATATAGGCTGGATAGCTTCATACTGTTCCAGATAGAGTTGTGTGATCTGAAAAAAAACCCACATGCTGCTCACAGGAAGGAAATTTTAACATCAAGAAAAAGTGAAGTAAAACAACAAAAGTAGCTGTTTTCTTTATTGTTTTGAAAAGCATTTCTCCTAAAGCCATTTCTCAACATGTCCTTACAGTCATGAACAGAGCAACACTTGAATGATTGCAGTGGAGGAGATGGAACTAGGCCTTAAATGTCTGTAATCAAAGATTTCCATATATTGAACCACTGCTGAGACACTGATGCAGTGTAAACTTAATTGGCCCTTCAGGAAGATTTTCTAGGAGAAGTTTAATATGATGGCTTTTACTTTTCAATTAAGGACAGCTGGAGAGAGAAAAAGGGCGGAAGAAGATTCAGTATCTCTATGCAAATTCCTGTGACACTCAATTAAGAACATGTGTGACACTGTAGGTATCCTCATACAAAGACTACAGTCCCCTTATAGTGGAGTGTCACAGTCACTCTGGGTCCACAAAACTACAAAGGACAATACCCTGCTTTTTCCTGCCTTCTTGTCTTCACCTTCATTGTATGCATTTGTATGGCTCTGCCATAACCAGGATTAAGGAGCAGATCAGGTTTAAAAACAAACATTTCATTTATTTTGTTTGGGGATAGCTGAGGTGAGATAAAGTCAAAGACCTGATTCATGCTTGTACAATGGCCAGGACCTGCACAAGAGAGGAACAGAGGTGAGCAGCTTCAGCTATCGCTAACTGGAGCGGGACTGTTGCTTCTTAAATCTGTGCGTCAGGTATAAATTGACTTAAAGCAACAGTGAAATTGTGCCCTTTCTCAGTAGCCAGGTAAGTTCATGCCTCAGCTAACACTGCACACTGCACACAATACTAGTGGTTCAGCTGCTAGATGGCAACTTTGTAAGCCACTAATAACTTTATCACATTCAAATCTGAAGCTATTTCACAGCTTGTGTCAGATTCGATACAGAAACTTTCATTCTTCATCTGCAGTTGTGAGATTGAGACTGGATCAAGCTGACTATGGCAGAAGGAAGGCAGAACTTTGTTGCTTAGAGCTAATTTATACAATTTATTGCAGTATTATGAAATCTGACATTTTGTAGAAGTCTGGCAAGCAACATGTATTTGCATTTGGAAAGAAAAGAAAAAAGAAACAAACAGAAAAGTTTAAATGCCCGTCCAAGTACTGTGATTACAGAATAATCATCACTTTAGAAGTTGGTATTAGTTGGCTGGTATTACAAAGTCACTGCAGTGAATTCCTCTCCTAAGCTTTTAGGAGAAACACTGCCAATGTGGTCCTGTAAGAGCTGCTGATGCTGAGGTTGTATTGTTTGCCAATACAGGTGGTTGTACTGCAGTGACCTTTTATTTTTTTCTTCTTTTTAAGTTGGCTAAAGAGAGGACAGGAAGTCTCGGGCAGGTTGTAAACAAATTACACCAGCCATAATGCAAATGTCAGATGAAAACTAAGATACCACCCTCAAATATTGTGGGAAAGATATCCAAGGCCTCTGAGGCTGTGTCTCTTCAACTTCTGAGGATTGTCATAGGTTACAATGCTCACTCTGTGTCTAGTCCAAGCTTCTGGGGAACATCCAGGCTTTCACCATCACTTCCAAGCTGCCAGTATGCAGCAAGCATCCTTGGGCACAATTCCTTTTCTACAAATACTTACAGTACAACTGTTAAGTCCCTGGATCACCTGCTGGAGAGACCTGTTTGTGCACGAGGGAGGCAATGGGGAGATCAGGAAACCCAAGGGAAGCTAATGGGTAGAGTAGATGTTTAAGAATAGCTACTTCAGAATCTAGACTGTATGCGTATCTATCTATATATGCATATGCATATTTTCCCATAAGAGGCTTTTATCCTGATCGAAGAGGACAAGAGGATGAGGTTGTTGGTGTTATTGGAATGTGTGCAAGAGCTATATTTCTTGTGTTGATCTGTATATGTTGTGGTAAACCTGAAGAGTCAAAACGGGCCTGTATATGTGGGGGCTTGCCCAGACGTTTTTCTGCCTTCCCTGTGTTTTTGGGGAAGAAGCAATGGCAGGAAAAGAGACAAAAAACATGGAGCCATGGAGTCTGAGTGCTCTGGCTTACATATCTTGTTTTTGTCCTGCTTTCAACCTGTGGTAAACTAGTTGCGTGTGCTAGCCTCATGCTATTTCTGTGCTGGGCCTATGCTCTTCCCCCAGCATGGTATAAGCAAACCTATGCTTTGACCCAAATATGGTAAAACTTGGCTTACTGCCACTCTGATTGGAGAAGCTAATGTCCAAAAGGGTCCAATCAATCTCGGGCATTAATACTAAAAGCAGATAAGCAGATAACACAGCGTGCCTTTGCCATGCTTATGTTTCCACCATGCATTTTGCCAATATTCTGTGCTCTGCATCCTTGCCTGTAATGCATTACTATTATTATTATTATTATTATTATTATTATTATTATTATTATTAAGCAATATAAGCTATATTCCACCCTGAAACCATTTTGAGTCTTTCCAGGAGCAACTTGAATAGCCTTCACACAATTAGCAGCATGAGATACATATCTGCTGAGATACATTGCAAGACGTTCTGCCTACACCTGCCGCAGCAGCCTGCATCTCCTGAAGATGAGCAGATCATAAAAACTCAGGAACAGGTCAGAAACCGTCTACCCCTCTCTTCTTCTTCCAGCAGCCTGTGGAGCATGGGGTGAATCAGTCTCAGCCACAGCAACAGCAAGAGCTGCAGCAGCAGCCAGTGGCCAGATCAGACAGAAACCTGCAAGTATTCTGGGTACTTTGAACTTATTGATAACCCCACAAGATGGGAGAGGTAATACTTGTGAATAAACCTAAAGCTTTGCATATTACCTAGATTCTGCCCTAAGCAGAAAGGGGGTCTTAGTTCCATCTAGTGACCAAGTGGCACTATTGACTGCAAGAGATCGTCCAGTGTTAATTAGTTACAATTGAATTGATCGTTTATGCATTTTAATAGTTACTACTAGATCTGGATGTTGTTTATGTAATCATTCCATAACTGTTACAATCAAACCAGTTTAATATTAAAAATAAGTGGGCATGGGTAGAAAAGTTTGGATATTGAAAATTAATAAGCAATATTAATTTCGGAAACCCATTTGGCATTAATTAATCATAACCCCTCCATCACAGTGTATGTGTGCCTATTGGGAATATATTCTAAACCTCTACTGGGTGGACCCAAGAATGTGGAACTGTGGTAGCCACACCACCTCTGGGCTTCTAGATTTGTCAACCCCTAACACTTTGAACACAGACTTACGCAAAAACGATGAAAAAGGATATTTTAGCCCAGTGTATATGGCCTCTCACACCAACTTGTGCTTTTTTTTTTTTT
>VWZI01017918.1:148001-254911 GCA_013396835.1 Psilopogon haemacephalus
TTTTTCTTTGGAGCATGTATTCCCATGTAGATCGATTATGGCTTTGGAATATGAATATTAATTTTCAGGAAAGGTCTGACCTACTTTATTGTTTCTCTTTATTCCACCTTCTGAACCAAAAGGTTGGACAGTTTTGTGGGCCATAGTGAAGTGGACCTTGGTGAAACAGGGCCATCTGCAATACTGAGAGACAATATACAGATGACATTAGAACTCAGAATTATCCAGTCAGATTGATATGAGCTGTAGGCTGCCTCATAAAGGACTATTCACTTGATGAGACATAATATCATGCACCTCACTGACACCTTCCAGTCTGTTATATAGTATCACCAGAGCTCTGCTTCACCACCCCCTACAAGCCCTTCCCTCCATCTCCTTTGTTCTCATTTATGGCCCTGAACAAACTGACTGCTTGAAAAAGCATCAGATAAAGGAAGTAAGAGGGAATGAGACAGGCCCACACAGCCAATCCCATTTAAGAGACAGCTAATAAAACTTTCTTTGCCTGTGTCCCACTTTGTCAGAAGATTCAAGTTTTCTACAGCTCCTGGGGTTATGAGATATTTTTCATATTCTCTCTACCAATGTGATTTAGAGCAGATTTTACACCTGTCTATAAAATGTCCTCACACCTCTATAGGATTAAGGTAAAGGAAGGGGCTTCAGCCTTTGCAGCTGAAACTGTTCCTTTTCATGTCAAACAGTTTGTATATACAGTCATTTGGTGAAGACAGTTGGAGCTTTCTCTGCTGTTTAGCAATTTGGGTGCAGAGGACTACATAGCTTCCAGTCATTGCTCCAATAGTCATGTAGTGCTCCAAATGTTTCTCTTCAGAATCAAAAAGGTGGCAGCTCTTCGAGCATCAGTTGTAAGAAAAAGCTGCTCAGGCACATGAGTCCTGCAGAATATTCAGATAAAAGAACTCTGAGCAGAGATCTCTGCTGGTGGTGTTGGATGAGATGCTGCTTCTTTTTGAGAATAGAGCTGCTGAAGTCCTGCATTTCTTTTCCTCATTTGCTTTGCTGATTTCCTTGAGTCAAGTTGTGAAACGTCTAAGTCTTCCCAGAAGAGTTTATTCTTCCTCATGTAGCTACTTGGGGTTCCGACCCTGCTGCATACAAGACTGGGACACTGGTCAGCCCTAGAACGTACTTTCCCAATCAGTGAACCTCACAAAAATAATCTTGGGTTTTGTCTTCTCAGCAAATTGGGTAGGCTGCACCAACAAGTGCTGAGCCTTGTGTATGATCCATTGATAAATGATTACAAACCAAAGAGTTTATTCCTACTGGAGATGAATCTAATGGATAAGTTGAGCATGACATGTTGCTCACAAGATTGAAGGCAGGAGCTGCGTGTTGGAAATAGTGTAGGAATCTGTGCAGAGCAATGTCAGTGTTCTCTACTGCAGCACTAGGCAGTGCCTCATCGTAACCCAGATGTGAACAAAGGCAGTTCCTGTAGAAGCTTATTTACATCTCTACTGGAATGAAATGATGAGTTAAGGTGAGGCTTAGCTGGGCTGAAATTAAATATCTAACCTCTATTTCTTTTCGTAGTCAATCCAGCCTCTGTTTTACAGTAGTGAAAGACAGCAATGGTCCTGGTGAAAGATTCTTGTTCCTTAAAATAACTGCCATCATGTGTTTTTTCACCACTTTCTGTGAAACTAGGGCTAGAAATCTTTGTTTCTCACTCAAATTTTGGTCATCAGTGCTATCTAACATTGCAAACCAACATATAGATGAGACATTATTGCACTTCCTCTGTGCTTTGTAAATACAGAAATACAAGTGCAAATGTGTGTTGCATGGAGGGGGAAAAGGGTGCCCATTTGTTGGAGTATACATTCAACATTAACTTTTTCAGGTTCATCTTTGCCACAGTTTGCAGCTAGCAGAAAGTCATCTCTTGAAGCAAGAGACAGTACAAATGCCAGCTGTTCCAAAGTTTAATAGTTTCCCCTGAAGAGAAAGATAACAAGCAGATTAAAATGGACTGCTGAGGAGGTAGCTGGACTGACTCTGTGTTACCCACTCCTGTGCTCTGTAATTCAATTCTTTTGAGACTGAGAGATTGTCATTATTGAGGTTCACAAGGGCATGTAATACATAAATCACATCTATGGCAGCAAAGTGATAATTTCTTTTGATGAATAGAAAGCTGCTACATGTGGGTGAGAAAAGTACCATGTTTTCCTGTGATTTTTTACAATCTGAACAATTCCATCAGCTATTATTACTGAAGTACTGCAGGAAGGAAATTCAATGCTACCCTAGATGTCTGCACCAGAGCTTGTCTTGATTGCTGTGTCACAGAGAGAGCTTTCTACTCCTCCAGTGTTAAGAGAATAGGTGAAGACTAACCATGTGGCTTTTGCCAAGATTCAGTGCAAGGTAATCTTTCCTTTTAAAAACCACTAATCATTTGCATAATATGTAGCGTACAAAGAGATCCATTCTGTAACTGCGTTGGCTGAACTAAAATGTTGCAGTGAGTGATATGAAATATGCACTTTAAATGGGAGTATTTGAACTGAAGCTCCTATATTATTGATTTTGAAGAGCAGAATGGGTCATTACAAACATCTATCCTGAATAATGACATGGCAGGTGAGATTGCCAACTGCTATATTTCACATATAAAACAGAAGATGCCTATTTAACCTTCCTCTTGCTGTTCCCCTAAAGCAAGGTGGATCAGTAGCACTATTGGTTTTATACATGCTTAACTGATAAAAGAACATTTATCTCCAAAGCTCATTCCTTTTTTTTTTAATTTCTCTCCACCTCTGATTTTTATGGTCTATCTCTGGTTTTCTAGAAGACTTATTTTAAAATGTGGGTTACTTTAGATGCAACCTTAGGTGTACTATATAGACTCAATCCTTGTCTGTCAAATAGGTAAAGAGGACTTCTCAAGGAGGGTTGCTTAAACCTATAATCCTTTTCTTTTGCTTATGACCTCTCTCTAAGACCATTGNGAAGTTCAATAGCGTCCTGGGCCGCATCAAAAGGAGCATGGTCAGCAGGTAGAGAAAGATTACTTTGGCCCTCTACTCTCCTTTGCTGAGTCATTTTGTCCATCTCTGGGGCCTCCAATTAAAAGACATGGACCTTCTGAAGCAGGTCCAGAGGAGAACCACAAAAGTGATCAGACGGCTGGAGCACCTCTCCTATGAAGACAAGCTGAATGAATTGGGACTGGTCAGTCTGGAGAAAAGGCGGCTCTGGAAAGACCTTATAATTATGTTTCAATATCTGAAGAGGACTTATGGGATGACTGGAGAAGGATCGTTCAGAAGAACAAGTAGTGATAGGACAAAAGGTAACAGTTTTAAACTGGAGCAGGGTAGATTTAGGTTAGACATAAGGAGGAAGTTCTTTATGATGAGAGTGGTACAACACTGGAACAGATTGCCCAGAACTGTGATTGAGGTCCTATCCTTGGAGGCATTCAATATCAAAACTTGATGGCGTCCTGAGCAACCTTTCTAATTGGAGATGTCCATGCTCACTGCAGAGGGGTTGGACAAGATGACCTTTGAGAATCCCTTCTACCCTGATGCGTTCTGTGACTTACTGAAGCACATGTTAGAGTCCAGCTCCAATACCTTGCTGTGTGATTTGTCTTTCAGCCCCAGACACAATGATATCAAAGGAGAGATACTGGGGATCTGTGTTTCTCAGCAACACCCCAACCTTCCCACTTACACTCTGTTTTTTGTGGATATATTTATATGGTATTTTGCAGTAGATATGAACTCGCTACCCACATACTGAGCCCACTTTGAGTGAGTCAGCTCCATCAAACAAGCTGAATAGCTTTGGTTAACATGCTACTAATCCTGAGAGGTTAAGAGGGAAAAGTTAGCAGCTCTGGTTCAGTGCCAGCTGAGGGCTTCTGATAACAGAGGGAATGCATTTTCTCCTGCAGATTTGTAGACAATTCCAAGGGGAAAAAAAAAAAGAAGACAAATCCTTCTCTGCTTCCATTTCTGAATTTTTTCATGCTCAAATTTTCTAAATCTTCATTACTGGTCTGTTCTGTATCTCATACATGTTGTAGAAGTTTGTGCCAATACAGCTTGTGACCAAAGACATCCTGGCCCACCCTCACATGAAACCCTCTGCTGGAGAGCATTTTTCTTCATCTGATTTCCGTTTTGGTAAATCAGAGCAGGTCTGTGTGGCATGAAGGCATCTAGCACAGCAGCTGTTGGTAACAAGGTGCTTGTGTTAAGCACCAGAGAAGGGTGAGAGATGAGCTTCCTTGCTGCTGTGCTGCAGAGCCTTCTGGTGGGATGTGGCTGTGCATGCTGATTAGGGCTCTCTCTTCCCAGTAGAAGCTATCTAATATGTTGAATATGTTGGAGACAGGGGAAAATGTAATTAATCCATCTAAAACCTTTGGAGATGGGGAGGTAATTTTCCCAGGCTCAGTCTTATTACATGCACAAGTGATGCACCTTAAGCATTCAATGTATTGTGGGCATTTGTATTATAGTAATTTCTCATCTTAAGTTTAAACAGATCCTCTGTGTTACGTATTGTGCAGACATAAGTAGCATTTTGAGTCAAGTCATCTGATCAAAAGATAAAAGGGTGCCTCAGAGCAAATATTTGCTATTCAGTAACTCTTTGACTATAGCCTTACTGACTGTAAGACTGCCACAGAAGGGGACATCTGCTTTTTAGCACAAGAAGGATCATAGAATATTAGACATTGGAAGAGACCTCCAGAGATCATTGAGTCCAATCTCCCTGCTAAAGCAGGATCCCCTAGAGTAGTCTGCACAGGAATGCATCCAGGTGGGGTTTGAACATCTCTGGAGAAGGAGACTCCACAGCCTATCTGGGAAGCCTGTTCCAGTGCTCTGTAACCTTCACTGTGAAATTTCTCCTCATGTTGAGGTGAAATCTTCTGTGTTCAAATTTGTACTCATTGTTCCTTGTCTTATTACTGCATAACATGAAAAAGAGATTGGCCCCATCCACTTGACACCCACCTCTCAGATATTTATAGACATTGGTCAGATGTCCTCTCAGTCTTCTCTTCCCCAGACTAAACAGCCCCAGGTCTTTCTGTATCTCTTTGTAGGGGAGACGCATCCTTTTAGCTCTCCATTGGACTTTCTCCAGCAGGTCCCTATCTCTCTTAAATGGAGGAGCCCAAAACTTGACACAGTATTTCAGGTGTGGTCTCAGTAGGACAGAGTAGAGGGGAAGAAGAACCTCCTTAGACCTGCTGGCCACACTTTTCTTGATGCACCCCAGGATGGCATTGGCTCTCTTGGCCACAAGGGCACATTGATGGCCCACACAGATCTTGCTGTTCACCAAGACTCCAAGGTTTTTCTCCATGGAGCTGCTTAGCCAAAACAGCTTAGTCAATGCTGAAGATGTATTTTCTTAGAGGGAGATTCCAGCAATTCTGCCAGCAATTCTGCCGGCTGTGGCTCCAATGTTAACAGGTTAACATGTTGACAGGTAGGTGCAAGCACGTCACTGGCTCCAGTGCTGATGCTCTCAATCACCTATGTACCAGGGAACAATGGAACTCCTCATGTAGCACTGCAGATAGAGTGGTTTATGGGGACTTCTTTAAATATTGTGCTACTACTGCACAATGATCATATTTCAGTGCTGTCCTTAGCTTTCTGTTGCCTTCCCTGTCTGCTTATGAAGTTGTCTTTTTCTATCTTTAACCATCTTGTACACATTCAGCATATGTACAGTTCATCTGAAATCATTTAGCTCCCATTGATACTATGAATATGATTCTTTGTGTGTGTGTGTGTGGTGTGTGCATTCGTGTGCAGTAGCACTTTATAATCCAGTTGTTTAATTCTCAAAGGCAACCTCAAGCTTATGGCCATGGTAAGCAATGACTGTCATACCAACTGGCTTCCACAAGATTTCCCTTGGTTGGCAGATATCAAAATATGTATCAGGAAAATATAAAAGCTTTTAAGAGGTAAGGTAGTTAGTATTTGGGAGAATCAAAGACTGTCCTGATACACACCATCATCTCAGCTTTGTTCTGGAAATGGTGCAAAACATCCTCAGTTCAGGTGCACATCCAAGGGACTTTACTCATAACAGCTGTGTTTGCTTATCTCTGGCCATAGAAGTATCTCAGTAATATTCCCGTTTCTCCTTCATGCCAGGGACAGTTACGGAGATGGCTTCACCTCATTCACTGCTGTTTGGGAGGATATATTGCTGGATACAGCTATAAAATGCTGAGCTGACATGTGCAGAAAGACTGTGGGCTTATTGTTACTGGGGTAGGAGGTATATTGCTAATGGTATCCTCTTGACCTGCCTTCTTCTAACAGATTTCCTGTGGCTTCAAGCCACAGTTCATTCAGCTCCAGAAAAATATGACTTTTAGACTGTGTCATCGCTTTTTGCAAACATAGCTCAGAAAGCAATAAGAATCTTGCTGTGCCCATATCAAGGAAGAAAATCAATCATATGCTTAGTTTTTATGAAGAGATTTATCCATTTTCACACTGCTTTATTATTATCTGATATGTATTACAATCTCCATCTCAACTATGCTTAAGTCATTTGTTTTGATGTCTCTAGGTTTCCATGTACCAAATGGAAAAAAAAAATTCCTTGGCCTCGTGCTTTGTCTGCAGATCACGGTAAAGAATAATTCTTATTTTCATATATTTAAAGAAGTCTGGAAACCTAGTGTTGCTTGACAAGAATTTCTAATGATTCTATTTGAATCCTTTCAGTCTAAATGTTTCAAATTCTTGAAGCAAATAGTTTGCAACCGCTAAAAAAGAGTTCCTGTTTCCTTTCAACATTTCAAAACAAGAGAACAACTTGGTTTCTCTTATACCATTTTTTGGTTTAAAAACCCTGAGTTGACATTTAAGAGAAAATGAAAACGTTCTGTTTCAAGAACAGAGTAAAAATAAGAAGCTTTTATTTTGACATCTCCTGAGAATGAAAATCAAATTTCCTCTTGTTAAAGTATTTTCCAGCAAAATCACATTTGACATAATGCTAACTCTTGTTTTTGGAGTGGAAGGACCGGCATGAATATCAAGTCTACAGGAACTGAAAGTGTCCATAAAACTAGTTTAGGGAACGGGCCATTGCTGGTATGTAAATCAGGATCTGTTGCTTTTAGTTTCTAATTTTTTTATTGCTCCATATATGCTTTTGAGTTTAGCATTTTACCGATAAGCAATGTACTAATGAACATTTTATTGTTAGACCCTTAGATAAGCATTTCTGAAAGCTCCCAGCTCCACTCTACCACTGAAGAAGGGGCTATTTTAGCATTCTGCAGAGGAGTCTATGGCAGCTGATGTTGGTGTGCATCACTGAAACATTTGTCTTGATTAGGCAGAATTTGTGGCATTTTTATTGGACTCTCAAGCTTATGTGTAGGAGAATTTCTCCTGCACTAGCTTGGAAGTATGCATGCCTGCAAGTGACAGTAAATGGGTCTCCATTCCCTATGTGACCAATGGTTGACACCAATCGCTTTTAGCAGAGTGCAAGTACATAAACACAAATACATGTGGGCATACCTCCATCCCCAAAGATTTTGTCTCTTTGAAGCAAGAATTTTATCCCCTGTGTGACAGAAAGCAAAAGAGTGACTGAAGCATTAAGATCAACATAGGGATGTCCAGCTGTCTCGAGCCATTGCTCTTCCATATGATTGGAAATGAAGTAATTGCTGTCTCCTGTTACTATTGCTTTGCTGTGAGCCATAGTCAGAGGCTGAGAGTATGTCAGTCATTGTGCAGACCAGTGCAATTAGACAGTCTTTTAATGATAGAGCTTGTAATATGATCATGGGATAAGGGACAACAGACAGATACAAACAGAAGGAGAAGGACTAGGCAACCATGCAATGGAACTCACTAAGTGGAGGTTTTAGTGTATTAATGTCTGAGGTTTTTTGCAAATGCCCTTTTGAAAGGAAGGGTGGTGACTGAACATATGGCTGTGTAGGGTGCATGATGTCCAGTCAGGAGGAGTATGAGAGGACTTAATGCCAAACAGATGTGTGATGATGAATTTATTGGAAGGGTAAGCGAGTTCTTTGAGAATGAATATGGAATTATTTGGGGTCAGGCACTAAAGGGTCTTGAAAATAGAGACCAGCAATTCATCCAATGTGACAGAGAGCAAAGAAATGGTAGAAGGGTATAAAAAGAGGAATACATGGGCAGAGGATTGGGTTAATTCAGTGGTGATTGATGCAGTATTCTGAGATACACGGTTATGCATGAAAGCTGGAGAAATAGGTCCTATAGTGGTGACACCACCAGAAATTACAGTCTGGGTCTAGCTGTACAATTAGCCTAACAAGACTAGACTTCAGGGATACTGAAATCCTACAGTCAGTTGAGTGTCTCTAGAAAAAACAGTTCTTGATATTATGTCTGGACTTGATCTCAGAGTTCCTTTCCAGCCTGAATGATTCTAGATTCTATGGTCTTGTTATGAAAGTAATCCATGGCATTATAATAAATCCCATCAATTACTGCAGAACATAGAAATGAGATGAGAATTGGAGCCCTACTGCATTATCTGCTGTACAAGCATATTTTTAATGGCAATTTTTACCTTTGTTATTTAGTTTTTCTTGCAGTTTGCGAGGGGAATTGTTGGGGTGGGAAGAGCAGAGGTACAGAGTAAATTAGAAGGAAGAGAAGAAACATTCAAAGGGACAGAAGTGCAGGGAGAACCAAGAAAAAATGTGGCAATAGAGATAGAGGGTCTGAAAAAGCTGGCATAGAGGAAAGAGTTCCTTTTCAGAGCACAGAAAACACACTAGTGAGCTCAAGTATGCCTATGGGCCCTTGCTTTCACTGCTTGTGCAGCTGCTCCTTCCAGCTTGAGTGGGTTGACTCCTCCCTTGTTATTCCCTTGTGCTGACTGTAGAGCACATCTGAATAGCAAAGAGATTTGCAATTAAGAGAAATGCTTCAGAGAGCTAAAAAAGATCTCATTTTTGCTGAACATGTATTTTGTTGTTTTTTGGGTTTTTTTAAGCTATTCAATTAACAACTCATTTTCAGGGTGGTCACTTTCTTTTACCAAGTGCTGATGTTTGATCCTTGGGTCCTGCAACTAACAAAAAGAAGCAAGAATCCTGATTTATAGTTGCTAAAGGAGGCTGTCGCCTGGGTGCCATAATCCTTCTCCTCTGCTGAAAGGGGATGACCTAAATAAGAAAGGAAGTATTTGTAAGCAAATACTTTGCTTTGCCCGTGAGACATATTCACTACACCTCTGCTCCGTCCATCCTTCCCTCCCTCATTTTGTGCGTCAGGTCTTGGATAGGAAAGGCTGGAGGGTAGCAGGTGGGAGGCTGACTGTTGCTCAGTTAGGAAAGTAGCTCCTAACATTTGGCTCACACCTGTCAGCAGACTCCATATACACTTGTTTATCCTCCTCTGTACCATATGTTTCTATGTAAAATCAGTTCCAATGATCTATTGCCTTATCTCTATCACTCCTATTATGGTCGTAACTGAGCATTTCACAGTCGTTAATGCACTTACCCTGACAGAGTCCCTGTTGCGTAGGCATCTAATATCTCCCACTTTACAGATGGGTTAGCTGAAGCTCGGATCAATCGCTCTTCAAAAGTCTTGTCAAAATAAACGGGAAGGAAACACATCTCCAGGAGATGTGAATTTGGGAAAGCAAACTGCATGCTCAGCTTTACCCAAGAAATTTGCAGTGGAGTGAGGAATCCCTCTTGTGTGCCCTACATGGATGCTCAAAGTGCTGGATCATTCCCCATTTCTTGACACAGAGCTCTTCCTTGTTTTTCCAAGACCCAGCAGACCTGTAGTTGATGATGTTTAGTCTTTTCACACCCTTTGTCAGTGTAAAATCTAGTCTCACAACTCTCCGTGTCCTCACCAAGGCCTGGAAGAGATGCTGTCCTCCGCAGAGATTTAGTTAAAAAGGTAGTTAAAAAGCTCATTGGCTCAATGTAGTGATAACTATCAGCTCAAAGGCATTCTACCCAAATGAGAAGAGATGATAAGAATAATAATAAAAACCCCTTCTGCTGCTGTGGAGACTGCTTCTCCCATTACCTCTATTCTTTATATTCTTGCTTGTCTCTCAGAAAAGAATGTCTTCACAGCCCTTCAGATTTAAAGTATATGTAGGAGAGGAACAGAGTTCTTTAAGGTACTGTATGTACCTATCATTCACCTACTTATTAATTATAACTAAAAGCATGATTAATTTGTCATAGATAAGGCTGCTAAGTAAGCCTAATCATGCTAATGCATTTCTGTCACTTATACAAAAGGCAGCATTATTATCAGGTTTTACACCCGTGTGTGTTAAAGCCCATGTACACAGCAGCTGCAGAGCACTGGTGGCTTGCTTTCTGCCGCAGATGGGATGAGGCTGCATCATGGATGTCTGAATTGCCCCTACAGTGCCTGTGCAGTGATTTCTTTCTTATCACTAGTAGGATTTAATGATGTTATCTTTTGCAAATAATTGCAACAGATAACAACTACAGTTACCAAAATTACTTCCAGAGGCTTATAATGATTATGACTTGAATTCCTCTGTAGGAGGGGTCAGCATGAAGACCAAAGTGTTACTTAAGCCCTACAATGAGTGGGAGCTAAGAGATTCATAGGTCTTACACAAGTGTGACTATCTAAGGAAATCAATTATTTTGATATTATAGACCAGCGAGAACTAGACAGACTGGAGAGCTGGGCTCAGAGGAATAAAATGAGGTTCAAAAAAGACAAACGCAGAGTCCTGCACCTGGGGAGAAATAATAAACTGCACCAGTACAGGTTTGGAGGTGAGCTGCTGGAGAGCAGCCCTGTGGAGAGGGACCTGGAAGTCCTGGTGGATAATGAGTTATACATGGGACAGCAATGTGCCCTTGTGGCCAAGAAGGCCAATGGGATGTATTAAGAACAGGGTGCCCAGCACATCAAGGGAGGTTCTCCTTCCCTTTTACTCTTCCCTGGAGAGACCCCATCTTGAGTATTGCATTCAGTTTTGGGCTCCACAGTTTAAGAGGGACAGGGATCTGCTGGAGAGGGTCCAGTGGATGGCTACAAGGCTGATTAGGGGACTGGAGCACTGCCTTGTGAGGAGAGGCTGCTGAAAGACCTGGAGCTTTTCAGTCTGGAGAAGAGCAGACGGAGAGGGGATCTAATAAATATTTATAAATATCTGAGGGTGGGTGTCAGGAGTGGAGAGGGATGGGGCAGGGTTGGGGGTAGGGGGGTGGTCGGCACAGGCTCTTCTCACTTGCTGCCTGTGATAAGACAAGGAGCAACGGATGTAAGCTGTGGCACAAGAGGTTCTGCCTCAACATAAGGGGGAACTTCTTTACTGTAAGGCTCGCAAAGCACAGGAACAGGCTCCCTAGTGAGGTTGTGGAGTCTGGAGACCTCTGAAGACTTTCAAGGCCCATCTGAGTGCATTCCTCTGTGACCTGAGCTAGATTGTATGATCCTATGCTGGCAGGGGGTTTGAACTTGATAATCTCTTTGAGTCTCTTCCAACCCCTGACATCCTGTGAACACCTGTGAATAAGCTTTCTGCTCTGTATTTCTTTTCTCTGAGTATTTAACTGATCCATTTTTTAATAGCCAGAAGTTGGAAAGCTGATTTCTATGCACTAAATTCAAAGTTTGTAATCGCACCTGAAACTCTATGCATCCATCTTGTTAAGCAGCCATTGAGTGAATATGCTAAATCACAGCTAAGCTGCACTATTTAACTTCTAAAGAAAAGCTTTTCACAGAAAAGAGTTTAAAAATTGACACCTCTAAGAGGCTAATTATAACCTATGGTATTAGGAGGAGAAGACAGGTGGGTCACCCTTTGAAGGAACCATTCCACTGATGGCTGGGTGGCCTGCTTAAAATTGATGCCCTATTTCTGGATGGGTAAAGTGTGAAGAACACAACTATTAGGCTCCTTAAATATATAAACCGAGGAGTAAAAGTCTGACTTCAGATTTGTCTTGTTACACCTACTAGCTTTTTGGTCACATAGAATAAAGTTTATAAGAGTTTTGGGGTGAATTGCCTGAAACAAACAAACAAAAAATCACTTCAGGATGGTATCTGCAAGATGTAATCTGTATCCCTTCTGTTCTGTATGCCTCAGTGACCCAAATAAACAGATTTCATTTTCATCTGAGTAAGTGCCTTGCTGTATGCAAGCAGGGCCTCAGTCAGTAGCATTTCAAGCATAAAAATTTGCAAATCACAGAATTAACCAGGTTGGAAAAGACCTCTGAGATCATTGAGTCCAACCTATCACCCAGCACCTTCCAATTAACTAAACCATAGCACTAAGTGCCTCCTTTTATCCACCTCCAGGGATGGTGACTCAACCACCTTCCTGGGCAGCCCATTCCAATGCCAATCACTCTGTGAAGAATTTCTTCCTAACTTCCAGCCTAAACCTGCCCTGGTGCAGTTTGAGAGTGTGTCCTCTTGTTCTGTCACTGGATGCCTGGGAGAAGAAATCAACCTCACCCAGCTGCAACCTCCTTTCAGGTAGTTGTAGAGAGCAATAAGGTATCCCCTGAGCCTCCTCTTTTCCAGGCTGAACAATCCCAGCTCCCTCAGCCACTCCTCGCCCCCTCACCAGTCTTGTTGCCCTTCTCTGGACACATTCAAGCACCTCAACACCTTTATTAAATTGAGAGGCCCAGAACTGGACACAGTGCTCAAGGTGTGGCTAACCAGTGTCAAGTACAAAGCCAAAAGGACTTTTCTGTTCCTGCTGGCCACACTATTCCTGATACATGCCAGGATACCATTGGCCTGAAAGAGTACCACAGCTTTGTGCAGGCTAATAGGTTTTTGTTCTAGTCAAGTAGAAAGGTCAAGCTATATTTTGTAGCTAAGTAATGGTCAGTGTGTGGTGGGGAAAAGAGGTAAATTGGTAAGAAAATATAAGCTGCTTCAGGACAAGTCTTTGTGTGGCTTTTACAGTCTCTGGCTTAGCTAACTTTTATTGTTCTTTAATGATCACAATTTGGTGTAACGCAGTTGTCAGTAAATTGTAGTCCTTTGAATGTGTTATAGTGACATGGAAATTCTTAAGGTCACCGTTAAATCTTGGAATGCTGCCCTTAGCATAGCAATTTCACTCTTTTCTTGCAAAATTGTCCTCCTCTATCCTTTCTTATTAATAAACATGATCTTCTGTTTGCTGTCCTTTGATTTTGCACAGCTGTACTCTTTTCTTCAAGAGACAGTCACAATTTTGTTTGTCACACTGTAACACACTTTTTTTTTTTCTTGTTTATTTATGAATAGCACACTTGGATTTTCCTTGCGGAATACAAATTAAAACAGCACTGACATTTTGAATGTAAAGGAATTGCTCCAACCAATTATAATCATGTTAAAATGAGTCACACACTTTTGGTCCAAACTTCCTGACATACACATCCATAGATATTAATCACTATGACATCACTGAAGAACTGTTTTAAACTTGGCAATAAAAGCTGAATGCACTTGTCAATTTCTGAAATTATATTTAATCCAGTGAACGTGCAGACAGGTAAGGAAAGGCACTTGCTCTCAAATAATGGCAGAGCCCAGTTGTGCAGTGCTGTAAAGGCATGTACATAAAATTAATTACATATACTAAGAAGAACTAAACTCACCTGTCAACAAATGCGTGGTGTAGAACAAAGACAGGATCATTTGCAGAGCCTTGTACTTGGGACATGGAGCCATTCATGTAGATGTGAAGCGCGTTATGTAAACCACTTTGAGAGGTATTTGAAATTGCAGTCTGTGGATCAGCAAAGCCTGTATATTCAAGAGGAAATCATATCCTGATATGACAATGCGTATAATTCTTTTTCCAGTAAGACTGAAGATCAAAGTACCTGCTCTCACTTCATTTATGTTCAGCTTTTTAGAGAAGGGCTTAGGAAACCACGTAAAGGCGTGCTAATGTATTTCAAAGGCACAGCAAAGTGGAAATTAGAATAAGCTAAATTAAAACTCCTGCTATGTAGCTAATGCAGCATGTCAGCAAATGCACTGCTTAATTGCTTTATATTTTTAAATTTCTTTGTCCATTGTGTCTGGCTGTTTAAAGGCAACATAATCCCTGCAGAAATTTATGCATGTACAATTATTCATGTTTAGAAAGTTTTTTTACTTTGATTTCATTTTTGATCTCTGCATTTATAGGTTCCTAAGATAAAACAAGCTATTGTATCTTATCATGTAATCAATAATTTAATATTTTTCATCTCTACAGAAGACTTTCTCTATTTGTATAAACAAACACAACAGAAACTATAACCTTAAGCAAAAGAATTTGGCAAATAATAATCTTTCACAGTCAGAACTCTAGGATGAATATCTGTGGGCTACTATTATTTTGGTGGGTACTTAAATATGAGTTTTGAGAAAAAGTCAAACAGATCAAGCCTCAAATAGGAAATAGAGGAAGAGTCTCTCCATTACTTTTTATTTGGTAGCCTCTTCGCACCTTAGCTCTGATATTGGTAGCTTTTCTCAGTATCCTGACAAACTCTCTACATGCAAGGACTCCTAATAGAAGTCAACTCAATCACCCTATTCTTCTCTGGGATTATTCAGGAAAATAAAAGCAGAAACACTTTGCCCTCTCATGATATTCTTTATGCAGAGTCTAGGCAGAAGGCTTGACTTGGGATACTTCTTAAACTTTCTTTATGTCTTGCAAACACTTGATCTAATAAATCATTAGAAAAAAAATGAATACTTATTTCGGTTCTGGGCAACTTTTCGTGAAACATCTGGACATGAACAATGTGTCTTAATATTCAAGAGTTCTGTGGCTGGGATACCTTTAGCAAATCCACCCTCCAGCTCCCAGTTTGTTGGAATGCATTCAGTAAGTGTCAAAGGTGACATCATGTCTAGTTATGCACATAAAAAGTTCTAATATCTGATTTTTTTTGCTTTGCAAACTCCATATAATTTGTAAAGTTAGCAGGAATAAAACCAGAATGTGGTGTCACTTTATTTTATTAGCCCGAGACTTACACTTTCTCTCTTTCAGTATCCAGAGTGGCACAGCCATTAGAAAAGAATATGTGAAAACATGAACTTTGATTTTAAGAGTATAGGAAACTTTGCCGAGATGGTTGCAATAAAATCACTTCTACAACAAATGTGAAGCTACAAGAGCAGTGAACTGAAATAAATGCTTCCTGCCTCTAGATAAGAGAATGCCACTTTGTCTACCCCATGTTGTGCCTTTCTCTTCACTATGCTAGCTGTGCCACATCAGTCCTTCTGTGAACTGATTTAAGTCACTAGTCTGGAAGTAAACTAGCCTGGAATGTGCTATGTCAGGTGTTTTCCAAGGTGCTGAGATAGAGTCCCTCATGTGTGGGTATGATGAGGTAACAGGGAGTGCAAATGAGTGTTGGATGGAGGAGGTGCACAGAGAAGCAGGACTATCCCTGATGGCAGTGAGCTGCCAAATTATCCACCCAGTATAGGAATCTGCACCATTCAGACACTCTTTTTTAAACTTTGTTTAGTTACAATGCATTAGAAATAACCATTTTACTTAAGTTATACCAATTATTTCAATAACAGAAAAATCACATTTTACTAGATCATAAACCTGATTTTGCCTCTTTTCATACCACTGCATATCAGCAACAGATATTCAGTAGATCTGACGTAGCTTCGCTGGAGCCAGGACAAATTAGATCAGGTAGGGATTTAGTCCAAAGTTTATTATAGGAGTTGCTAAGGACACCGCTCAAACTTAAGGCTACTTGACAGATTTTAGGGTGATATATAGGTGGTTCTCACTGAAAAAAACTGTCTGAAATTTGACAGCACTTTTCCAATATAGACTATAAATTTATGCAGAGTCTGAGATTTGGGTGGGGAATGTTTGCTATGGGATAAAACTTTTTTAATTATAAGTTTTCTGTTAGCAAATTTTATTTTGAGAATCCATTTTTCACTAGCTATATGAGTCACAGTGAAAATACCAAGGAAAGTTTTGCAGATGAAAATCCCTCATTTAAAAAAAAAAGGAGGAAATACCCTATTAAAATGAAATTACATTTTGAAATTTTGAATATTTTATTCTATTTTTTCCTGTCAGAACAGCAATAGCAATACATAATTGTGGCAGACAGCGGAATGCTATGACATGGGTTTACTTGATACCATGTGTCCTGAGTTAATTCGTGAATAATGAAAGTGAAATAGAATTTTTCTCTCTCTTTTTTTTTTTTTTTTAATATATATCCTTTTGTGACTTTTTGAAAACCTAGAAGTTTGAAGTTCCCTTGAATAAAATAATTTCAAACGTGGAACTTTCTCATAAAAAAAAAACAAACAAAAAAAGCAACAAAAAAACCCCAACAAATCCTATGTTTTTCAGCCAGCTCTTATTTTTAGGGGGTAACATTCAACTGAACTACACAAAGAAGAAATCAAACTATTTCATTTGCTGTCAGCCAATCCACTTCTGATTTCACTTGATGCTTATAAAATAAATTGATTTTCTGTTCTTGTATCCATAAGCTGTCCAATGAAGTCATTGGGGCCACAGTTCAAAAAAAATGTACTTGAAACAGTAGCTTTCATTTCAAAGAATCATTGAATCCTAGGGACGTTGAAGGTGGAAGAGACCTTTCAAACGATGAAGTCCAACCACTTGCCTAGAACTTAAAATGTCACCACTACTGCAAAGCTACTACCACTAAACCACATCCCTAAGTACTACATTCATGTGTCTTTTAAATACCTCCAGGGATGGTGACTCCACCACCTACCTGGGCAGTCAGTTCCAATGCTTTTCTATGAAGAATCTTTTCAAGAGGCAATGTGAAAACTACTTTTAACCTGCTGTTTCTCAGTCAGAACAGAAATTGACCTGTTCCAGAGAGAAAAGGCAACCCTGCCTCTGGAGGATGCTGTTTTATTGAACAATGTTGCCCCTTGCTGTTTATGCCTATTTTGGTTACTCTTCAGTGAAATAATTACTGTCTCTATAGCAGTATTTTCTGTTGGGGAAACAGATTCAGCCTGTGTTGTCAGCATCTGCTCACAATAATGCTGGAACCTACCCCTTCAAGCGGCAAAAATGTGTTATCTTTGTTCCAGAGCACTCAAGCATGGAAGAATATGAAATTTTGAAGAGAAGAGGTTATTCTATGTGATCAGCTCTTCTAAGTGGCCACAGGTGTGTACTCAATTAAAGTCGATGCCAGTAAATGAACTTACTTGGGATTTACTTTGGATCTAAAAGGAATTGGAATTTGACCTTCGGTGTATTGGCATGAACTTCCATAAGCGAGTAAAGAAGGACTGAAAAGCTTTTTGTTTAAAAAAGAAGTCAATGTTAAGAAGTACAGAGTGTTAGCATGTTTGTAAGAATGCCATCACATAGAAGTGGCCACTGACACAATAAGTGCAAGCTGAGCATTTAAACTTGACACCTATTCATAGCAAAAAACTAAGCAGGCAATTTATAAGAGAGGAACTAACACAACATGGAGGGTTTGGCGATAGATCTGTTAAAGAAGTTTAGAAGTTTCCACTCTCTTTTTCAACATTGTCCATGTATTTCTGGCATCACATTGCAGTTCTCTACCTTAGGATCACAGAAGCACAGAATCATTAAGATTGAAAAAGACTGCCAAGATTGTTGAGTCCAACCATTAAGCCAACAATGCCTAGTTCACTGCTAAACCATGAACCTCAGTGAAATATCTACACACCTTTTGAACATTTCTAGGAACAGTGATTTCACCACTTCCCTGGGCAGCCTCTTACATTCCCTCATAATCCTGTCAGTGAAGAAATTTTTCCTCATATCCAGTCTGAGCCTCCCCCAGGATAACTTGAGTCCACTTCCTCTCATCCTTTCAATTCTTACTTGGGAGAAGAGATCAACCTCATTTGTTAGAGCCTCCTTTTAGATAGTTGTAGAGAGCAATAATAAGTTCTCCTCTCAGACACCTCCAGACTAAACAGCTCTATTTCCCTCAGCTGCTCCTTATAATACTTGTGCTCTAGAACCCTTCTAGAGAATGGGTTTTGTTTTTGTTCTTTGTACACTCCAACAACTCAACACCTTTTCTGCAGTGAGATGCCCAAAACTGAACACAGTATTCAAAGTGCAGCCTCACCATTGTCAGGTACAGCAGCACAATCTCTTCCTTGCTCCTGTTGGCTGCGCTGTTCCTAATAAAGGGCAGTGATAAGTGTTAAACCCTCCTGGGGGGTTTACTAAACTGGATCCTGACTCCTCCCTGGGGGTGGTCTGACCTGACCCCAAGGTGTCATGTTTATCTCCTCCCACTTCCTGCTGAGACCCTCTATAAAGAAGAGATGAATGTCCTGTTTCTCTCTTTTGGCCCCTGCTCCCTCATCAGCCAGCATCTTGCTTTCCCTCTGTTGCTCACCACATGCTCTCCAGCAAACATGTTGGGAGAGAAAACATCTTTGGAACTCTTTAACTTGCTGCATTTCACCATCATATTGTATCCATCTTTATCCATGACCAATTTCAACTTAACCATCTGGATTCAACTCCAGCCACTCTCCTCTACAGGTCATATACCTATACTTTGTATTTTGTTTCCCTTCCCCATATCCTCTGTGATTCCCCTTACCTAAAATACGTTTTATTTATCTTTTATTGTGTTGTTGGTTTTTTGGTTTTTTTTACTTCCAATTCAAATTAAGTCTATTTATTGAGCTTTTGAGCTCAAGGGAGCTAGCTTAAACTAATACAGACAGGATGCTGTTGGCCTTCTTGACTGTCTCTGTACAGAAATTTTGCCAGCTAAATAAGTCAGTTGACAGAAATATTTGTGGTCCTGTGTTGTAAAGCTGCATTGAAATAATTCAGATTAAAACATTAAATTCAGAAACAGTATAATATACTCCCTCAGAATAACATTGTGTCTGATGGAGCAAGATGCATCTCCATAGTAGTATAGATAAATACATACTGAGCCACATCTGCCTTGCACTCAAATTCATCTTTAGAAGGCCTCCTATCATGGAACACTGTGGACAGATTTTCACTTCAGTAATCTTTGGCTCTAACCAAATATTCTAATGGAAAGAAAGACAACATTATCCTATTGACCTGTACTATCTTCCGTATCAGCTTTCTAGCGCTGTGGATCTCCTTTAGTTTTGTTATGAAAGCTAGACAACAGTGTAGGGTGTATTAATTGCACTGAGAATTGAACCGTGAGCACAGTGCCTTTTGTAAGAGAATTTACCTTAGAATAGAGAGGATTTAATGTTATTTATTTTGCCTTTTTCTTTTTCTTGTTTTTTTTTAATTTCATGCCTACAGAGCTTCTAAGAAGGGGATGTTCATTGTCTCAGTTTTACCCTATTGAGCTTTTACTCACTGTGCAACAGCTTCCCAGACTCCCTCCACCTGGATCCTACAGGTTGCAGAGGTCGACCTGCTCAATCTTTTTTATTTCCTTTTTTGATTCACAGAAGAGATCTTAGAAATGCTTCAAAAGGGCCTCATTGAATGCCAAGAAGAAACATCTGGATGGACTGACAAAACAGTCATGCTCAACTCAGCTATGAGCTAACTGGATGCATCCAGAAGCCACGCAGCACTATCACCAAGACAGTGTATGCTACTTCTGTAGCTACCTTTTGAATGGTATCTGACTTGCATATGTCCTCAAGAACATGAAATTTTTTCCACAGTCTATTAGACAATCTACCTAAATCACATGAAAACCATTAGGACTTTTTGGTGGCAACCATGACATGACTCATGAGGTATTTGGAGAGTTCCAAATGACCACAGCGGTGAGCTGGAGCTTCAGAACCTCTGTTAGGAGACCGATGAACAATATTCAGCTTCTGAAGGGCTGTCACAACAAACAAAAGAGCTCACTTGAAGGAAACTTGGTCTAGAAGGGCTCTTCTCAGATGTAGTGACATTGTCATTATTCAGATTAAAGCATGACCCTGTTCAAGTGTGATTGGCAGGTGTCACTTATATCAACAAAGACCAGCTGTGACTCTGCTTCCTAGCTATGAAATTAATCTGACAGAGACAGCAGTAGAGAAAGGGTTTGATAGATTAATCAGAGAAAACACCAATTCTGATTTTAAAGTTATATTAACTTCTAGGTTCTTTGAGAACTGTCAATGATTTCCTGACCATTGTGCAATTTGTACTGTTACCATTTTAAAGTAGATGATTATTTTAAATATGAAAATGTATGCATTTTTCTCAAAGGGATATATTTGATCTATGCCTCTCTTTACCTGCCAGTTTAGACTTCAGACTGAAAAAAAAAAAAACTACAAAAAACAGAAACAAAATTGCTTTGCCCTTTTCCTGCAAGTAGTCACTGAATTATTGTTATTTAATGAGTATTCATGGTGCTTGAATGTGTGCTCAGTAAATGAGCAGTCCATTTTGACTTTGCTTTGCAGGATGCTCATATGTGGCTCTGCATAACTTCCATAGACTGAGACTTTCCTTTTGTTTACAATACTAGCAGCATGATGATAGGCCCTCATTATTTCCTAACTTGTTTACTTCAGTTCCTCAGAGCTCCTCATATTACACCCTTTGCATCTATTCACAGTCTTAATGGAGAAAAATGTGACCAAATCTCTACTCAGCTATGCCACTTTTTCTTTTCCCATTCTTTGTGTTGTTTCTGTTTACAGCAGTAAAAAGCATATCTATGTCCAGAATTTGATTCATTTAATGTCTCCATTCTCTGCTGGGTTCCACATTTTTCTTTGCTTTTTGGGGAAGAAACTGATTTGCTTTTGTGTTTGTTTGTTTGTCTTTTTCCCAAGAAAGCTTTATGGTATTCCCCATTGTATTATGAGTAATACTGACCATATTAAAAGCTTTCCTTTCTTATCTTTGCACCAACTCTTATATTGCATTTTTTTTGGACCTTGTACAGTTTTTTGCAAGCAACAGTCTCAGAGGCATCAAAAGTAGATCATATCTGGTTTAGCTGATATATGGTACTGTAGAAATATTTACTGATACATACATAATGTGCTCTCCTTCTTTATTGTCAATTTAACAAGATTCAAAAGGGATTGAGCTGACAGATAATAACTTTTAGAAAAGAATCCTTTATTATCAAATTAGGAACATTCAAAACAGATTGGATAGAAGATAAATAACTTAATTATTTGGACAGTCATACTAAGGGTCATTTTTTAGGTATAACTTAATTTCTAACCCTTAGAGTTTATGGACAAGTCTGCTGTGAACGTCATAGCGGCAGGATGTATGCATGACATGCAATTTGCAGCATTCTCTTTCATCCTTGTCCAACCTGGACTCTGAAAGGCAGTGGATACCAGGGCAAACCTGTAACCCACACAGACATTTTTGTGATCATGTAAGTATATTGCTAGCTGCAGTGTCATATTTATTTGGCCTGCCTGGTGCTGAGTATAGCAGAAGACAACATCTCGTAACACATGGATTTAGAGTCTGATCTAGTTATAGTTCCTATTTTCTTGTCAAAGCTTTTAATACAGTTCTTTCTGTTCTTTGCTATTCCAAGCAGAAGCATAACTTTTTTCTTTCTTTTTGGGTCATGCTTCATAGAATCAATTTGAACCACCTAGAGTTTAAAGACTCTAACTTCAGAAAGAATCAGTTTAAGGATGGAAGTGGCTGTCCTGGACACGACAAATTCCTTCCTTCTCCCCCCACCCTCCACCCCGTGGGTAAATGGGAGAGGAAGGCAGCAAGAAACTTCTGCCTCGACCCCTGCCTTGCAGGCGTGCAGGGCGGTCAGCAACGGAGCTCTTTGAGCATGCGTGGAAGCTCATGCTGCCAGCCTGGGCGGGGATTTGAGGTGGTTATTGGCTGAGTTTTCATGCCCAGTATGAATTGGCAATTGAACCTCTTGTCTGAAAAGGCATTAATTGGGCAAGGAAAAGATGTAAGTGAGAGGTATTTCCACCTGAAAGTTTCGATCTGAAAAGGTTCCTGCCTGAAAAGGTTGACAACTGAAAAGCTCCCCATTTTTACAAAAGTTCCCTGTTTTGGTATAGTCCTGGCTTTGGGAGGCTCCTATCTTTTGCGTGGCTCTTGGGTTTTGTACTGTCCCTGCCTTTTGGACAATCCCCCACTCTGCACTACCCTGCAGCTTTGCAGGCTCGGCAAGTCCTGGGTCTGTTTTGAAAGAACTGCTGGTGGCACCCAGACCCGGCTTCTCTGAGACCTTCCTAACAGCCAGATTCCTGTTACTTTTCCTGGCTGTTATCCTGGCTGGATGGATTGAAGCAGTTTGGCTCTCCCTTATTGCTGTTGGAGACAGTGTGATACCCACAGATCTCTGTCTACTGGTAACCACATTTTTGAAATATTGGACTTTGCCTTTTCAATCCAATTGGATATTATTTATAGCCAGAACAAATTGAGCCACACAGACAATACAACAAAGAATCACCAACAAGCATCCAACTCCAACTTGCCCAGGGAGGTTGTGTCTGCTCCCTCCCTGGATGTGTTCAAGGCCAGGCTTGATGAGGTCTTGAGCGTCCTGATCTAGTGGGAGGTGTCCCTGCCTATGGCGGGGGGTTGGAACTGGATGATCTTTGAGGTCTCTTCCAACCTAGACCATTCTATGATTCTATGATTCTATGATTCCTCAGTGTAGTAAGTAAAGCCACTGTACCCCTTAATTCTCTGCTCATGCAACCTATTGATAGTGGGGTAAATAAGCAGTTTATAGATTGGCCTTTTCCATTTTCTGACTTCCTAAATTTCTGAATTTTGAGGATCTTCCCAATCAAATCAAAACCTGTAAATAAATTAAAACTAATTCCATATATTGTTTTGAAGGTGGGGGGTTTCTGGGAATAAAATAATTCTATTTTTTTAATGCCTGACTTGGCCACATCAATTCCCCTGCTCTTTATAACAGTGGCATAGTAAAATAAAACGTTACCTTCCAAAGTATTTCGGAAACTGTAATTTGCCATTTTATCCATGGGTCCAGACTCATACTGAGTCAGTGATAGACAAAATTCAACTTCAGCTGAGGATGGCAGCCTTGGGGTCCTTGATTTATCATTGTTCCCAGGATTTCGCAGTATAGGCCCCTCACTTGTGGCATTGCACAAAGCTTGCTGGCTGTTGTACTCTTCAGACCGAGTACAAATTACCTGTGTAAAATACTTTCTGTTAGCAGAGTTATGATTATAAAAAATAAAAGCAAACAAAAGAGATACTTGATTATTTTTTTTTAATTAGAGACCAAAGAAAAATGTACAATGTAATAAGTTCATTGCAAGAATATATATTCATTCTTAAATTTTCTATGTATGATTTTGATATAAACAACGTTATTTCATAGAAAACACTCTTCCAGTACAATGCACATTTTGAAACAGTACGGTGTTCTGTGTCTGAGACTACCCATTTGGACTAAGGCATCAATTCTCATTTATGCCCATGAAAACTTATTAAGGCTAAATTCAGTGCTACCTACCAATGCAGCAATGCTCAAATGGAGTTAAATCTTGCTGCTCCAGTCCCTAAATAGTGCTTTTTTGACTTCAGCAGACTACTAAACAAAGTGAAAATTGCAGATTTTCCTCCTCACACAGTAAGAGAGGAAATTATTGCCTTGAAATATACATATAAACAATGTTTTATTAAGAAAATATCTATCTGTGCTTTGTCAGATTAAATCATCAACTTAAATACCATCATGATGAGCATTGGAGAAGGACACAAACCAGAGAGATGAATATTGATATGAAAGACCATCAGCATAATTTAAATAACTAATTTGTTCACAGGCAAAGTCCAATTACCAGTGCATAACAAGTCATTATTTGTCAGATGAACTGTAGAAGCTGCCAATCCAATTTGAGACTCTTGGAAGAGCAAGGTAGTCCAATGTAAATTAAAATTATTTTCAGCTAATTTTGGCTGAGTCAAACTCCTTCACATTTGCTGTGGTGTACAATTGCCTCTACAGACTGTCATTAAAGTATCTTTTTAAGACACAATAGGTTATATGTACATAAAGGCATGGGTTGTCTGATGACTCTAAATGCAGCTCTCACCACATTTCCTGCTTGACCAGAGAAGTAATCAGAATGATAGGGAGGAATTTTATTTATTGATTTATTTGCTTGTTTGTTTTTATATTCTGGTAAAGCAAACCTACAGGAAGTTAGTACAAGGACTAATTCTGTCATATTCAGACAATTGTCTGACATGGAGTCAAGATGGAGAAAAATATAATGACATAACAACAAAAACAAAAGATATAGACTGGAAGGCTTGGTGGGTGTGCCTGCTGCTGCAGTTGATGGCTCTGTGAAAAGGAAATAAAATACCAGTGACTCAAAACTCCCAGAAGCTCTTTTATATTTCTTTCAGGTGTGGTGGAAGCTCTGGATTCGAACTGCTGTCTATTGTTTTTCTTTGCTTCTGAAAAACACACCAAAATAAATAAAACTCCAAACCACCAGAAATCCTTTCAAAATATAGGAATCTGTGGTTAGCAGGTAACCAGTCTGGTTACTGATAACTTTGTGTGGACAAAGAACAGGTCTCATTATTGAGTGAGACTTTGTAGGGGAGAAAACACAAACCTCCCAACTACTTTCATACTGGAATTATATCTCTGTTTCATGGACCAAAACAATGAACGAGAAGATGCATGAAAGCAACCATATCTGCTGTGAATGGGATGGAAGAACACAAGGTCTTCTGTTCCTGAAGGGAGTGGGAGATTCTTTTTACCACTACAAGCTGTGTACAAATTGACAGATTGAACCAACACTTTAAGATGACCTCTGCATTCAACAGAGAGGCATCTCCTGAGTGTGATTCAGACCTTCTAAGCCAGACATCTGCTAGGTGAGATGCACTTACCTTTAGTGCTTAACTCTCTCCATTGACTAAGTCAATGAAAGAAAATTAGTAAAAAAATCAGTACAGAAACCTCTCTGAACTGCAGTCAGCAAGGGAAGCAAAATTAAGTGTTCAACTAAATGCTCTGCTTCTGCATTAGGATGGGATGAATCACACCATGGAGGCATGAATGTGTCTCTGTAGTGACTGAAGGCAAAGCCAAAGGCAAGATTTTATGCTGCCTAAATAACTTTTGCATTAGTAGAAGAAGATGAGAAGAATCCTTTTCTAAGTGATTTGGCCACAAATTCACAGAAAATGTCTGATGGAGCTAATGATATAGCCTGGGTTTCTTAGGAATCTGGAATTCTTAAATGATGTTTCTTATGATTATGAATCTTACAAATAAAGTATTATTTTTTTTTTTTTAGAAGAAGAAGATAAGAAATCTTATCAGAGAAATTTATCCTCTCTGACTGCTTTATTAGTTGAAGACTGGATGAGGCACTCAGTGCCATGTTTTAGTTAATTAGAAGGTATTAGGTGATAGGTTGGACTCGATGACCTTGAAGGTCTTTTCCAACCTAGTTAGTTCTATGATTCTGTGAGATCTGATCTAGTTTGTAAAAATTACTAAGATTCCCTTGGAATCTGTAGTTGGTTGTCAAGCAGAGTTTCACAGGGATATTTCCCACCCCAGAAGGTCACCGATGGGTCATGACTGTGGCTTTAGGAATTATCTTCTAGGAGTCCCCAGTAACGAGGGAGAAATAAGAGATATAGACAAGGGGAGACCTATGGCTATAAACACAAGCTGTAGCTATGGTGCTGGTTTTTTGATTACTTTGTGTTACCGAGTTTATTCCCAGTAAATGGAAAACAGGGGCATGACACAGACTGAGGGAGATGCTCTAACAGTGTCTTTGTTTATAAAGAATGCATACACCTATGTGCCTAGAAGTGCACTGGTGAAGAAGATAAGTGTGTCTTGGCTGGTGAACCCCAAGTGGAGTACTTAGCTCAGAAACTATACATATGCAGATTTTTAGTTTAGCTCTGTTTCCTATTGTCCCTGTATATTTCAATACATTTTTTTTCTGGCTTCTCTGATATCTCCTATCTTTTCCTCCTCTCTCCACTGCTATGGGGTTATATCCCCACTGTGTGCTAAAGAGGAATCCTATGCTGCCTTCAAGGCTGGATTTTCAGATACTCAGACAGGGAAGCTTCAAGCATGAGCTCAAACACATTAAACAGAAAAGCGTTCCCCCTTCATTCTGTTTATCCATTTCAGTGGGATTTAATGCAACTGTTAATGTTATAAGGCTTATAAATGGTTAGAGTGCTATTTCATTTTTCTGGTCCATTTATGTCTCAGTGTACTCTTTGACTAACCAAATTAATCCTAAACAGAAGCCAGACACTATAAAGCACCTGGTAGCTCATGGTCAAGAAATGCCAGGGTGAGAGACAGGAATCAAAATGCTTGCTTGTGATCTGCTATTTGTTCTGAACTATAAATTAAAATCTGTTCATAAAGCTAGACAGGATGCTTTTCCAGAAAGGTATAATTTAGGTAATATAAATTATGGGTCTATCCTGAAACTGTAATTTGTTTTTTTTATCATTCATGTGATGTGTAGATGATAACAGAACATAGGTCACTTAAATGGTTCTCTCTGCATGTAATCTGCATAAATCACGCACAAAACAGGTCACACCATTGCCTTCTTTTCATGCAGCAGGAAGAGATTCTACTAGGAACAGATGATTTTTTATTCCCTTTCAAACCAGTTCTGAGCAAATTTATCCATTCATCCTCGACAAAGCTTTCTATTCAACCTCCACCAAGTGCTGCTCTTCTGCATGCGTAAATTGATTGGCTCCAGGGAATTTTTTTAGGAGGATGCTCTGAGGAAAAGCTTATGTAAGTAATTAGCAGAGCAAATGCCAGTAGATGGCAGTCCTGAATACACAGCATAGCTCCTGGGCCTTGAGGCATCCGGCAAAACAACCCTTCCGTACACTGCAGTTGAGATCTTTAACACAGTTCTTTGTATGGTTTCTTAGAAAACAGACTGTAAATGTGCAGAAGCTGTTGATGCTGTCTCACACCTTTTTGAATATGGGAAACCCTTTTTTCTTTTGAAGTTTTCAGCTTCCACAGACCAGCCTTTGCACCTAAATAAAGCTAATTGCATTACAGGAATCTTCAGAAGCGTTCAGTCCTTTGCTATTTTTACATTAAAAGGTTTGTGAGTTTTGGTAGGAAATTATTTGTGGTTGCTTTGAACTTATTAGATCCATGCTCACAGAGACCTACAATATATGAAATGCATACCTCAATACCTGGGAAAAGGTGAGGAATAATTTTCTACAGTATTGTAACCGCTGCTCAAATACAGAATGCTCTGAATGTCCTTAGTTTGCTGATGAAGGACAGCCCCTCAAACGGTTAATCCAGACCCCATTTATTTTTTTAGAGCTAGTACCTTGCTCTGAGCCCAGAGCCCATCAAACAGGAGTCTCCTCCCATCCAGAGACTATATCAGTATGTTTTCATAGTGCCGTGCTTCAGGTGAAAATAGCCTAGAAGGGCCACTTGAGACTGCAGCCAGAGCAACCACTTGCATGTCTCTGTTGCCCGTCCCAGCTCTCCAAAGGGTGTGATGTTGGAACTGTGTGATGTCTCCATGTGTCTGTTTGTCCTGCATGAATTCTGGACTCCTGAACTGGAGCCTTATGTCTCACTATGTGGCCAAAAGAGATTTTGCACTGATTCATTGCCTTTCTCCATCTTTCTCAACTTATTCTCACATCCTTGCTTGGGAATGTCATTAAAGTGCAGCACTCACACTGGATTTAAAACATTTGGCAACTGTAAAAAGGTTTAACTTTTACTTTTTTTGGCTGCGTTAGGGCCTGGCCTAATCCAACCCTAATTAAGTGGCATCCAAAAGCCACTTACTGAGCAAATTGGGAAAATGCAAGGAAATCCCCACAGAACCTTGCAAGAGAACAAACTGTTTAAAGTTTTGTAGGCAGAACTTTAAAAGGTGATGTATTTATAGCGTACCAAGAATGTTTTAAGAGACTATGTATTTTGTTCATATTTTGTTCTTCATGTACTCCTGAATATCAGTGAGAGTGGAAAGGAAAAACAGAGGATTGAATGAAAAGAAAATATTAAAATAAAAGCTTTAAAGAAATTCTAAGAACGATAAGGCCATTAATTATCTTTCTGACCCATACAACATATGCATTCACTGGAGTAGCTGAGAAACTCAAACTAAAAAGAGATGAGACAAACATGAAGTGACAGCACTGAAAGAAACTCAGGCCTTTCAAGGTATTTTCTGTCTTCTGTAAAATCTGGATGAGTTTCATCTCTTTGCTCAGAGGAAGCCTAGAACTAGGGGATAGTGTACACCCTATTCAGCACCTCAAAACAGTGCTGGGGTAGAGTAGAAAGCTGTTGTCAGTTATTACTTAAATATTCAATGATACTTTCTGGTTTGGCAGACTGCGATTCTGTGTTCTCTGGCTGTTTCCAAGCTGCACCATTAGTGTTGCTGTCTCCATGTCTACCGTGAATTTACAAAGACATGTCTCTACAGGTAGGCTTTGTTATCTGGGAAATTACTAACAAACCAAATTTTGATGAAATTCCTTAGCTACTAATTCAGACATTTCTGAAAGTGTTTATTTTTTTACTACATGAATCCTGAGCAAATACAGCTATGTACAAGAGACCAGCCAAGCAATCACATGCCAAATTTCTGTCACCCACTTGATATCCCATGTAAGACAGGGAATTACTTTAGACTTACAGTGAAAGAAAGAAGCTGTGGACACCTCAGTGGCTGTTCCTGATGTCCACAGATCCTGATTGCCTCAAGCTGTGTCACTGAGGTGTGGCATGCAGAGACTTACCTCTTTGTGATAGGATGGTCAGACATTGGAATGGGCTGTCCAGAGAGGTGGTTGAAATACCAACCCTAGATCTATTTAAAAGTAATTTGGATTTGGTGCTTGGTGATATGTTTTAGGGTCAGTCTTGTACAGTAGGGTTATTGGTTGGACTTGGTAATCCTGAAGGTCTTTCCCAACCTGAATGTTTCTGTGAGTCTTTGAAATGTTTCAAATTTATAATTCGTGTAAGTATATTATTAGATCACAGGATCACAGGATATTAGGGGCTGGAAAGGACCCAAACAGATCATTGAGTAGAACCCCCCTTGATCAGTCATGATATATTCCTGATTTTCAATTACTTACTCCATTTGGGCTGTTTTTGGTTGGTTTGTTGATTTTGTTGGGTTTTTTTTCATTTATTTGTTTTCAGTTTGCCAGAATGTAGCTGGCACCAAAACCTACTCAGCTGCAATAAAACATAGCCATTGAGTTCATGGGATACTCAGTTGTCCATTCTCAGAAGTGTGTGAGTCTTTGATCAATAAGTGTTAGATTCTGGTGTTTGTATTTTTTAAAATTTCCTGCAGTTTTCAAAGGTGATCACAAAATAGTGCTTCAAATGATACTTTTAGACTATTCACCTAGCAGTACAGCTCCCTGATAAACTGTGTGTAGAATTAAATAACTGTCTGAATAGCTGAAATTTTTCTTATGAAGTCATATTTTCAGGTGATAGATCTAAAGTACTGTCATTATTAGTTCAGAAGTGTAATATCCATTTTCTATTTCTGTGAGTTGTTTCTCTTTTTTAGTGGCTTTGCATTTGTGTAAGTCGTTCTGCAGGGTGATACAGAATGAAATGCTAAGGGAAATTTTTGTTACTTGTAAAAAAGAATTGACTGCAGACTTACACCAGCTCTTCTGTAAGCATACAGCTCTCCATGTTATCAATTACTCCTCTTAAGTCACTCTTCTTTTAGGAGAGACAACATATACAGGGCTAAAGTTTGTGGTATAACTTGCTTGCTACAATAGCAAACCTAAACCAGCACTTACATTCTCTTGCCTTATTTTCTTCATCTGTCTAGCACTCTGGATATCTCTATGTTAACTACCAGCAGAAATATTCTGCTTTTATTTGCAGAAGGCTTTTGCAGAGGTTAACTCCACAGACTTCTGTTATTTTTCCAAATTAATTCTGGTGCAGAGGAGAGTAGAATTCCACCTACTATTATTTAACTGAGGCATTATAATTACTTCTGGGTTTTAGCAAATCTGTTATCTTGAATAATAGAAACGAGCACTAAACCAAAAAACTCTTGAAATGTCATGGAAGATCTCAATTTCTCACAGAGCTCTCTCTCAAGCCAACATGGAATTGCAAAATTTTGCAAAGTTTTAGTAAGTGCCATGTAGTCCTAATTCTGAACCAAACACCCAACATCACAAACAATTGAAAACATGAGAAAATCCTTCTCACCTGCCCTAAAACATAACCCAAGCAAATAAATAAAAGCACTAAAGATTCCCAACAATCTTCCCGGTAAAAACAGAAGCAGGAATTAGAAGTGTCACTTAGATGATAAGCATGGGGAAAATATGGACAGATAATTCACTCAGCTAAGTGATAGCAGAAGTATGCTGAAGAAAAAGTAAGGCAAAAGCAAGCATTTCAGCGTGTATTCATGGGTATCCATGTTGCCATGGCAACTTCTCAATGGAATAAAGTATTTTCTCCTTTCTTTGGGGATTAAAAGGAAAAAAAAAAAAGAGTGATGCTGGTCTGCAAAATAGGCACTTTTTTTTCCCTTTAAATCTAGAACTGTTTTCTAACATAACAGACATTATTTTGTTATTCTTCAGAAAGAGACTTAAAATTGTAAAAAGCGCACCACATTATACAAGTATTATTCAAAAGGTTTCTCTTGCCCTCTTTTGATTTTGAATGCTTATTAAAACCCTAAATTCCTTCACATTTCTGGATCCTCCTCTTTTTTTTTTTCCCCCCCTTTTTTTTTTCCTCTTGCTGTTTATTTGCAGAGCTTGGATAACCAGCGTATTCTGAAGCAGATATCTGGCTATTTTGTGGTTCATGCTAAGGCTATTTTTATTCCTTTTTGATTTTTTGGAGTGAGAAGCTGATCTTCCTCTTTGTGCTAATTGAAGGAACTGTGTTGGTGGTTAATCCTTCATAAGCAATTACTTAAATTTGGATTCAAGGCTAATAAAGAAGTATCAGTTTGCATTGTATCTTCACCCCAAGCTCACTGAAAATGCAGATCTGTTCCATCTCTTTCTAGATAAGACATCAGAAATATACAAAGGCAGATGTTTTTGAGGGGGAATAGTGTTTTTTTGAAGATAAAGTTATTGTAGTCTTATCTTGGAAATATTTATTAAAGTTCAACATTTCCAGAAGTGGATAAAAAATATCCAGCTGGTGAGAGCCATTTTCAGAAATTACTTGGAAAACTTCAACAAAGGAATTAGGTGCCCTTATGTATGAATACTGCCAAGCAATGTGTTTGCAGCATAGCACAATTTTTATTAAAGTCATTAAAACAACTTGTCTCACAAAAATTGTCTTAATTTGCAGAATGTTTATGGGATCTGACTTTAAATGAGAAGTATTAGATCTGACTCTTTCTTAAATATATTCTTTACTGCTCATATAAATTTGCTCATACAATTTCTGAATACTTATTACCAAGATGGAAAGTTTTAGAAAATTCTGCCATCAGCTTGCCACCTCCTTTGTACAACCTTATAACCTGTCTCCTACTACCTTAGTCATACAGTATTTTCTATTGGTAGTTCCATTCAACACAACCAGTGCAATTCTAGTTTCATTTAATCCACTTTAACATTTGTACCATTTACACAAAACTTTTTATTCAGCTCAGTGCTGAACAGCATCAGATCTACTGCATTCTGGTAATGGAATCCAATGAAGTTGGTAGATTTATACTGTTAGATATCAGCAGAATCTTAGAAAACATGTGTCTGTAGCTGTATCTGGTTTATGGATGTGTCTACACTGGTGAATTAAATGTGACCAGGAAATTTTCTTGTCATTGCAGCCAAATGGCATTCAGTAATCCATGTCTATGTCAGTAAAATCATAGTCTCCCTGACAGGCTGGCTGGATGCAAGTATTATCTTGGAAACGGTTTCTGAAGAGTACTTTTCTGGGGGAGAACTGGCCAATACATACAAAATGTATGACAGAAAATAAGTTTGTTATAGTATACGGAAATGTTTGAATTTCAAGGTATGTACACAGCCTATACTGTTCAGAGGACACAAATCAAGACTAAGCATACTATAATCAACCCAGCTGGTTGCTGTTTTGTCCTGATAGAACATGAGAGCTGCTGGAGCTTTTATCTCTTTCACTTTTCATTAAATCACTAAAACTGCCCAAACCTTCATTTGAGCTGTTGCTACAGAAATAAATAGAACAAAGATAGATTTACACCAACATAATCATAGACTTCAGTGCCAGAAGGGACTGTTGCTATTGTTTTGATGGAGTGTGTCTATGGAAGCCAATAGACCTTTGTCACTGTATTTCAGGCGATGTGGCAGTAATGAGCAAGAGACAAAAATATGTCTAGAAACACTCAGCACTAGAACAGCACAACATAGCTCAGCTACATGAGAACACATAGCCTATGTAAACATATACATTTACCTTGGTTTAATTTGCAGTGCTTTCAGGTGGCAGAAATATCTGTTGAATTTATTTCTCAGCTTCTCTGAGCAACAAAGATTCCTTCTTACGTATTTTACGTGAACTATGTAGCTGGTTCTTCCTCATTCTAAAGATTCACTTTGTTTCTTTGGTTTGTTGTGTTGCTTTGTTTTGGGTTTTTTGTTGTTGTGGTTGTTTTTTGTTTTGTTTTGGTTTGGTTTTGGGTTTTTTTGCGAGTTTATGGGTTTTACTTGTTTGGGGGTTTTTGTAATTGAAAGCAGACATCTTAACTGCATAGTTTTTAACTCTTGGATGGAAGAAAGCACAGGGAGATGGGTAGAACCTCGGCAAACTGTTTTTATTTCCATGATTCAGTCACCAATTGCCTTGCAATGGTTGTGCACTAGCATTTTTCAGATGAATCCTGATTTTTCTCACCAGACTCCTTCAGTAGCCTGTTTAACCTGCTAAAGGCTGTACCTGAAAACAATGGCATAATTTTTCCCCCTTTCACCCCAACTTTAGGTTCTTAATAAAGCAGCCTAAATCCTCCATTCAGAAATAGAAGAGACAAATGAACACCTCTAAATGAAAAATATATCCACATATAATCTGAATTGGTCTCTGGTGGTGCTTATTGTTTTCTTCAATAACATTTAAGAGAATGAAGCATTGCCAAGCTCACAGATTTCAAATATCACTTATGTGCCCAAAGTCAAATAGGGCAATTGTGTCAAAATCAGTCTTTTCCTTCCCCTTCCCCTTGAACCATCCTTACCTGCCATGAGGAAAAAAATGATGCTGGGCTGAGTAAATTAGGGTTGGTAGGATGTCTGCCACCCATGTATTCATCTGTGCAGACTGCACAGTCCTCTGCATCTCTCCAGTCCCAGTAGGGGATAGTGAAGTTCTCATCAGCTGTTATCTTCTGGATCTCACGTTCCCACAGCAGCAGAAAGACTCGATGCCAGGGCAGAAAGCCAGGGGCTTCATGGGCAAAATCAATGTCCCGCCATACATTGGATCCACCTAAAAGCGTGTCTCGAGAGGCATAGTAATGCATCCAAACAAAGAGGTCATACACATTGATGTTTCTGAACATGGGGTTGGAGCCGTTGTTCATCTGAGTATATGTGCCGGTAGCAATAACGTAGTCCTGGTTAGGGGTGTTCTTTGCCAAGTTAAGGTAGGCAAGAAACTTATCTTTCTCACTGGTTGTGAGCTGGAAAATGTTTCTTCTTGTTCTCAGTTGCCTTTCTGTGCAATTTAGTCCTGAGAAACCAAACTTGCATTCCCCACAGTTGAATCCCATGAAGTTGCCTTCACATTTACATGTCCGGTTGTAAAACACAGAGGGCCAGTCCTCTCTGTCATCCACTCCTGAGAAAGGGAACTGTGGTCCCAGCGGAGCCTGAGAGAGAAGAATATTCTGACAAGACCCTCTGCTAGAAAGCTCCCCACAAGGGGACCCGTCTCCATCCCAAGGCGGACAGCACTCCTTCTTCAGCAAACTCTGTGTGTTTGCACAGGCTCTGGGGAACTGCCCGGTAGATGGCTGAAGGATGCCTAGCAGGAAACCCATAGCAAACAACGACATCCTTACAAAGCAGCAGGAGAGCATTTGAGTTACGCTTCAGTGCATGGAGTGCTCTCTCTGACCTCTTCAAAGTCCTGTGTGTGAAAGAAATTCCTCCTCTCCAACAGGAATGTTTCACTGCTGACTTGTACAGTGCACCCTCCAGTGTCCTTCCCCATTCCTACCCTGGATGCATTTACACACAAAATACACCTCAAAGTTAATCTGATTATCACATGTTCTGGGTGAAAGACAAGTGACTTTTTTCCCCACCCCCTACAGATTTCAAAATACAGGCATTTATTATAAACTTTCATCTTCTGCCTAGCACATGATTGCTTTCCTCTGGCAATTGGAGAGGAAGTAAAACAAAAATTTGGACACAGAAACAATTGTTGGCTTTTCAAATTCCCTGTTTGATTATATGCTTTAGAGTAAATGGTTGTTTAAAAAAAGACCCAGATCAGTTAAATAAGCACAGTGAACCTAAAAATGAGAAAATAAACAGTTCCGGGATAAGATACCTAATTTTTAAAGAGGAAGCAAGCATAGGATGTGGTCAGATTAAGTGTGAACATAAGGTAGAACCAGAATGAATAGATTGGCTTGGCACTTTTATGTTCAGGGTAAGCTGCCTTTCCCAGGCCAGGACAGAGCAAATTAACTGAACAAGACAAATGATAAGCTTTTCAGAAAAAAACAACCCCTCTATTTTCCTAGAATCCATAACACTTCATATTCTGAAATCTGCAATCACATTTCCTGCACATTTTTGTGTGGAATATAGGCAATACGCCAGTAGATTTGCAGAAAGGACTTTAAATATCTGTCTCTGGACCTGGAAAACAAACCTTCACTCCTGTTTTCTTCCCCTCAAAAAGCTTGCAAACACCATATCTGGTTTGGGTTGTTTGTTTGCTTGCTTGCTTGTTAGTTTTTACCGAGTACTCACTCAGTTTTTGGATTGAGTATGCCACTTCTTTATTCTAACACATCAGCGTGGCAAGAGCTAACAGAGATGACTGGATGGCATTAGAAGTAAAACATTATGTGAAGTTGCTCCTTGAAGCAGTGGGACAGCTGTTATTTTACTGCTGGACAGAATGTACATGAATTACCTACAGTTTTCTTCAGCTGCCATTGTTCTGAGCAAGCGTGGGTTTGTTTGATTTATTGTGTTACTAAAAGCATTGTGAATTATTTCCTTATGCACAGGGAGAATTCCAACTGGGCAGCAAAAACGTATAGTCAAATGAAGTGAGAAATTTGCTGGGAAATTATGCCTTTTGCTGGAATCAGCAGGTCATCACATGACTGTGCTGAGGAGCACGAGGTGCTTTAATCCTGCAGGCTTCCATGCCTCAGGTATTCCAGGAGATTATCCCCAGAGCCCTGCTGCCAGGGAGCCTGTGATGGGGGAACTTGAAGCAAGAAGAGCAAAGGAAAAAGTAGTTGTCTTTTAAGAAAAAATATTTCTAACCACAGGCTGATGTTTACTGTTGGTTGACTGATTCCCCTGGTTTCCCTGTTAGGCTTGTGAAACAGATTTGATCACAGAAATGTTACCTGTTTGATTTATTTTCTGTGTCTGACTGTTTGGGGAAATTTTCAAATTTATTTTGCTTACTGTTCCTCCTATGGAGACTAGTGCAAAACAACCATATGGAAGAAGAGATTAATCTCTGAGGATAAAGATATGTATATTTTAGTTTTCACCAAAAAGCTACAAGGATTGGGAAAAGCTTGAAGGTAGAGCTTCAGAACAAACCAGAATATCCCTCAGATATCTATTTAGGCAGACAGTCGTACACGCAAATACATTTAATATCTTAATTTTATATTTAAATTAGAATTTCATTATTAAAAAATAAGAATCTGAAACTTGAGAGTTGTCATATGACAAGTTTCTGAAGCTAGTTGACAAAAGAATCTCCTTGTGAGGTGGCATGAATGAGAAATTCTGACTGAAGAATGTGACTTGAGGAGCAGCAAACACCCTTCCTGACCTACTGTTGAGAAGAGTTCTGTTTTGAATAACTGCCAGTGATTCAGAGAGTCGTTGGGAAATCAAACTTTCTACATATTAACTTTCGTAAACATTGCAACAGCAAGAAAAGAAGTGTTCCTATTCCAGTATGTGAGTCAAGGATCATCAAAGAATGAGACTGTCACACCTTATATGCTGCCTCTGGCTAAAATCCTTTTCATTAAAAAGACCTTAAGGGACATTCCATCTCTTTTGTGCTTCAACCCAGCACTCTCTGTTCCATTGCTCATCTAACAAAGCCATCATACCTGCATGAAGTTTGAGTGCAAGTGGAATTTAGTAATTTTTGTCTGAATCACAGAATCACAAAATTAACCAGGTTGGAAAAGACCTCTAGGATCATCAAGTCAAACATTTCACTGAAGCTTTCTAACTAACTAAACCATAGCACTAAGTACCTCATCCAGCCTCCTGTTAAACACCTCCAGGGCTGGTGACTCCACCACCTCCTGGGGCAGCCCATTCCAATGCCAATCACTCTTTCTGTGAAGAGCTCCTTCCTAACTTCCAGCCTAAGCCTGCCCTGGTAAGTTTGAGACTGTGTCCTCTTGTTCTGTCAGTGGGTGCCCGGGAGAAGAGACCAACCTCACCTGGCTACATTCTCCTTTCAGGTAGTTGTAGAGAACAATAAGGTCTGCCCTGAGCCTCTTCTTCTCCAAGCTGCACAACCCCAGCTCCCTCAGTCCCTCCTCACAGGGTTTGTGCCCTGTGCTCTGAGCGACCAATTTGTCACACCTGGCTCTCTGTGTTTGAAGATAGATTAAGACTTATTAATTTAAGGTACTCAAATGTTAGGTGGACCATAAGATCAACATGGCAAAGGCATGTCACTTTCTGTATCCAAGAAAAAGATGACATGGTTTTGGTGACCACATCCAACTTCTCTGGATTCCAAAGCATAAATGGTCAGGAATTGCTTCACCACTGGGACTTGTAGAGGCAACTTTTGATGACAAAATAACACAGGCCTCCTCCACATGTTCCTAAATTTTTAACTTCACCCTGTTTCCAACAGATTCAGTTGGAGTGTTGGTTTCAGTCTGATAGAGTAGCACAGTAAGGGATAACCCTTAGACACAAAATAATGAGATATCTTTCTGTACTTGGTGTGCTGCCTTGCTTGTGGCATTAGAATCGGATTTGCAGCATCATGCTACAGTATTAAACCAATCTTTTCATAGACATGGTTTGTGGATTTCTTATGTGGCAGTGGGCAAAGAAAGGGAACAACTCGAGTGAAAACCAATGGCATTGAATAGAGGTTCATTTTCCTTCATAAAAATAACTCTTGGTCTCCTCAGATGTGATTTGGCTTATCTTCAAAGACCATTTCTTCCTTGTGGAAGATGTCACAAGAAATTTCATTTCTGGGCTGCTGATACAGAAGCAATCAAAGTTTCAAGTAATATTAGTCAGTTTTTAAAAATTCTGATAGCTGGGTGATAACATGAAGAAATTATCTCTCAATATTGCTTGTTAACATTTAGAAATTCTGTGGGGATTTTAAGTCCAATTATCTATGTTGAGTGGGGAGAAAATTAAATATAGAATAGGAAAATGTAATTAGTTTTAAATTCAGGTATGAAACTGTGAAGAAATAAAAGCTGGATGGATTTTCCAGCTCATGTTGATCAATTCCAGTGGAAAAAAAATACAGTCAAAAGAAAAAGAGAAAAACAAACATGGGAAAAAATAGTTATTTGAGATGGATAAGTTATTGAAGATGGACCTTTTGATAATGACAGAGCACTGACAAATAAAGGAAAGGTAGTCTATTAACCATCCAGGAAATTTAATCTGACTGACAAATAGACACTTACCTGTTCCTTGCTGTTCAGCATCAGAAACCTTATGCCCTGCATAAGATACGTGATTTCAGATGTTTTCTTGAGCTCATGCTGAACCTGCATGTAGCAGAAGGATAAAGCATCGTTGTTTTCCTTTACCATGATGGAACTATTAGACTCCACAGTGGTTTGCCAGTGAGCCAAATTTGGCTCCTGTACCTCTGGAGAAAGAAAACAGGACTAGATGTAGGATGGTTACAGACCACAGACACTATGTTGTGGTCAAATCTTGAATGAAAAATCCCTCTCCTGTTTGATGATATATGGGAGAGGGGTATTTAAAAAGAGCCTTGCTTATGACTAGGAGCCATGAAGCAATTAGACATTAAACTTTATACGAGGAAGAGGAAAACACTCAATTTCTAACAAAATCTTTAAAAATACGTGAAAAAAACCCCATGATGCATCTGATTAGAAAGTGAGAATTTCAGTAAGTTCACTCCTACTAATAGAGGCTGCTCAAGGCTTTGGTTGGGTAGACACTTCACTAGGTGAAAAAATGGCTGGGTGGCTGAGTCCAAAGAGTGGTGGTGGATGGAGTTAAATCCAGTTCTGTGAATTCAGTTGGTGGGTGGTCACTAGTGCTCAGTTTTGAGGGCTGTTCTCTTCAATATCTTTATCAGTGGTCTGGATGAGGGGATTGAGTACACCCTCAGTAAGTTAGCAGATAACACCAAACTGAGTGGAATGTTGATCTTCTTAAAGGTAGAAGGCTCTGCAAAGATATCTGGCCCATCTGCATTGATGGGCCAAGGTGAGCTATATGAGGCTGAGCAAGGCTAAGTGGCAGGTCCTGCACTTGTGTCACAATAATCATATCCAATGCTACAGGCTTGGGGCAAAGTGACTGGAAAGCTGAAAAAGACCTGGCAATGCTGTTTGACAGCCATCTGAACATGAACCAGCAGTGTGCTCAGGTGGCCAATAAGGACAAGAGCATCTTGGCATGTATCAGGACTAGTGTGGCTAGCAGAAGTAATGAAGAGATTGTCCTGTACTGGTGGGGCTGCGCCTCAGATACTGTGTTCAGTTTGGGGCCTTACAGTACAAGAATCACAGAGTCAGAGAAACATTCTGGTTGGAAAATACTCCCAGGACCATCAAGTCCAACTGTTGTGCCTGCTCTACAAAGTTCACCCTTAAACTGTATCCTAAAGTACCACATCTAAACGATTTTTAAACACATCCAGGGTTGGTGACTCAACCACCTCCCTAGGCAGCCCATTCCAATGCCTGAATAGGATCCTGGGGTGAATTAAGAAGAGTGTGTCCAGCAGATCAAGTAAGGTTCTCCTCCCCCTCTTCTCTGCCCTGGAGAGACCCCATCTCAAGTACTGCATTCAGTTTTGGGCTCCCCAGTTTAAGAGGGACAGGGATCTGCTGGAGAGGATCCAGTGGAGAGCTACAAAGCTAATTAGGGGACTGGAGCAAATGCCTTATGAGGACAGGCTGAGTGACCTGGAGCTTTTTAGTCTGGAGAAGAGAAGACAGAGAGGGAATCTAATAAATGTTTTTTAATACATAAGGGCTTGGTGTCAGAAGAGAGGGGGCAGGTTCTCACTTGCTCCCTGTGGTAGGACGAGGAGCAATGAATGCAAGCTGCAGCACTAGAGGTTCCACCTCAACACAAGGGGGAACTTCTTTACTATAAGGGTCACAGAGCACTGGAACAGGCTCCCCAGAGAGGTTGTGGAGTCTCCTTCTCTGGAGACTTTGAAGGCCCATCTGTCTGCGTTCCTCTGTGACCTGAGCTAGATTGCATTGTCCTGCCTTGGCACAGGGATTGGAGTCTATGATCTCCTTGGGTCCCTTCTAAGCCCTGATATCCTGTAATCCTGTGACCAGTCCTTCTGTGAAAAAATGTTTCCTAATGTCCTCTCTAAACCTGCCTAGGTGCAGCTTGGGACCATTCCTTCTTCTGATATAAAGGACATTAAGTTTCAGGCACATGTCTGAAGAAAGGAGATGAAGCTGGTAAATGGTCTAGAGCACAAGCTTTACAAAGGTCAGCTCAGGGAACTGGAGTTGTTTAGTCTGGAGAAAAGGAGGCTGACAGGAGACCTTATTTCTTTTTACAGTTACCTGAAAGGAGGTTGTAGTAAGGTGAATGTTGCTCCCTTCTTCCAGTAACAAGCAATAAAATGAGAGGAAATAGTCTCAAGCTGTGTCAGAACAGGTTTAGATTGGATATTAGGAAAACTTTTATTTGCTGAAAGAGTGACTGGACATGGGAATAAGCTATCCTAGTAGGTAGTGAAGTTGCCATCCCTGGAGGTGTTCAATACATGTGTAGACATGGGACTTGTGCACATGGTTTAATGGCCATGCCAGTGCTAGGTCAGCAGCTGAACTAGAGCTTGGAGGTTTTCCCAGCCTAAACAATTCTGTGATTCTACATTTCTATAAGCTCTTTACTAAGAAGCAAACAAGAAATTTCTACAAGGCTTTAGCCTTGGACAAAGACCTCCACAACTTTCATATGATATTTGAAGAGAAGGCTTAAAGACCCTTTTAGTATGAAAGGAGGATGGCCCTAGGCTCAAAGATTATTCAGAATGTTAAGGTAACCAACTTTTAATTTGGGAATAACATAGCTAATATGGAACCATGGGCATACTTAGCCAAAAGTGGGATGTTGGGCAGCTAATCTGAAATTAAGTGCAAGGATCAGTTAAGTTTGGTTGGTGCAGCAAATCAAAGGGCTTCTGTCACTTCTGCCAGTCTTACACCTGAAGTCTTGCAGGAAGAATTCACAGATGCAATTAGTTTCCCAGGCTAAATTTGTGTTATCGGAGTTATGAAGAGCAATCTTCAGCATATCAGCACATTTCCTGATTTTAATGTAACCTTGTGTCCTGGAAGGCTGATAGGTCTATTAGATGTCTTGGCTTGCCCCACCCTTCTGCTCATGGGGGAAGCAAGGGCAGGAGGAAAACAAAGGCTCAGGCCATTACGTCCCCTCCCAAAGTGATAAACAGGTACCCAAAGGTGTTTAGATACTTGTTAGTGTCTTGCCCAAATAAGGGTAAGCAAGCCCTGAGTTCACCTAATATAGTCAGCTTTGCAAATGCCATTCTTATTGGTGAATCTCTGTGGCCAAAGGAGCCATTGTACTCAGCAAGTAATAGAAATTGAGCCAAGATGCAAGCAGTAGTGCTGCTCTGTCTCAGTGTGTGCTGCTCTGCTCTATGAACTGCTTGGTTTGGACAATGTGTTCTGCTCTGTCTCGTGCTTCAGATCAGCTTAGCCCTGATGTCTGGACTTGAACGAGCTGGAAACTTAAGTGCCTGAAGTTTACCAGGAGAAGACAGTAAGTGCCTCACGCCATGGTGAGAAGTGCCACCAACATTCTACTCTCTGCACATCTGCAAGAGATCCTACCAGCAGCTCTGCAAACCTCCATGCCGAGAGGAACCAGGATCAGATCAGAGATCATCTGCCTCTTTCCCAACACCCTGATAGAGCCTGGGAAGATCTAGAAGCCTTTCAACGGCTATCGAGAGAACAAGCAGTTCCAACATTGCCACAAAGAAGCCAGGGACTATCTGAATTCTACTCCACTGCTGTGATTAAAACAGGCTTTCCCTAGGGCTCCAGGCTGACTATTTATAAGTAGGGCAAAGCCATTTTTCCTCTGAACTTTTCCAATATTCTGATTCACCTAAATTAATGAATTGCCTGTAAGCATCCTTGTAAAGATTTCCCCAACAGAATTAGAACCCAAATGTAACTAGTACATAGTTTGTGGGCAGGGCTTCTGGAAATAAAATCACTATATATTTTATAATTCCTGCATCATTAATTGCCCACAACTAATTCATCTGGTCTATGCATGAGTCCTCAGTCCTAGCACTGATAAATCAGTCAGAGAATACAAGATTGTACTTTGTTTCAGGGGTTTTACAGTGTATGAAAAGAGAAGAAATGCTTGTTTTAACAAAAAACATAAAGGTGTGGACAGGTGATATTTGTTTGGTCACGCAAAGTTAATCTATCATTTTAGCAACATTGAACAAGTGAGTTTTACTGGATCAATGGTTTTATTATATGACCATGAAATGTTTGATCTGATTCTGGAAGCCCTGGGGACACACTAGTGCACTAGAAAATGGATATTCATATTGGTCTGAAAATATAGGCTAGATATTGCAGACAACACCAAGGAGTAAGAAAAAAAGGCACTGATCTGTAGTTGAAAGCAAGTGAGAAAAGGCATTGCTACAATTAAAGCAACAAAAGTATAGAAAGCAGCAAAAGAGGAAAGGTAGTGTTCCCCTCTTATAGATTGAAGATAGCATGAAAGTAATTACTGAACTACCAATATACAGTCTACACAATTTGTTTTTTTGCTGCAGGCAACACAAAATTAAGTAATACCTATCAGACTTGATGACAGGACAGCATCTAAGGGCGGTACTGAAGCACTATTTTCTATAGTCTTATTACTCCACTTAACACCTCACCTCTGCTTTCAGCTCTCTGCTGAAGGGCAGCCTGACCTTCAGCTTTTTGTGATCATGCTGCCCAGACTGGAAATTTTGGGAAGAGTGTCTGAATGCTTTCCTATCACCTTTCAAAAGATAAGTATTATACATTTTTTTTTACTACTGTGTGGTTGATAAGTGAACTTGATCTTTATAGCAGGCTAAAGCCCAGGTTTAACTAGCTGGATAATAGTGAGCTGGTTGAGGAAATCCCTATCTCATCTAGTGGCTCACTATGGCTGAAAGCACAGAAAGTTTTTCAGTGAAACTGTTCATATTTTTTGCTGAGTTAATCCTATGGCCTGCTGAGGGGTCAGACAAGCACTCTAACTCATACAAAAACAGTGATGGAAGTGACTAGGGGAGAGACAAAGGCTGTCTTTGCTCCCTTGGAGGCCTCTTGGACTGGCTCACCCATTTTCCATGTACCCACAGCTGTGTCTGTCAGCTGCAGAATCTTACTCTTGCAGTTAAAAACCTATAATCTTCCTACTTATAGGAGTGTCCTCTGTTAATCTTAACTCTCTGCAAATTGACTGAGGAGAATTTCCATCCTGCGCTGCCCACTGTGCTTGGCTCCCCTTCAGGAATAAGTGTCTCTAGGCCCTTCTCACAGACTTGTCCTGTTCTGTTTATCCATTTCTGCAGAGACATAGAATAAAAATAAAAAAAACTCTTAGTAGCTGCCTGATGGATTTGTGTGTGTGCATGCTTTGGAAAAGAGATAATCAAACAGTGTATTAAAACCATGAGAGTGATATTTAGCATAGAGAACATCTCAGCAGCTTCTGGTGGTAAGGCAAACACAGCTTTGCAATGTCAAAATCTGAATTTGGAAAAGGAATGAGAGAATGAGTGGAGACAGGTACATGTTTATAAACCATCTGGGATGTTCTGAAGCTGAGGTCACCTCATGTAACCTCTTCTGAGCAAAGAGCAACTGAGCTTACATGAAACCTTGTCTTTGCTTTTAAATAGAAGGGAGATTTGTGCATCAGATAAACAGTTCACATATTTTTTTTTTTCCTTATGTTTAAGAATACATTATTTTAACTTTAGAATGGTGAAGAGAATGCTACAGTTGTTCTAAAGTATATCCCAGAGATTTGCTGAGGTAAATCAAAATGTTGTGTGTGGGAGAAGACAGCTGAATTTTTCATATGTATAGAATATCCTAGTTCTATTGGCAAATATACATACAGAAGAAATCAATTTCATATACTGCATTCAGATCTTTTTCCTTTTAATGCTGTCCTAACCTGTAGTGAGCTTTACCTTCACTGGTGCTTTGCCTTCACTGCGTTTGAAAGCAACTCAGCTGGCTAGAATTTCAGATACCTCAGACAAATCCTTACACATCATGGCTTTTTATTGCTAATGTATTCTTAACATCTACAGCTTTTGCTTTGCCTGAAACTCTCTTATCTTGGTAACTCTAGTAGAAGGAGAAAAAAAAAAAAAAAACAGGATGATGAAAACTGCAAAATACAGACATTTTCCATGAGACATGATGGAAGAAGAAAAGCTGTGGAAAGTAAATATCCCCTAATCTTCCAGACTTCAACTTTGCATCTGGTTATTTTTGTAAGATTTTCAAGTGGGACCTCCCTTGCTGCAATAGGTAAGACAGAGCAGATCTGCAAGTCCAACATACCGATGGGAGAATGCCACACATCTTCCTTTTGCTTCTCCTGCTTAGCCGAGCAGAGATCATGTGATTCTTCAGTTGCAGATCACTGCAGGGAGAAAATGCAGATAATAAAGTAGGCAATTATAATAGCTCCACTCACATTTCTATTAATTTAAACCTCTCTACAGCATATGAAAGATAAGGGGAAAAGACATACATTGTTTAGAATTCAAAGAAATCTTATTAACCTTCCACAGCTGTCTGACAATACTCAAAGGCCCAGCTTCACAAAAGATTCAAACATCAGATGTGGTCTCCACTTATCCCCCCCCGACTTCCAAATGATGACTGTAATGAAGAATCAAGTTGTACTGAGTTTGACTTTCTCAGTAGAGCTTCACTAATTAATCCACAGCTAAATAAATATATAAATTAGACCTTGACATTCAATTTCAGTGCAAATAGTAGATAGGAAACTCAGGATTTTTGCACTGCAAACGCTCTGAATAAAGGACAAAATGTCTTGCTAAGACCCTGAGCATTACATCCAAAGTAAGGCACAGTGATTCTCATCATAGCAGACAGTTTTGAGTAACACCAAAATGTCGATTTTCCCATTTTTCTCTTTACTTGTTGCCATTATGATATTATTATTATTAAAATAACCAAAAAGATGTTTTTCTTCCTACACATCATAGGTAGGATTTCTTGTAGCTGAAAATTTTTGTTTTTTAAAAACTGTTCAAATTCAGGAAAAATAAATTATCAAATCCTGTATAAACATACCATCTCTGTCTCTAGAAGTCTCTAAATACTAAATTACTTGAGGACAGAAGATTACTCTAGGGTAATACCTGTACAGACCTGTTCTGTTTTCAGACCTATAGGTTGCCTGATATGGTCTATGGTTGGAGCAGGATGCTGGATAGCATGAAATTTTGGGTTGACCATTCCTATGGCAAGATCAGATTAAATATTGCTCCAAAACAGTCAGTGGTATGTTTAGCACAGGTGGCACCAGGCAGTTCCTGATCTTTACTGCAAATCATGTAGCTATTGCAATCTCTTTGGTACTCAACAGCAAGGTTCCTGCAGTGACTGGAAAAGAGAATGGAAAATATTTTTAGATTTCTTTTACAAATTAAATTGCAGGGTCATTTCCAGCTTTTCAGAAGGAAAAAACCAAAGAGCTAGATGCAAATAAAATAGTTTTTGTGGCCAACATGACATATTTCTTCAAGGTTATTCACATGTATACTGTAAGCATTACCTATGCACCATTTGTCCTGAGAGAGCTTACATACCTAGAAAGATTTGAAATAAATGAATAGCCAAGTGGGTTCCTAGAATTCCTTTCTTCTCCCCAAGTCAAAGAACATACATGTAGAAGATACTTTTCAAACTGTTTATTTTTGGTAAGTGATGCATTGGTTGTGCTGAGTACTAAAGTACTAACTATGATGCATTATACAGGTTTATTTAGGAAGAAATAAATTTAGTATCCTGATATAAGAGTAAGAGATTCCTGTGACTGGAATGTTCATATTAACCTTAAATTATTCCTAAACACATTGGATGGTCTTGACCTAAGCAATTCCATCATTAAAATAATTTTATCAAAGCATAGTTTAATCAAAACCCCCAAATTTAGTACATGAAAGGTCTAGAAGGCTTCTTTCAGAACATGGAAAGGATTGATTGAGTTCCCAGAGCAATAATTTGGCAGATCTTCTGGGATGTGGGGGAAGCAGAGACTCCAGAGTGAATCCCCAAAGGGAACTTTATTCTATTCCTTACATGTTCATAAAAGCACATAAAAATACCACAAGCCTTATGCCAGGATCCTTTTGTCACCCACTTTCTTTTCTTCAGATGCATCAGGCACAATTTGCCTGTCTCCCTAAAAGAAATATCTTTCTATATTCTAAATGCACAAATGCTGTTTTGTGTGTGTGTATGCTGACCAGTTAGGGAAAACAAGCTGACACAAAATGCTGTTTCATACTAAGAGTAAATTGTTTCAGTGACTGAAATTTCAGTGGAATGCACTGAGGTAAAGCTGGACATCTGAAGAGATTTGGTCTGCCGTGCTAACATTGAATTACTAAGCTATTAGAATAAATTCAGTGCAAAATATTTAAAAGGTTTTGCTAGATGAAGTGTGCTGGTTTGAACTAATTGGAGAATTTGAGTGAGAAATTAGACTATAGGCTGAGAAATGAAAATACATGATGTCACTTCACTCACAGCTTTACTAAGAAAGAAAAAAAAATGTTTTAGGAGTTGTAACCCAAATATAGATAAGTCAGATGGTTTCAGACCGTTCTGGGCCATGGCTGGTATCCTTGCATGGCTCCGTTTCCCTGCCTTTTGGAGCTAATTCTCAGTAATTCCACTAACTTCTTTTCCTACTGCTAATCCCCCTGGCCAATCTACCTCCACCTATCTGCTGCATCCACAGATGGTGAGATAAGATTGGGGAAGGGGGGAAAGGTGGTAGGGGTGGTTAGAAAACCCCTCTTAGGCATTTTGATCTCTGGGAGGGGTGTGGTGTTTCTGTATTCCCTTTTCACTGTATATATCTGTAAATATCTGTTATACATTGTAAATATTTGCTTGTATATTGAGCATTGCTGTAAATATAAAGCTTCATTTCCCAACTTCCAGCCGGTCTGAGCTCTAGTCTAGATTATATCAAAGGGTGAGAGTGCAGGTAACTGCTAAACCACCACGTGAAGCTTTGTGGATGTTAGTAAATTTTAACCTGGTGTAGCACTAAGTACATCCAAGTTTATTTCAAAGTTGGTCTTCCACTCACAGAAAATAAAACCACATTTAATGTTATGCTTTTAAACATGTGGGAACCAGAGGACAGTGTTCATCTATGCCAGCAGGTGCCTATCAACATGATCAAAAGTGGCTTCATTATTGAGGAGTGGTGAGGATGGCATGACAGAAGTAATGAAATTGGGTCATACGATGAAAATTACTAACATGCGTGTAGTTGACCTTAATTGCCCCTTACACCAAATTTGACTGAATAGTGCTTATGAGAGAATTGGACTTCAACCCCTTTCATAGGAGTTTTTTCTGTAGGGGAGTCTATTTTTTGGGGTATTTTATCATTATTTTCCAGATCATGCTTAAAAGCAAATACTGCCTCAATGCTGTGATTTGATATCAGGTTCCCCCACGGAAAAGCCATAAAACTCAGAAATCCCTATAAATGTTTGCCTGTAACTTTTCTATGTAGAGTGATGCCTCAAGTTTTCTAGGTCTGATATTTTGAGATCTCCAGAACTTGAAGTGTCAGTTCTGCTCTACTTTTGCGAATGCTTTCATTTTATGGGGCAAACCTCCTGTTTCATCTTTCAGTGCTTGGAAAGAATTGTACTTCAGCCTTACTATTCGGGTAACTGGTACTTTGCAGGCAAGATACTTTTATGGATGACTTATTTTCAGATTTTTTATGTCTCATATGCCTCGTGTGTTAGAAGACTAACGGATAGAATTCAACTACTCAAAGTATGTCAGTTCTGCAACTGTATTTAGCATGTTGACATCTTGATATGGGTTATTGTGGAAATAAAAGGGTATATCATTCCTTCCTTATTATGGACATGTCCCTATACCCAATGCATGCCCTTGTTCCTGGGAGATAGGTAGCAATAGTGGTGAGGTGATAGCACAGCTGTCACTGTGGCTGTTTCTTCCTTCTTGTGATCAGTATTGATTACACACATTTGAAATTCTTACCAGAAACTCTCAGTGACATGGGGGAAATCTCAAAGCTCCTTCATTTTAAAGGCAACAGTGGTGACAAAGTCTCTTTAATATGACCTTTTGCCTACTGTAGGCCATGACCCCTTGTATTGCACTTGGTAACTTGCGATTGAACTCTGTTAGTCCTTTCACTCTGACATGCCAAATCTGTTTTCACCACTAAGGTGATTTGATTAACTTCACTGGAATGGGGCAAAAAGACAAATCTTAACAATTTGTACTAATAAAAAAATCACAGGAGCGAGACCTGCTGGATTCATTAAATATTTCTAGCAATGCTAGGAAGTGCTAGGAATACTGCAAGTGATTGCAGCAAACATCTACTGAGTCTTGGTAGCTCAAATGCAAGCGTTGCCCAATTTTTATATTAGCTAAATTATCAATAGGCTTGTTTGCACAAACAGGACAAAGAAAAGCTATTAACAAACCAATCCAATCTGTGGGCATGCCAGGTTTTTAAACTATCCCTGCATGCATCTGGTTTCAATGTGACAAGTATGTTTTTTATGTGAAACATCTTTATGTCACTCAGTAAATTGCAAATAGTTCATGTATTGACATGAGATATAATTAGGTATTTTGCCTTTCGCAGATAAAGAAAATGAAGTTGAGAGAGATAAAGCAGCCTGTGCTAAGTTCACACAAAGCCTATTTTTAATACATTTGAGAATTTGCATCAAAACTAACAACAAAAACAAAAGCAAAAATTAATGAAGATGAAGCATCAGAGAACAGATAGAAGCAGCATTAACATTTTTCCCATCTCCTCATTTAGTTTAGCCTGAGAGGTAAAGAAGTTCATATCACATATGAACTTGCAACATTTCCAGCAAGTGCCTGTATTGCTGTTCAGTTAGTCAATAAGTTACCTTTGCCCTACATGCAGGAAAACTCATTTCCTTCACTTATGGACTAAACTATAATGAAGAAAAATCAACCTTCAAAGGGAAAGGATAGCTCATTATTGTCAATGGAGAACTCACCTAATATGCTGAGATATTCTAATCCAATGTGGCTCTACTTGACCAGAGTTGGTACATATGACCTTCAGATGTCCTTTCCAATCTCTACCATTCTGTGTTTCTGTGATTCTCTGAAGAATAAAGTTTTAGGGTGTAAATTACCTCGTCCTAAACCGAAGCAAATGCTGGAAGTAGTCTAGGTTAAAGAGTTTGGACTTTTTTCCATATACTATTATGGATATTTATGTTTCTCAGCTGTGCACCTACATTGTAGAAATCTAAAATCTAGTGAGATGTGACTGATGCTGGATGATTTTGTCTTTAATATTGAAGTGCTTTTTATTTGACAGCTGATGAATTAATTTTTTTAAAAAAATATGTATGGTCTAAATACACAGATATTGACTCACTGCTGAAAAAAATGTGGAATGCTTGCACCTCTGCTTCCTGCTAATATCACAACAGTACATATCACAGAGCTTTACACAGCAGATGTGATGAGTAAATATAAATGAATGAAGCTCCATATAGAACTTATATGCCCTGACATTATTTGTCCAGACTTAAGCTGCTAAGAGTGGGCTTCCTCCAGAGAAAATGTCAGCAGCTCAAGTGTTCAGTTATTTCACCTTCCAATAGATGACCAAGATAGTTCAGTTTAACCACTTACAGAAAGTGACAATTTCATTCCATTACTACAAAGAAAAGACAAAGTGGGCAGCCTGGGCTAAAGACATCTGAAGCAGAGTAAGATGCAAGAAAGGTGATTTTAACCTTGCATTCAACCATGCATTGCCTCATCGGAGTCAGCCTGACCAGCCCCTGAACTCAGCATAGATGCCATTTGCTGCCCACCAGTGTGACACTGTTTTGTAATCAGCGTCAGTGAAACATTTTCCTGTTTCTTAAAAGCAGCAGAAATAAAAACTGCCCTGAATGAGTTACTTATTGAATTACCGAAATGATCTATCACAAAACCAAACTTACCTATGCATTTTTTCAGCCACACTGATAAATCTATACTAATTCTACAGAGACAATCATTACAAAGAAAAGGGCTAGATAAAAGCTCCAATTTTTAAATGTGAGCTGTGTCACTTATATATCTTCTAGGTACAGAGAAATCAGAGCCCACATTCATGGAGTATGTGTTGGTTTTTAATCAATATTATATTTCTAGACAATCTTTTAAAATAAAAACAATATTAACAGATAGGCAGCCTTTCCTTCTAACAGTGAACAGTTTATTTTCTTCTAATGGAAAGAAAAGTTCTGTCACCAGGTGTATACAAGTAAATAAATACATGACATGGAGTGTTTCTCCATTTCTGTAGAAATATTATTAAAGATGTAAACCAGAATGATTTAAAATAAAATATCCAATTTTGACTAAAGGAGTCTATACATATGTTGAGTCTTTAATGCAATTGCTATGGAAACAACAAACAAAGAGGATATCTCAGAGCATGCCAAGCTGAAATTAATCCCTGGACTAGTTTCAAGTTGTTTCCTTGCTGAGAATTACAGATGATAGTTTTCAGGCTGAATTCTATAAGAAAAATCTTCCTGCATGTTGTTTCTTCGACTTCTCCTCATTCCTATTTGATAACAAGACGTGAATAACATTTTTTTAATGCCTCTTTCTTAAAACCTTTTAAACTTTCAAAATTTACCAAGTGAAAATAGCATTATAGTAGTAGACATCTAAGTATATCACTCCAAGTTTTTATACTCAAAACAGAGAAAAGGAAAAATTCCCTTGCAATACATATGCCCTTCTGAGACATCTACCTCATAATGATCTGAACTGTGTGCTATAAACACTATTTCTTCTTATTTACTGTAAAAGGAGTCTGCAGAACATTTATGTTTGTATGTGTAAGTATATTGCTAAACATAAATACACAATTGTGCATATGTCACAACATGTCCTGGGCTGCATCAAGAGAAGCATGGCCAGCAGGGCAAGTGAAGGGATTCTCCCCGTTTACTCTGCTTTCAGCAAACACCATTTGGAGTACTGTGTACAGTTCTCCAACATAAGAAGGACATGGAACAGTTGGATTGAGTCCAGAGGAAGGCCACAAAGATGATCAGAGGGCTGGAGCACTTCTGCTATGAGGACAGGCTATGAGAGTTGGGACTCTTCAGCTTGGAGAAGAGAAGCCTTCAAGGAGACATTGTGATGGCCTTCCAGTATTTGAAGGGGCCCTAGAGGAAGGCTGGGGAGGGAGTATTTACAAGGGTTTTTAATGGCAGGATGAGGAGTAATGGATTTAAATTGACAGGGGGGAGATGTAGACTAGATGTTAGGAAGTTCTTTGGAGTGAGCGTGGTGAGACACTGGAGCAGGTTGCCCAGGGAGGTTGTGGCTGCTCCCTCCTTGGAGGTGTTCAAGGCCAGGTTGGATGAGGCCTTGAGCAACCTGTTCTAGTGGGAGGTGTCCCTGGCTATGGTGGTAGGTTGGAACTGGATGATCTTTGAGGTCCCTTCCAACCTAAACCATTCTATGATTCTATCACAGAAATTACAGAAACATTTCTGTTGGAAAATACCCCCCAGGATTCTATGATTCTATGTAGTAGGCAGATACACAAGATTATCTGTATGTCATTTCCACATTATTTCCCAATTAACAAATAGCTCACTTTGAAAAAGAATTGTGAAAGATGAAGAAAAAAATCCTGATAAATTTGGAAATTCATTTGTACTTTGATAAATTTTGAAAGTGTGACCTTTCAGAAGGTTTGTTTCTTTCATTGGCCAACTTTTTGGTGTGTTCCAAGCCTTTTATTAACCAAATTGTGTTTTAGGTTACAAGAAATATGTGTTTTAAAATGTATTCTTGGCAGAACTAAAATATGTCGCAGAAATGTCAAAACCAAATGTGAAATATGGTAGTGGAAGAAAGTATTTAAATTTGCAAGAGCTAAAACATGCCATCTTGGTCATTGATAAAACTCTGTAAATGAAAATGGGTAACTTTTATTAACTAATGTGCAAAAAAAAAAAGTGTCTAGTCATAATTTTAGAAAATTATACCTTTTACAAAGAATCAAGGAGTAATCAGGATTTTTGAGATGGCTTGTACAACTGACTATCTACTTCTTTTACTAATTTTAGAAACAGAACAATCAAATTCTCAGAGTTTGCTTCCCTCAAAGGAGGGAGTTTGAGTACAATTAAAATAGGGAAAGGAGAAACAATTTCATTAAAAAATACAGCAACATAGAGAAAACTGAGGATTCGCATTCTCAATTCTACTTTAGTAACTATTAAATCTGTGGTTGGATAATAGTTTTTACAGTTTTCTTCAACATTGCTTTCTTCTTCCACTTTTCCTAAAGTGAAAAAAAATCAATATACATCAGAAGAAAAAAAGAAAAAAAAAATTCCTCACAAAAAAATTAAAAAGAAAGAAAGAAAAAACTCAAAGCTTTCATTATATTTTGATTATAGTTTGGATTTGCCACATGATTATCTAAGGGTTTTAATCCTTTTGTTTTATTTTAGTTTATTAAAGTTGGCCTGAAATGTAATTTTAAAATGAAAAGTCCAAATATATTATCAAAATTACTCGAAGTATAGCTTCATCCATCTTAATTCCCTCTTATGCTTTTAGCTAAATTCAAGCTGTATTTGTTTCTGATTTGGAGTGATCAAACCGATATCTGTTAATGCAAAACAGATCATTTAAACATCTGTTCAAAGGGCTGAAGATGTACAACCTGTCTGTGTATGTTTGTACCGAAACAAGGGTTTGGGTACAAATATTACACACACAGGGGAAAATTCATATGTGCAAAAATATTCTATAAATTGCTACATTTCAAATTGAACCTGGTTTATTTTGCTTTGTTTGTTTTTTAATATTTACATTTTACAGAATCATGGAAACATCCAAGTTGCAAAAAGACCAAGTCCAACCGTTAACTCTACTCAAAAAGATTCACCTTAAACCCTATCCCTAAGCACCACATCCAAACAACCTTTAAACATATCCAGGGTTGGTGACTCCACCACCTCCCTGGGTAGCTCATTCCAGTGCCTGACCACTCTCTCCATGAAAAACTAAACCTACCTCATCTTGAGGCCATTCCCTCTTGTTCTGTCTCCAATTACCTGTGAGAAGAGCCCAGCACCATCCTCTCCACTATGTCCCTTCAGGTAATTGTAGACAGCAATGAGATCTACCCTCAGACTCCTCTTCCTCAAACTAACCAGCCCCAGCTCCCTCAGTCACTCCTCATAAGATTTATTCTCTAGGCCCTTCCCCAGTTTTGCTGCCTTTCTCTGGACCCATTGCAGCACCTCCACATTTCTCCTGTATTGCAGTGCTCAAAACTGAACACAATACTCAAGGTGTGGCCTCACCAATGTCAAGAACAAGGAGACAGTCACCTCCCTACTCCTTCTAGCTGCATATTTAATACAAACTTCTTGGCTGCCTAGGCACATGGCTGGCTCATATTCAGCTGCCTATCTATTGCAGACCTCAGATCCCTTTTTGCCAGGCCTCCAACCACACTGCCTCAATCCTGTAGTGTTGCTTGGGGTTGTTGTGACCCAAGTGCACGACCTGGCATTTGGCCTTGTTGAAACTCATCCCATTAATGTTGGCCCATTGATCTAGACTACACAGCTCCCCCTGCAGAGCCTCTCTATCCTCATTCAAATCATTATTCCCACCTAACTTGGTGTCATTTTTGGAACATAAATGTTTTGTGTGGCCTTGTGAAAAGCAAAGGGTGAAAGCAATAAAAAATCGAATTATATCTGACACATACAATTTCTTTTGGGGTTTAAGATTTATAAATTTAGATACCTGTGAGCAGATATCTCCATGGAGGTGCCACACATAAGCCAGGGACTTAGTTCTGGTTTCTGTATGTAGATGTTCGGGCAATTCCAAATGGAGACAGCTAGAGGACGCACCACAGGTCAGTCTGGCACCTTCTGTTTAAGACAGCTAGAAAGCTGGTGGACTAGTCTTAGACATCTCAAATGATTCTATATGCCATTTTTATGAGCAACCAAACAGGATTGTAAGAATCTGCCTGTTGAATTCATCCCTCCAGGTGCCACCAGACATGTAGACTAGGAGAAGGATTCAGCCACTGAAGTGTAGGCACCTAGTGACTTTTAAGTCTTGAGGATAGCCCGATAGTGTCCAACCTCAGAATCAAAAAATTTTCAAGTCGCAATTGCTTCTCAGGCTATTTCTATGCCTGATGCAGTCTCAAATGTCCCACTGCATCCCAGATGCCAGATGTCTATATTTAAACAAGTGTCTCTTGCCCTACATTTCCACAGCATAAATGGAAGAAGTTTAGACACCCAAATCTTGTGTCATTATGTCTGTAGTGATACCTAAATCAGGGAGTCCTGATCTGCAACACAATCTTACTGAATGAGGTCATGGTAATTCTCATCTAATTAGTCACAAAACTAAATTGTGCTTATAAATAATGAAAGACAAGGTCTATATCCAAAAGGTATTTAAAAGTATATTGTGATACCAATGTGGGCTGCGTGATGTGTTTACATCTACATTGAGTTGGATTTTAGCTGCATGGAAGACTGGTTCACAACAGAGATTGAAAACCTTTAAGGAAATGATGCAAGCTGAGTCTATTTATCTCTGTGACTCTGAAGCACCACTGAGAGCAACAAGGATCATGACTTCTAAACTCACATTTCCCTCTGCTTGGCCATGTCCTCAGTGCTTTTAGCTTGTACTCCACTGGAGGATTCCCTTGGGTGAGATGAATCCACACACAGCTAGTGTTATTTGTAAGGCATAGCACACTTAAACCTGTGCTATGTCTTCAGAGACTTACAAAATAGAATTAATGCATTGGGAAGTTAGGCTGTTAGTCTTATTTTGACAATATTCTTATTGTTTTATCTTGCTAATCTGATTTTCAAAGATTTATACATTACTTTTTCATACATTAATCCCTCAAACTATGCTCAGAAACCCCATGCTATAAATACCACATGGCTAACTCACATGCCAGTGGCAGAAAAAAAATTACAAGAAACAGACAAACCTCAGAATAATAATTTCATTATATCACCCTTATAAATCTTCCCAGATGTTCTGACACTTTAATTACAAAATGACACTTTCAGTCTTAAAGTATTGTGGCCTGTGTAATAGATCATTTCACTTAATACATGTTATGACTCTTGCTACTGTAGAGAAGTCATTTTACAATCCATCTCCTTTACACTAGCAGAAAGTCAACAAGAGATTAAATATTATAACTATAAAGTTCAATAAGAAATTGGTACAGTCATGGATTTTTTGCAACACACACGTGCAAAATATGTAGTGTCCAACAGTTTCCCCTCCCCCCTGCCACTGCCCTTCCCAGTATTCCGTTCATGCTTCTGTGTGGAATACAGGTATGGGCTGAACAGCTCAGGGACAAGAAAAAGGTGAACAGTTCTGTAGATATTGAATCCAAAAAGTGATGGTTTCTGTAAGCTACTTGTAGAGGACAGAAGCTCCAGAAAAACCCCAATGAGTAACATGTAGACAAGAAACTAGAAAAGCTCCAGAATAACCCTCCTAAGTAACTTGTAGTCAAGGGACTAAGAAGAAAATCTGAGTCAGGAATAAAGAATGTGTTACTTGTTTTCAGTCTAACAGTCTTAACATAGTTAGAGTAAGGCTTTTTAAAAACTGCATGAAAAGCAGGAGGGGTAGGACAGTTTGCCGTAAACAGTGAATTTAGAATTTCAGAACAAAAATGAACAAATATCAACAGTTAGAAGAATAACTGCAGTGTTATTGTCAGACTTCTGGGTTCTGCTCTTCTCTTAGACACATACAGAAATCCATATTAATGTTAATAAAGGTTGGAGAGACAGTTTATCTGTGATTATTACATCAATCTCTGTATCTTCAAGTTTTACCTACAGAGTTTTAGTTATTCATCATGCATCCTTTACACTATAGGAAGTTATTATTGTCCAAGTGAAAATTACATCTTTTATCTTCTCTTTGTCATTGATCACAGACCTAGAACTGAATCAACACAATTGCTGGCAACCACACTGCAGTCTTTCTGAAGAGTTTTTCACAAAAACAGGTTTTGAGGAAAAGTCAAGCTGATTCCCATGTACAGAGCCTTCCAAAGTTGTGTCTTAGATGCCAGATATGTTCTGCTTTCGTATGATTTTATAATTTCTTTGGCTCTTTCTTGATAGATTCTCTTTGCTGATTTCAGCTTTTTTATTATCATCAGACTTTACAGGCATTTGACTAAGTCAAAAATATGAATGTGGCAATTAACATTGATTTGTTCTCATTCTCTTTTACAAAGATGAAATAATTTTGCAGATGTCTCAGGACATGGAGTTTTAAAATGATCATTATAACCTCAGTAGTTTATAAGCACTGAAATGTTATTAGGCTGAGATGGAACTACTTTCTTTTTTTTTTTTTTTCCCCACAGAAACAGAAGCAGCCTTATTCACACAGGATCATTTCTTTTAGCTATTAATTCTGTTAGCATATGTATAGTGCTAATATTGTGTGAGACAAAGCGGTATCCAGAATTAATCAGCAACTCAAACCTAGACAGTTGTCGTTGTTTGCATCAGAAGCAGTCACCAGAAGGATGAGTGATCATTCCCCTGTACCTGGCATTGGTAAAGCTGCAACTGAAGTACTGTGTTCAGTTTTGGGCCTTACAATACAAGAAGGATTTTGATGTGCTGGAGCATGTGCAGAGAACGAGAACAAAAGTGGTGAAGGGTCTAGAGGATGAATCTTCTGAGAAGCAGCTGAGGGAACTGGGATTGTTTAGCTTGGTGAAAAGGCAGCTGAAGGGAACCCTTATTGCATTCTAAGTACCTGAAAGTAGGCTGTAGAAAGGTGGATGTTGGTCTTTTCTCCCAAGTAATGTGATAGGATGAGAGAAAACAGCTTCGAGATGCACCAAGGAAGGCTTAGATTGGACACTAGGATAAAACTTCTTCACCAAAGTGATTGTTAATGATCAGAACAGACTGCCCGAGGAAGTGGTTAAGTCACCATTCCTAAAGGTATGTCATACTTGGGAGCATGGTTTAGTGGTGGATTTGGAAATGTTAGATTGATTGTTGAACTTGATGATGTTAAGGGCCTTTTCTAATCTTAAATATTCTGTGATTCTGTGATTTTAATCTCTGGATGATTGATTTTTCCTTTCTTTTTAATTTATGAAATTTGAAATTAAAAATAATATTATGGCCTATGTCCACCAGCATTGCTTTTTAAAATTCCCTACTTATTTTCCTTACTGAAATGTTCATCTTTTCTTCTGAAGAAGTCATAAGGTTCCACACATAAAGAAACCCATCCTGAAATCAGCTGCATATGGACAGACCATATGTGCACACTGAGTCCTACTGAAGTAAACCACAGCTAGCATTTCTTATTTCTGCTGTAGAAACATGCATGTCTCCCTAACCACAGACTCTGTTGGGCCAAGCACTGAACAGACAAAAATTAAAGCTTCATCTTAGTGCTAGCAGACAAACCACTCAAGTACATGTAGGATGAAATCTACACACCATAATGGCGGCAAACTAGATTATTAAATGGTACATACCATTATTACTTTGTCAGATTTAATGAAACCATCATGTTTCTTTAATTCCATTTAATGTGAAGTCCTCTAGAAGAGATCATTCTCATTTCCTTTCAAGATAAAAGTAATGAGTGATCTTTCCAGCTGTCTACAAGGTTGCACAGATGCATGTTAAGATTGGAATGAGATATCATTTTGCACTCTGGTCTTGTGTACAGAGGGGGCAACTGTGAAATAGGGCATGAAGTGAATGCACGGTGCATCAATAATCTTTCAAGAGCTCTTTCTTTTTAAAAAAGGTGAAGTTAATAACTTTTAAAATTAGTCTAAAGTAAACACTTCTGTGTGGAAAGGCAATGTAAAATATCAATTTTGACATAAGTTTCTGCCTTGAAGACATCTCCTTCTAGAGAAAACCTTCTTTAATGACACCAGAACTGAACTAAAGGTTTATTTTACAAAAAACACTTGTTTTCACGTCAAATAATTACATGTAACTATGGAAAGAATGGTGATGATCCAAAGTAAAAAAGTAAGGATGAGTTTGTCTGCCTTAGAAATGTTACAGAGGTGGCTTTTCAGGGAGAAGGAAATATAAAAGGAAAGTACATGCATAATTTTTAATCACCAGAGCCTCACAAGATTTCACAATAAAGCTCTTTCCAAGTAGGTCACATTATATTGCAAACTTTGTGCATGAAAAAGAACATCGAGTAAAAACCTGGAAATTGAAGACTAAAAATAAGATGCAAAACCCTAAGAGTTAGTACAATGCCCCATTCTGCTATTTATCTAGGACTGAGGTGCATTCTCTATTATTTTAAAATCTTTAAATCTAGTTTGGGAGGCTTTCAGAAAGGGATGCTCTCATGTTATGGGTTTCACTTATAGTATTTCCAGGTGAGAATCTTTGACCTACACTATGCAAGCAGTCAGGTTAGATGATCATAATGGTTCCTTCTGGTCTTAAAATCTATCATTTTATTAAGCAACTTGCTGTTATGCCTTGATGCAGAGGAAATTTACATCAAGATCTGAAGAGCACTTAAATTAATTGTTTCATTAAGATCCATTTGTATGCTTTTACATCTTGAAGCACACTGTTTTGGTGCCTCACAGGTTTTGTTAGCAGACCTTCAGCCCCAGTGAACCTCTTATGATTGCCTGGTCTGACTTGTGCATTATACTGGTCGTAACAGTGTGTTCCTGGGGAAATCATGTGGTGAGGAGCCCTGACATCATGTCTAGTGCCCGTGGGCGGTTCTCTGGCGACTGCTGGGAGGTGCTTTCCAGCGCCCTGCTCGTTGCTCTTGTTGGCATCATGAGGAATGAGCTCAGTGCTGTGTGGGAGCGTATTTCAGATTTTTTGTACACCTACAGCCTTATGCCAAAAATAAGATGCAATCATTTGTTTCCTAGGTGATAACTGCACTGGGCGTGCGCAGTCCTTGCTGCCTCTCAAATGGTGAAGTATGTTATCAGCCTTTCTTGTAGTGCTTTTGAGGCAACGTATCAAACGGCTTTTAGTGCAGAACAAATGGCTTGTTGATTATGTACACATGGGGAAATAAATGCATTGAGGTTTGCATCTTGGTACTTATTCTGGACAAAAGTAATTTTGTTCTGTTTGTTTGCCTTTTCTATGGTAAATGGAGGGAAGAAGGAACAAGAAATATAAGTTCCTAGGTTTCTGAATATTAGACCTTTTAGATGCTCTTTCTTATGTTCTAACTGAATCTATCGCTGTATGAAGGTGAAGAAATTCTAGTTCAAAGCTCATTTTCTCATGGAGATATTAAAAACTTGCCAAAGCAGAATATCCTCCAAATGCCTCTCCTATCTGTGGAGTATCTACCAAATATCCATCAAGATATTTGATTTACATTGCTGTCCTTTGCAGAAGACAGTGAAAGGTGACAGGACAAGTATAAATAGGCTTTAATTATGCTTCTATAGACTCCTAGGGATTTTTTTTTTGTTTGTTTTATTTCCAAATTTTCCTATTTCTGCAAGTTTTGAAAACATGCAAATAATTTCTGAATTATTTAAATGTTATATTTAATTTATTAACTTGTATTTCACATTTTTATGAATGCTATTGATCTGGACTTTAAGCTCAAAGTGTAGTGTTTTGTTGAAAAGTCTATTAAAGCCTTTTTATGATCTGAGATTCTTGAGGAGTTCTACATCATGTCCAGTGAAGAACCCATCAGTGATGACTCTTGCTGTGTATTCTACTCCAACTAATATAAAAAGATATAAAAAATTAATATCTGTTTCCTTTTGATCAATCCTAAACATGATAGACAAACTGATAGGATTTGAGTATAGAGGCATTTTTTAATAGTCTTGATTTGGGAAGATGAAGAAAGGACGGGAGTTTCTTTGAGGCCCCTTTTGAAGCTTTTGCATGTCATGCTTTCTTCGCAAAATGATTTCAGCACAATTCCCCAAAATAAAAACAAATTGGAAGACTGCTTATCTTCTCTCCTGTGAAAATCAGAGGACTGGCATGAAATTGAGAGAAAGGCAAGCTTTAAAATATGTGGAGTTAACTACTTCTCATCTTGGTTTTCTACTTGAATCAAGATCCTGATTATTTTAACAGGTTCAGGAGAAGGTCACATAGCAAGATGGTAATCTGCAGAGCTTTTGAATGGTAGCAGACTCATAAAACTTAATTTAAATGGACATCTGTGATATTAAAACCCTGGAGGACTGCATTCTACAAGACTGCAACAGGGGAAAGTTCTTAGAGGGTATGATTTTTCAAAAGAGAATGGGGTTTGTTAAATTCCATTATGGTATTATATCTTGTTATGAATGGAACTGTAAGAAAAAAAATTAAACCTATACCACAAAAGCCCAAAGTAAGGTGTGATGAATATTGTCTATCACATCACTTGATGTGATAGCATGCTTAGGTGCTATGCTGAATTGTAAGGACAAAACCTTGCATGTTTTGATGGGTGAGATGATTTTTGTGATTTCCCTAATGTTATTTAAAAGCTCTATTATCTACACCATCAACAATCTTTGAATAATTTGCTTCTGGCTGCAGGAGTAATTTGTTTTCAGTCTACGCAGGCAACAAAATGGTTATATCTGCAAACAGTTTCTTTTTAATTTGATCACAAAATATAGCAACGTACATTCTCTAAATCTTCTTTTAAGAATCTTTCTCCTTGCCTAACTCCTGTTCTTTAGATTAATTTCTTGTCTGAAATTCCTAAGAGTATTTCTGTGTCTGTTGCTGAAAGAATAAAGTCACTAGTGTCAATCTCAAAGACTGGATGCTGAAAGGAAACCCAAAACTCTTTCGATATGTCTTGTGCAATTGGGTCTCTCAGTTTATCAGCAAAACTTTTACATACTTGGTTTCAAAGATGTTAAACTCCAAAAATTATGTTGCTATATTTGTAAGCAAAAGAATGGTCTCCAAAGAAATAAATTAAGAAATGAAACTGTTTCTTAGATTTGTCCTTTCATTTCATGTTGTTTTCATTTATGCTCTTTATTCAGTGAGGGCTGGCTCAGGACCAATCAAGAAACCAACCATCCATATAAGAAAAATAATTTTTCAGTCACACTGCAAGCTTTGAATAATATATGGTTTTAACGAGGACCATGTTCTCTACAGCTTCACGTTGGACTAAGTAGGGAGTAGCAGATTTGATTTTTTTTCTTTTTTTATTTTTTTTCAAGCAAGAAATCATCACCTTTAAGAAAAGTGGGGGAATCAGGGAAGACAAACATCTGACCTTCTCTAGGGATCTACTAGAAACATGGAGTTTCTAAAGCCAGGGTAGTAGCTCTGTACTGGTACTTTTAGCTGGAAAAAATGAGACTGATTTTTTTCTGCTAAAACACAGTTTGAATAAGTAGAATTTAATTGTTCCCTTACTCATTTTGTATCCTTTTTCACTTCTACTGCACTCAGAGATGATCCGAGTGCTCATCCATCAGTTCTTTTTCAGAGATAGAATTCTAAGCAATTATTTTTTAATGTATTTCTTATTCTTAACATATTTAAGTTTGAAACGATCTCCCAGAACTTTCTGGGACTGCAGTGAGATATTTCATATGGCTTCTTAAGGTCGGAATTCATATTGCGAATCTCAGTGGGGCCACAGTGTGATAAGCATTTCTGTCAGTTCAGTACTGTGGGGGTAGGTGCATTAGAAATCTGTACAATAGGGTAGGTTTGACAAATGAATAGCACATAGTGTTCTTGAGCACACCATGTCTCTGAGTTGCTTTAGTGCACAGCCAAATGTTTAAACACAGAAAAAGTGTAGAATTGAACATTTAAGCTTCATATTCAGCTAATGGTCCATACTGGAGAAAAAACAGATGTTCCCCTGACTCCCCTGAAAGATGTTTATACCTGAATAATGGCGATTACTTAACAAAACAGTATTTTAAGTGTTATTTTTGCTTTGTAATGAAAAGCGTGCCACATATTCATTCCACCTAACTGTTAAGAGTTAATAAAGATGTATCTGCTCCTCAGTTAGTCTTGTTTCCATAAGTTTGTCAATCTTATGGTAAATTCACCTGAAGCCTTGTTAGGGTTGACACCAACTGCATCATCCAAGTACAGTTCGTCTACATTAATTGTGAAGGGAGTATAGATGCTGAGAACTAGATAGAACATTCAGTAGTCTATGCCTGATAAAGAGTTCCATTTGGTACCAGCTGTCAATATCTAAGCAGTTCATGCTTGTACATTATTGAAAATTATTTTTATCCATCAGCAATGAGATTATTTAGCCAGTCATGCTAATACATGGCACGACTCTTTTGACATTGAATGAGGAAGCCAGGAAAGATACTGGGGAATCTCTAAGTATAAATAGAATATGACTGTTTAGCTATGGTTTTGTCCAAATAGGCCAGCCCAAGGTATTGTGCCATGTAACATCCAACAACCAAGCTGGTTTGGTTTTTTTTTTTTTTTCTTTTTTTTCTTTTAGTGGGCATTGATAGTCAAAGGAAAAAAAAAAATCTTTTTATTAGAAAAGGCTGGCTTTTATGAAAAACATGCCCTTTAACAGACTAATTTTTGGGGTCTTTGTATAGATAGGTTTACCTAAGGTAATGTAAGGGAATGTATTTGATATTTAACTACTATTCAAAGTAATTAATGTATTTGTGTTTTTTTCACCAACCTCTTCCATTTCTGGAAGGAAAAAATTCCATTTCACAAACTCAAGAGCTTGCTTGCTGCTTGAAGTCATGCCAACAAAAAGTTTGCATGCTCATGTCTCTTCAATGGACCATGCTAAAACTTAATTTGACAGAAACTGTGAATTTGTGAACAGTCTCCATTCTCATTGTTAAGTGTCAAAAAAGTAGTTCGTCTTCAAAATGCAAAGAATTTTTTTTGTCCACTTGGTGTTCCTATGGTAACTACAGTAAATGTTTACATAGAAAAGCAATATTAGAAAATTATAATTTAAAAATGTGGACCAAACAGTACTTTTGGTTACTGCTGACCTCAGTTCTCATTTTCTCTTGTTGTCAGGGCATGCAAGAAAAAAGGACACTGGAATTATTTTGTCTCTATAACCTTTGTCACTTTTACATTTTCTCCTTTCCAGTTGATGTTTTGCACAGAAAGCTACAAGCAAGGAGACAGAGCTCTCTCCAAGTCACCTTCTGTGGTAGGTTGACTGCCAAGCAGCCACGTGCTGCTCCAAGTCTGTGTTACTGCAGGAGCAAGGTTGTTCTATGCTACATATTTTCTAGCCTTTTGCCAATATCCTCTGTTCAAGGAGGGACCAGGAATCAGATCGCAGTGTTGGCAAGGGAAATTACCTAGCCAAGAGCAGCTAGATATAGCAGTCTTTCAGATGAAATACACCACCAGAATGACTAGTGTGTAGCACTGCAGTGATATTATGCCAATTTCATTTAGAGGACTGAGTTTTTTTTAAGTTTGTTCATCATGTTTGTACTCTGTTCTATTTGTTTCCATTAGACTGGTCCTGAAGGTGACTCTCCAAAGGGCTTTGGATTTGTAAGAGGCTGTCATACCACTGGATTTAATATTGCTCATAAGAGCAAACTCTGAATCCTGGAATAGAATCATAGAATGGTTTAGGTTGGAAGAGATCTCAAAGATCATCCAGTTCCAACTCCCCGTGTTGGCAGGGACACCTCCCACTAGAACAGGTCACTCGAGGCCTTATCCAGCCTGGCCTTGAACACCTCCAGGGAGGGAGCAGCCACAACCTTCCTGGGCAACCCGTTCCAATGTCTCACCACCCTAACTGGAAAGAACTTCCTCCTAACATCCCACTTAAATCTCCACTCTGCCAGTTTGAACCCATTACCCCTCGACCTGTCATAACAAGACCTTGTGAATAGTCCCTCCTCAGCCCTCCTGTAGGCCCCCTTCAGATACTGGAAGGTTGCTATAAGGTCTCCTCAAAGCCTTGTCTTCTCCAGGCTAAAAAGCCTCCACTGTCTCAGACTGTTCTCATAGCAGAGCTGCTGCAGCCCTCTGATTATCTTCATGGCCCTCCTCTGGACTTGCTCCAACAGTTCCATGTCCTTCTTGTGTTGGGGGATCCAGAACTGCACACAGTACTCCAGGTGGGGTAAAGCCAGCAACTTTTCTGCCTTCTATTCACATGAATAAATGTGGCTCTGGGCAACCTGGTCTATATCAGGATGTCCCTGATGACTGAAGGAGCAATGGTGGGCATGTGTGTGGAATAGAGGACCTTTGGAGGGCCCTTCCAGCCCAGACTGTTCTATGATTCTATGAATTATGATGGCACAGATCTGATCTCACTTTGGGTAGGTTTAGGGACTCCACAAGACCACAAAATCACAGAATGACAGGAACCAGAAGGGACTTCTGGATGTCATGTAGTCCATTCCCCCTGCTAAACCAGGTTTGTGTAGATCAGGTTGTATAGAAAGAAATTTGGATGAGTTCTGAAGGTGTCCAAAGGAGTGTCCACAACCTCTCTGTGACAGCCTGTTCCAGTGCTCTGTCACCTTCAAATAACTTTTTCCTTACGTTTAGTTAGAACTTTCTGTGTTTAAACAATACCACTGCCATTACCTCCCTGCTGTTCAGCAGAAGACACCCATCTGGGGTACAGACACAGACAGGGTGGAGTTCAAATCCCCAAAGAAACCTACCAGTTGAGTTTCACCCAGTCAAAACTCTTCTCTCACTGTGGAAAGAAGGCAGTGTATCACACAGCAGCATAACTGGGGGTTTCATTCATTCAGCCTTCATTAGAAGTACTCTTCCATTCAGAATCCATCTTGCTGAGTAGAAATAGCAGCACCAGTGTCAGATTTTGAATTATATAAGAGCACTAAACCACTTTTGCCATTACAGAACAAATAAGACATTTTCTAAGAAGCTAAGTGTTATTGAGTTTATTTTTTAATTTTCTTTTTAAGTCATGTATTTCTAAGAATTTCAACAGGGAGATCTGTCTATACCCTAAGGTCTCCCTTCATTGTGTACATGTTGATTGCATTTAACTGAGGTCCTCACATAGTTTTTAATCTCTTGTTGGTTGTACTGGAATTATTTAGTGGAAAACAATGACGAGAATTTTGTTGTGGAAGATAGCTGGACATAAAATGCATACATGTTTAATTATATTGGAAATAACAGAAGAAACAAGAAGAAATAACATAAATATAGTAATTTTTAATTAATTTTACAAAATGGAAAGTTCTTATAACAACTGAAATAACATCATTGTGACCTTGAATAATAGGAATAATAGCTTTATTCGTAAATTTAGAATGTAACTCAAATTTTCTCAGCCAGAGTTACTGACCCTGAATACTTCTACTAATATGAATCAGAATTGTAATGCTGAAAAAAAATTCACTTACTCATTTTGCCAAGTATAGCCATTGTAGACATGAAATTCACTTTCTGTTAAGAGTGAAGAAAGAATTACAAGGAAGACACAGGCAATTCCCTAGAGCATATGAAACCATTTTATGGTTTTGGTTGGTTGCTTTTTTGGAGCGGGCTTTGGTTGGTTGGTTTGGTTTGGTTTGGTTTCCAGATGCCCTGCGAACTCTTTTCATTCTCCTAAAACATTTTTTTTGGTGGAAAAACCTGAAGGCATCTGTATTTTACAATCTTTTATCCACATATGTTGCACCCCATTGTTAACATGAATCTCCACAGATATGAGTTTGTGCTCTCCTTTTTCACTCTTCTTGCAAGCTTCCATTTCAGAGCTCTGTACTCTTGTCTTCTTCTCCAATGTCCTGTTTCCCACTGATGAGCATAAGGGCCATCAAGAATAAACAAGAACTTGTAGACACCTCCAGTCATAGATTCTAAATGTAAGGTAAGAATCCTTACTCAGAAACTTCATACTGTTGAAGGAGATTCACAATTAAGTTTGGGATTTCAAAGTTTTCTTGGCTAAGAGCTGGGTCACTTTCACAAAACTAGGAGAGTCTTGGAAGTGTTGGGCATTTCAGTGCCTTTGTTACACACAGGCATAAGCAAGAGTCAAAAAGCAGTCATTAATTTATGCAAAAGCATGGTGGCATAATATAATATGTAATATAATCCCTATGAGGAACAGGTACACTATGAAGAGAACTGGGCACACCTTAAGGCCTCTTTCTCATCCCAAACAAATTGTTATAGATCAAACGAATTACACCCTACAATTTCCCTGTATTCAGCCTGAAGAGAACATGAAATTTATATATAAATCTCTACAAAATAGGCATATAAAGTCAGGCCTCTGTATTCCTTAAGACTTGAAGGACATCAGCTAAGGATTCTGACACTAGCACCTTCATTATAACCTGAGAGGATACTATTTTCTTTTAAAATATGCTATGTACTTTATTTCTTTTTAGTCTTCTCCTACATAATAGACTTGCTGCTAGGAGTCTTGCTTGGGAAATAAAGAATAATTTTCTTTAGTTTAATAATGTCATGAACTGTAAGTGTGCTAGATTGTTCCCACCATAGTCCATCTTGTCTAGAGGAAGTAAATATTGTTGGTTTTGTGGGTTTATTTGTTTTGTTTTTTTTGTCTTTTTTTTTTTTCCTGATTACTTTGTAAAAAAGCAGGCAGTTGGCTTATCTTGGTCAACACAATATATCTCCATCGTCCACATTATCTTACTGTGCTGCCTGTGTCCCACAGAGGTTATTCATTCTGGAACAGAGAATCCAAATTAGCATTCCCTTAGCCTCAATCTTTTTTTTTTTTTTTTTTTTTTTCGCATTTTTAAAATGGTACAATGGTTAGCATACTCTTTGGAGATGTTGATTATACTTGGAAACTTATGTGTTACTCTTTTTATCCCTGCAATTTTCTGTATACACAACTTCCTCAGAGTGCAGAGATTCAGAACATGTTCAGCCTTGCCCAATGTGTTAGTATCTATAGGTGCTACTGTCACAGAAATGAGTGTAACCAACAGTGGGCTTATAAAATGTAGTCATTATGTCTCCTTATTCAGCTTTAATTTTTTTTTTTTTTTATTGGTGCTATTGCAAATAGGTACAGGAAGCTTCCATTTTATTTACTTTAAACATAATGTCAAGATAGAAATGGAAAATTCCTGGCAGTGGAAAAATAATCTATCAGTGCTGAAGACAGTGACTAAGTTTATGGGTTCTGTGAAATGACCATAAATGATGGTAAGGGAGGAGGGGAGAAAGGAGGAGGAAGAGAGCAAAGGAAAAGAATCTTTCATATATTTGTATTTATTAGTACTCTGTTTGAAAGGTCAATGAGAGGCATTAGGGATGTAAGTGCCATGACCACCCCCATCCATTCTATTTGCTTCCTTTAATCTTTGATCCAGCTGCTCGAAACATCTGGCACAGTGAACGCCGACTCTGGGCTCTGATTCACAGTGAGTCCTTGTGGATATGTGTATAGGAGCTGCTTTGCATCTGCTGTCACTGCATCCACACAACTCTTTATGCACTGTTTCTGTGGGGATCATGTCCCTCATCTACTATGGGCCACCCACTATCCTGACAGCTAGCTGGGTTTCTCTGTGTCCAGTGCAAGGTGCCGTTGTTCCGACTTCCTCATCACACAGTCCCAGGGAAGGCAGAAAACAGCTGTGATGTCCCAGAAAAGCAATGGCACCTCCACTTTCCCCACATCCCTCAGACATTGTATGTTTCCAGAGTCCCTGTGTGTATCAATACTGCTTTGGCTTCTAGCTCACCTTTCCCTTCTACAGACACGTGTCCTCTCCTCCTGATCTATGCTGTCACTACAAATATCTGTCTCCTCTTTTGCTCTGCTTCCAGCATTCTGACCTTCTAGTAGTTTCACAGGTCATGGCTAATGGGAAATACAACATCTGTAAGGAGTTTTGGTGTTGGGAGGAAGAGGAAAGATCCACCACCCCACCTCCAGGATAGTGATAGAAATGGAGAGGTTCCTGATAACTGGTGAGCTCTCACTTGTCATGTAACCTGCCTTCATCCATTATAGCTCTAGCACAGAGGCTTTTGGAGCTGAGTAGTGGAACTCAGAGTCATACACACACTTGCAGTGCCCTCTTCTTTAAGGACTAGCTTCTGCCAGGACTTAATTGACTGAAGGAGCCAGAAGAGCTGGGGAAGGATGCAAAGTAGATGCCAGCTGATGGGGTCTCAGCCAGTCCAAGACTGGTACAGAAGGAAAATGTGAAGGATAAAGATGCCAGGATCCACACCTGGCAAGGACATAGAGAATCCTTGTCATTCATGTTTTGTGACAAAAAGAGCAGCCAAGTTGGTAATCTGGTGGAAAAGAAGCAGCAGTAAAAGGATCAGAGTGGATTAGGAGCATGGATGGAGACAAAACAAGACTGCTCCTCTTCCTCTGTTCCCCAGCTTTATCCAAGTTACCTCAGATGGGCAAGGGTGAGGAGGACAATAAAACAGTTTGGATTTGACAATGCAGTCACTCCAGGGGAGTCAGATCAAGTCATGGCCAGGATTTGGGTCATTCAGTAGCTGTCTGGGGAAAAAAAAAGGATAATATTTTAAGCAGCAACCCAAAGAGGAGGGGGGAACCTGCAGGGAGTGCCAAGCTGTAGAACAGCAGCAAAGAAGGGCTCTTAATTCTCAAAAATAGATGCATGAACTAATCCTCCCCTGCAAATACAGGCGAGTAAATGGTTAGACCCAGCAGCCTTTTATATGCCAGATCAGCTTTCACTGAATAGTTTTTGTTTGTTTTTAATTTTATGTATGTGTTTACTAAGAATTGCTTTGAATAAAGACATGACCTCTGCCTGGCATTATGTTAGTCATCGTTGTGTTGCTGCAGCAGGAGTGTGGGGGGGGTGTTGAATTTGTAAGGGGTCAGGCTTCCTACGACCCTCCACACCCTCACATGTATAGCCACACCCCCACACCTCCTGCCCTAGTGGGTATCAGGGGTCTCTGCCAACCCTGGGAAGAAGAATGCTGCAGAGCTGCCCACAGAGAGGAACGGGACAGAGGAGAGTGAGTGAAAGCAGTAGCCTGGGTGTGTAGATCTAAGTCACGAGAGTGAGGAGGAGACAGGGAGGGGGAAAGATTTGGAAAGATGAGGGAGTGCCAGAGGAGAAGGTAATGCTTACATCGAGAAGGAAGGGTTAACAGAGGAAAGGTAAATATGTGGGGAACAAGTATTTAACAGGGGAGAGAGGTGCTGAGGTAATTGTGGGAGGATGCAGAAACCGACGGTCGGAAGGGTACCCAGATTATGGGCAGAAGGTAGGCAACAAAGAAGTCTGCCTATGGGTCTACAGAAATGGTCCAGGGACACTGTCTCCGGAGCCAGGGGGCTGACAGGAAACTGCAGTGCCTGTGAGTCCAGGGAGCCAGGGGAGAAGAAGCTTGGGGGGAAAGGCAGGTTGGCTGCAGGTGGCACCTGTCATGGGAAGTGCCCACCTGCCTGGAACACCCGGAGGGGCAGTCCGCAGGGGACAGGAGCAGAGGGCACATACCGCTGGCCAGGCTGCCCTCCGCAAGGACATCGCTCCTCGTCTCGTGTGCCCAGTGCTGTTGACCTGCAGACAAGGGAAGGGGCAAGGGCTGGAGAGGGTAATCTGTCCTTCCGGTGGCAAGCCGTCCCTTCTTTCTGTTTGATGTTACTGTGTGTGTGCAACGGGGAAGCAGTCGCTGCTCTCGCATTCCTTCTTCTCCTTTTGCCAGGGAGCATCAAGCAGAGACCACGGTTGGCAGACTGCCTGATTTCCTAGAGGGATCTATGCCACTTGGTGGCACTAAAAAGTTGCGCTGAAGCCGGATGCTCGCTCGGTGCAAATGGTCCCCTAAGTCACCTATGGCCAGAGGCGCAGCAACAGCGGACCCGGAGACATCTCCCAGCGCTGCTCTGGGGGTGGGAAAACTTTGGTGGAGCCCGTTCACAAAAAGCCGCCGGGACTGAAGGGGTAAATTCATCCACGCGATTCAGTTTTAAATAGATTCTCCCGAAGCAGCGATCTGTTTGGTTTTTTTTGTTTTTTTTTTTTTTCTTTCTTTTTTTTCCTTTTTTCTCCCCCCGCTTCCTCTAATGCTGTTCTGAACGGATTGGCACTTTCTTACTTGCTGGAGGGTAGTGCGGGAAGAAGGTGTCAGTTTACAGGGAGGACCTTGCAACCTTCAGAGCATCTGGAGAGATTTCCTCGCAGGGCAGAATGCTGGGTTAGTCCCTTAAAAATGCAGAGAGGTTGCTGGAGGGGCGGAGGTGTTTAAGCAGGTGGTCAAACTGCAGCAAGTATTTAGGGAGACCAAGGCTGTGGTGGCAGAGAGCGAAGACCCATCTGTTGTTTCACCAATTGTTTGTTTTTTCCTCCTCCTTACGCCTTTCCCCCCACCCCCTCCTTAAATCCAGGGACCATTCACGCCTCTTGCAAATGAGACTTGGGTGATGCTGAGAGAACAGCGTGTTGCAAGGAGTGTGTGCCTGTGCATGCATTCGCGGGGGTAGAATACTCGGTCCTCAGCATTTGCCTGTGATCAGAAGAAAACAGGATGTGCCCATAGCTGGAGCAGTGACAATGCTAGCCGAATGGAGCTCACCTGCTGGTGATCTTTGCAGAGGCATTTGAGGATTATTCAGCTCCAGAAGGTCTGTGCCAGGAATGCTATCTCTGCCGTGACCGAAAATAGGAGGTGCCTACTGCTACACTTCTAGATTATTGCCACTGAAAGGACCAATTTGCCACCACTGTAAGAGGAAGCAATTGCTGCCACAGACAAGGTAATGCTGTGGGATGGGAGAGGGGATTTATGTTCCCTGGGTTACAGACAGAAACCCTTTGGATGGAGGAAGAACTCTCCCCTTCCTCCCTCTTTCCTGCCTTTTACTCTGTGCTCTGGATGCCCGAGGACAAGCATGGCTTCTGCAGAGCCAGAAAGCCAACTGGTGAGGTGCACCTCCAGGGGCTACTGGGGTATCTGAGGGTCGAAGTACTGGAGGGCAGCAGGCACTGATCCCTCTCCAGGAGCAGAATATGTGTGGGGCTGGGAGATATCAGGGATACTGCAATACCTGGGCTTGGTGATGTGTGTGATATAGCTTTTCTGTTCATCAGTGACTATTTGTCTGGCCAGGAAGAGATAATGGAAACAGGGATGCATTTGTTTTCCAGAATCAGGCTTAGCTCAGCCATAGACTTTTCTGTGTGACCTTGGGACAAATCACTTTGGATCTGCTCTGCAAGTCCCGTCTGTTCCTTATCTAACAATCAGAGCTAATGTCTCCGCATGCAAAAATGGCTCATTAAGGGTTGAAAAGGACAGAGATACTACCAGCCAAGCAGAGAAACAGAGACCTGAGAAGCAATACATGTGCACGCACAGGTCTGCATGCACACACACTTACTTGTAGTAGCGCAGGTAGCTATGGTTGGAGTTAACCTTGTCCGGTAGTGTTGTTTAAGACCCATCTCTGTACACTTATTTATTTGAAAAAAATGTAGTTCTTCACGGCAAATATGACCACCAAGGCAATTTCTACTACTGGTGATCTTTAGATTTGAGGGTGTTTTTTTCTGTTCCCTAAATCTCCCCGGGAGAAAAACGCTGGCGGCTGGTGATGCTCAGTACCAGGGACAGCGCCCGCCCCGCTACTGCCCACTCCTGCCCCGCTGCTGCACGTTGCCGCTGCCCTCTGATTCCCGCCGCTGCCCGCCCAGCCTCTACCCGCTCCCCGCTGCCCGACCCGCTGCTGCCACGCTGCTACCAGCTGCCCACCCCGCTGCTGCTCGCTGCCCGACCTGCTGCTGCCTGCCACGCCGCTGCTGTCTTCTGCCTTCAACCTGCAGGCAGAGCTGTCCTGCATCTCGGGGCTCTGCCACCCTGACAGCTCCGCTTCATTCTATTATCTCCTGGGGAAGGGTTTTCTGGTGACAGTGAGGGTGACTGGGTGTAAAGCCAGACGTTTCTTTCTTCTAGTCTAGAGGACAAAGTGAGGGGATCATCTTGAAAGTGGAGTGCCAGAGGATACAGCACTCTAAGCAATCCTGAAAGAGAAAGATCTACAGGGACTTTACTGCCAGACTCTTTGCATTCACTGTGACCTTTTTTTAATTTATTTTTTTAATTCCTAAACATTTATATCATATACTAATATGTTTCCCATTCTCAAATACTTGAACTACATGCTAATATTCACGCTACATGATCAGGGATGCCAGATTTAGTCATTATTTCAAATGAACAGAGTTCTTTGTAATTTTATTTGCCAGCATGCTTATGTTTTTTGGTTTAGTATAGTGGCAGTGCTGGAATGTCACTGCAAAATCACTCTTTTTGGAACTTCATAGAAAATGTTTTTTGGAATTGCTATTGCTTTTTCTTGATCGCCTCTTCCAAATGATGCAGTTTAGTTAATTAATAGAATGTCTAGGATTGCATCTGAAATCGCACCAGAGTTATTAGTTCCTTTATCATATGGTATACAGGTTCTTGGTTGCAGCATCAAGAAGCAGTATATTTAGTAGAGCTGCAGAGATCACTGCAAGTTTTTCTGGAAAGTTAAGCACCTACATATTAAAAGTAAAATTGCTTCATCCACAAGAAAGTACGTGTGTGTTTGTGTGTAATATAGGAAAAAAACTTTGTGGGACTGCTAAAGATCTTGCTGATAATTATAGTATTTCATGTTTATGATCTATGAGGAGATGAAAACAGCACAGTAGTCTTATTGTCAGTGGTTGTACTGGTCAAATAGTTAAAATTCTTCTGTACTACTCAGTTTCCTTCTATTTCTAAGGGAATTACAGAAAACTGTCTAAGACTGTTACATTTGTCAAAGGGCTTGATCCAATGCCTGATGGAATTCAGATCCCATAATACAATGACTAATGTTTAATTTGATCTCTTAAATTATTTAGGGTTTGGATTTTATGGTGAATAGAAAAATGAAACAACAATATAAACCTCAAAACAGGACATTGACCTCATATTTCATGTTTTTCAACCAAAGACTGCTATTGTGTTTAACTCCAATTACCTCTGACAATTAGGTGTGTGTGACCTTCTGCAAACTGAGCCTCTCCATACCACTGGGAGGTAGATAGCAGGAGTTGCTTGAACCTAATGCTTAGTGTTTGCAATGCCAGTAGCCGTTAGAGCTGAGCAGAGACAGCCTCTTGAAAGCACATCTTTTCCTCACATTGGTCCCCATCAAGACAAAACAAGAAGTCTCTTTCCCTACGCAGTTGTTTTTCTAAAGCAGTTCCACCTTTTGCTATCTAAAGAACTTCACTGCAAGATAAACGGTGAGACTGACACTGGACCAATAATTCATTTGCTGCTTGTAAAGGTTTTGTCTTTGCTGCTGCTGAAACCTAGGTTAGCTCATTGGAATATACTGATTTGATTTATGTCTGCATCAACATACCTCATGTCTGGTGACACTGAATTAATTGTGATATACACTGTAAATTAATACCTAGAAAGCATTTAGTTAGCAGGTGCATGGCTGCGCAAGGGTGAAGGCTACATGAACATAGAGTGTAAGTAAGATTCTCAGTACAAATTAATTTTTGAGGTCCTACATTTTTGTGATGCTCTGATTAAAAAAAAAAAAATCCCTTAAAGAGATTTTAAACTTTAGGAAATTCTTTACGAATAATCAATGACTAATATTATTCATCTGCTTAGCTCTGAGAATATTCTTAAATGCTTTCCTGGAGTAGACTATGAGTTCTCACTCCATTACAGCAGTACTCTGTCACACAATAATCTAATGTTTTGTTTTTTGTTTTTTGTTTTTTTTTTTAAAGATACTTGAAAACTGAGATACTATGAAAGAATAAGCTATAAACTCACAAAACTGTAACTAAGGAAACCTAAATGAAACTGTAGCATTTTCTCTTTATTTATTTATTTATTTATTTATTTCCCCCCTGATACAACACAGGCTAAACCAAAACTTCTTTTGCGAATTTGTATTTTACTTATTAGAAGCCACACACAACCAGAGAATTCTGATTGCAGAAAAGGCAGGTTCTTCACTCCAGGGTCACTAGTGGGCGCTGGTATAATAATGTAAAATCACAGGGGGAAAGGGTTATGTTCTTTAAACATAGTTACACCTGTGGCAGTAGAAGCTCTTAAGAAGAATCAGACATGAACCGTGTATAAACTAGCTGCATATATAGTGGAAAATCAGGCCTTTTGGAACTGCTGTTCACAGTTTGAGTTTTGATCAAGGTTTAATTAATGCCATTAGATATTAGGGCTCTTTTTGTTCCTGTACAGACTGTAGGTACTAATAGACTTGCATTTGAGGTTGAAATAAATAATTTCAAGAACTGCATGATGTTTCATGGAATATTACAGATGCTCATTTTCTACTTGGTTAAACCTCAACATGAAGTAGCTGGAACTCTGCCCTAAAGGAGCAGCTGAGGATTTCTCCTGACAGAGACTGACAAAGTTTATACTGCCAGGGAGAGCACAGGTTGTAGGAACATGCTGGTTTCATCGGATCTGTGTCTTTAGTCATCTGTGCAGCCCTTAAACTTCTGTCTAGGGCAAGACTGATCAAAGGACAGATAAGCAGAATTACCTTTCTGCCTCACAATTTCTGCAGTGTGAAGCTATCAAGTGTGCTAAGTGTGCATCAATAGACTGATATCAAAGTGCATGTCATGTGTTGTTAAAACATGTGACTTCATGATTAATTTATAGTTAAATCCATAGATAAAATCAGATAGAAAGCTTGATATAGCAGTAATTAAGTGCCTGGTTCCATTTTGCCTATGTGTCTGTAGAAGTAGATCCCTTGGCAACAAAGAAACTGGACTATGTGAAAAATAAAATTGACCTAAGTGCTGTGCAAGTTGATTTGCTTGTCTGTCAATGAAAACACGTAAGTTCAAATAAATTATTAATTGGGAAACAATTCCCATTACTTTCTGCATGCATCAAGAGTTCACTGTCTTTGATGCTGCCGATATCCTTGTTCTTAATCTGAAGGTTGTAGCATGTCAAACTCCCTTTAGGGTTATCTCTAACAATTAAAACAGGAGGAATATTTAAGCTTATGAAAATTTGCTTAATTTTATTTTAGTTCTCATCCTGCTTGTAATAATAAGCTTCTTGTAGTAGGAGAGAATGCTAATCAAAATCTGGAGTGACTTGTAAGTGATTCCTCTGGGATGGAAAAGCAATACAATTGTATATTTGAATAGTTCCCTTGACCGTCTTCTCTTCAGTAAGATGTTCTTCAGGAAATGTAATTAGTGTGCTTAGTTTATCAGCATTCTGCTCAACCATTTGGCCTAAAGCAGAATGTGTTACCTGATTATTCTCATGTTATCTTTGCATACCATAACCAACTCTATCCTGGAGGAGGATGACAGGCAATAAGCACAAATGTAGGAAATTATGTTTAAGCATTAAAACATATCTTTTTTACTGTGTTTGTGGTCAAACACTCAAACAGGTTGCCCAGAAAGGTTGTGGAGTCTCCATCTTTAGAGATGCTAAAAATCTGATGACATGTAGCTGAGAAACCTTCTTTAGTCAAACCTACTTTAAATAGAGTGGAAGGACTAGACAGTTTCCCCATGCACGTTCCCATCTTCATCATTCTGTGAATTTTAGGTTTCTGAGAGCAAGAGTAAGCCCACAGAATCAGAGTTATAGTATACCTATACAAATCCATTGAAATTCAGCAGATTCACTTAGTCATGTCTATATAAATTTCAGTTGTTTCAGTGCTTCATGTAAACCTACAGAAAAAAATTTATTTCAACTGCTTTGGACATGAGCCCTAAGCCTAATACTATAAAAAACATAAGCAGTTTTCTTGGTGTAATTAGTAACAGCTTTGTAAGTCCAAAGTAAATTCCCTTTTACTGTAGTACAGTGCAGTATGAGGAACAAATCAATTAATTCTGGAACATTTGCAGTCTGTGTCTGGTCCCTTCTTTCCTCTTGGATGCCATTGGAGTGGAAGCATTTGGTTGTTTTTAGAACTTGCTTTTCAGCCTTAGGAACCCCCTAGCTACTTAAAAATATTATATTCTTAATATAATGGAAACCAAGAATATAAGGGAGACTTTCAGCTTTATGTAATTCTTTACCCTGTAATTTTATTCTGTCAGATACAGCAGAGAAGAGCAAACAGCTGTTCTTTGGAATGAAGAAGATGAAAATGGCATAGCTGCATTCTCCTTCTGATATTTTCCAGTATGAAAATTGTTTAATCCGTAGGCATAAGACCTAGAACAATGTTACTAAACTTGACCAGAAAGCTAATTGATGTGTGCTGTAAAATGAAAAAAAAGATGTATGTGGATTGAATTTTTTTTTCACATGTGACACAAGCTCACCTCAATCCTCTGAGCTCCCTCTGTGTATGTGCAGCTGCACAGGCAGCTAGGTTATGAAAAGGCATCTAATTGTATATCTGGTTACTGTCTGAGGCAAAGCTGGCATTTGTCTAGATGTACTTGTGACCTGTATGTGTGCCCGTAATTTCTGAGAAGCTCAGAAAAATAACTATCCATGGTTTTAAGCAATGGTACTATTTCTGTTCAAATGTCATAAAGTTAGCAAATAAGGATTTTTTTTTTTTTAAGTGGAAATATGATACATTAATTTGAGGTATAGGAATTTAATAGCTATGGTATTGTACAAACATATCCCCTGTCATTCAACCTTTGGACTATTAACAGATCATATAATGCTGTCTTCACCGTGAGGGAACAAGAAACTGAAAGGCATAAGCAGTAGTGATATTGTGCAATTAGAGACTAATTAACGTGAATTGAACTGCTATTGTTCTTTAGTGGTTGTAGTATTGATAAGGCAACTCTTCACAGACTTAAAAAAACCTCAGAAACTTCTTGAAGTGTTCTACAGTTGTTTGAACCTTATTTCATTATTAACACTTTCTATTACTAAAAATTAATATTACCTGAAGTTATTAACATTGCAATTAATATTTCAAAATTATTTATATTCAACATTTCTTTTTAAGGATTTTGATTTAATTTTGGGAATACTCACTGAAACTATAGCATGATTTCTGCTGTGTAAATACTTTATAATTTATATATGTCTATGTGAAATAATAATTAAGCAAGGCTAACACAGCATAGAAATGCTTTTATCTTTGCCTGTGTCATCTTTAGAATCAGGAAAATTGATGTGGCACTTCACTGAATGACCTAGATGTGAGGTGTAAAATCAAGTTTAAAATACTGCTAGATTTTTATCCTGGGAGAAATAGAGGTAAATTTCCTATAGCAAGGGCTTCTTACACTTTTAAACTTCTGATTGGTTGTTCTAAAATGTATGGATATTTCTTTTTTAGTATTATTATATCAAAAGATTTATGTCAGTAAGCCTGAGCTCAGGCTCTGTCCCAGAATTTTGCAATAGTTTTGTCAATAATGCAACTGGGGCATGTAGTTTTGCTAAATAGCTCAGCATCTTCCTAGATTTAAGAGTGTGTTTAACTTTCTGTACTATCAGTGGATGCACTGGCAGGTGTAGAGCAATAGGTGCTATTTTAAAGTGCCCAGGGATCAAGACCTGGATAGATTACTGCTTAAGCATTATATTTAAAACCAGAAACATCCTGCTGCAAACTCACTACTACTACAGAGCATTTTCAAGTTCCATTACTCACAGACTAAGATATAAATTCTTTGATAATTCTTTTACTTCCCTGTTTTTTGGTTTGTTTTTTTTTTTTAACTTTCATCAACACCAAAGTCAAGTGGAGGTTACATTGTAGATTATCAACTAACAAAGCAGATCAAATATTTTAGACTCTAACATATCTGTACAGTCTATGTGCTGACTTCTTTCTACCAGTGAAGGCTGTGCAACTGTCTGCGGTACCAGGTTTTCAAATTTCTTATTGGAGAGGTTTTATTTAAGGATATAAAAAGATGAAAATAATTTCACTGCTCTGCTGGTTTAGAATTGTTGATTTCTGCTGAAGCATTCACTGTGTAAAGGAAATACAAATAGTAACATAAAAATAAATGCTCTTAGTCTTAAATGGTTTATTTTTTTCCCTATGTTGTATCTTACAAAGTAAAAACAGATTTACAAATTTGAATATTTTTTCACTCCTTAGAGTATTTAAACACCTCTGTTTGTCAACAGCAGTTTCCCAGTGCTGTGACTGATGACATAGAACAGCCTCAAGGTACCTTAGTGTGATATAGGCATTTCTGCTACCTGTAGAAAGTGGAAATAAAGGAAGCTGGTTTTGAGGACATGGACTAGAAATGGCAACATCTTTGTTCTCTGGAATGAACTACTTGTCTGGGTTTTTTTGTGCTGCTGGAAACATTTCCCAAAATATTTTTTAAATAACATAATAAAAAAAAAAAGCACTGATTTATACCAGCAAAAGCACAACCCTAAGACTGTGAAACACTGGTGTATGATAAAGTTTTACAGCTTGAAAATGATAGAAGCAAGTGTGTATAGGGAACAATATATTAACAGTCCCAATGTATTAGAGTGTGCAAACAGCAGCAGGTGCAATTTTAGAGCAAACTACACAGCTGCATTTATAACTAATTTCAAAGCTCTTTCTCTTTGTTCATTTTTGAAGGTTATGAGGATTATAATCGCATGTCCAGCTCTGCACAGCTGTCCACTTGGAGGTGATGCTGACTCCTTAGAGAATACATGTAAACTCCTGGTTAACCATCAACGTAGTGCTCCCTTTATCCAAAAGATTTGATAACTGCTTTTCAACAGCTCTCCAATTTTTGATCCATCATGTTGTCTCTACCAGCTTAAACAATTTCCTAAAATGGTCCTTTTGTTGTTCCTTGCAATCCTATTACTGAAGGAAGATGTCTGTGGGAACTTCAGGCTTTTGGTTTCAGCACAGGCCAATGAAAGAAGGGTGGTTGCACATATGCCTGGTGATATTATCATTGGAGCTCTATTCTCTGTTCATCATCAACCAACTGTTGACAAGGTTCATGAGAGGAAATGTGGAGAGGTAAGAGAGCAGTATGGCATTCAGAGAGTGGAGGCAATGCTGCATACCCTTGACAGAATTAATTTGGACCCCACACTGTTGCCAAATATAACGCTAGGATGTGAAATAAGGGACTCTTGCTGGCATTCTGCTGTGGCTCTGGAGCAGAGCATTGAGTTTATAAGGGACTCTCTTATTTCATCGGAAGAAGAAGAAGGGATGGTGAAATGTGTGGATGGATCATCATCATTCCATTCTAAGAAACCCATCGTTGGTGTCATTGGACCCGGTTCTAGCTCAGTTGCTATCCAGGTCCAGAATTTGTTGCAGCTTTTCAATATACCTCAGATTGCTTATTCTGCCACAAGCATGGACTTAAGTGACAAAACATTGTTCAAATATTTTATGAGAGTTGTGCCATCTGATGCACAGCAAGCACGGGCTATGGTGGACATTGTCAAGCGCTACAACTGGACCTATGTTTCTGCTGTACATACTGAAGGTAAGAGGATACTTTTTATTTCCATATATGAGTGACTTTAAACCACTTTTGTAGATGACAATAATGTGATATTTTTGGGCTTTTCTGCCAGTCAGTTGTCAACAACAGACTTTTCTTTTACTTAATAATAACTTCATATTCACTATGAGGAATTGATAATGTCTGCAAACAAGGTTTGAATTACAAGACTGTGTGTGCTCTAGGGCTACTCGTTGCTGAAAGTGCATACTCTAGAGTCTCCTAAGCGATCCAAATTTAATTTAGTCAACATTAATTTTTCTTTATCTACCAATCAGTGTATTTATATAGAATAGTAATTTTGGCTATATTAGTATTAATGGGTAAAACGAGAAAGTGTCTGGTCTTCCTAGTGTGGAAAAGAGCTAAATCATCATTTGAAACTGTAGCTGAGTCAGAATGTGCTCCTGCATAACATCTGAGCCACAGAGGAATGAATTCTAGAGAATATGCAATTCTGGATGATATTTGAATGCAGGTTTTCCCAGCTTCTCAATACCAGAACTCATTTATAGTGTTCCATGGAGCATTGCATCCACTTGTAGATCTGCATATGGACATTGGTTTTGGGAGTAATCAAGGGAAGTCTCCTTGAATATTCTTCACATATTTGTGCTCCATCAGGTGTCCAGAACATCAGAACTGTGTTCCAGATTGCTTTTCTCTTTTTATTGATTCAAGTAGAGGTTAAACTATATACCCGGCATTCAGAAAACTACATAAGTAAAGGGAAATTCTGTGGGAAAGCTTACCTGATTTCATTATTCCTTGTGGTGACAGAGCAGATTTGGTTCATTTTGCTGTGAATTTCATACTGTCTTAAGAGCCCTGTTTAATGACACCACCAATTAGTGAGTTTTTTTGAGTTAGGTTCCATGATGAATTCTAGGCTCTCACTAGATCGTCTCTGTCCAAACAGCTAAATGCCGAATGGGAGGCTCAGAATATGATCAGGGAATGAAAAACGTTATTAAGAGATTGAGTAGTGGTGACGACATTGCTGAACAGCAGCAGATGCTGCTGGCTTTATTACAACCAATCAAAAGCAGATTGTCCTTCCCACACACTGAGTGCACTTCTCTGGCAGGCTTTATACTATTCAAAGCCGTTTTGGGGGAGATGCTGGTACAATGCTAGTATATAGAGAAGTTTTCCTCCTACAGATATGTAAAGAGCTTGTTTTGCAGTATGGAAAAAAAATTAAAGAACTTACATATTGATCATTGTAATCATGTTTCTATCATGATAATGAAAACTGGTAAGGAACTGCAGCCTCTTTTATATAGCAATGCATGAATGCATTAACAGTTTAATATAACAGTGTGTAAATCACTGTGTGCCACATCATGTAGTGAAGGTATACTGTACTAGCTGATGCCTTCGTCAAGGTTTAAGTGTGTAGCCTTCACTTCACAAACGTGTAAGACTAACATCATGGTCAAAAATAATGTCACTGATGCATCACACTAGCACATCTACAACCTGAATACTTTTGATGTCTCATCTAATTTCTGCTATGAACAACTTTTACACCTCTGCTTATTGAGAGAGGATGCTTACAAATTCAGTGTGGGAACTGTAGAACTGATATCAAGCTCTGGTTCTGCACAGAGTGAGAATACTGACTTTTGCCACTTCTTGTGGACACTCTTGTTGGAGCAGATGGTAACATATGGCATGTTAATCTTATGGCAGAGGAACCTGCACTGTATATTGAAAAGAAGATAATAGGGACACAAGGCTTGAAACTGAAGGTAGTTTCTGTAAGACAAACCCAGTAAATGACAGAAGAGCTCAATATGAAGAAAAAATTATGAATTATATATCAAGTAAATGTCTCTACTTCTGCCAGTGTTAGAGTGGACAAGATAAATGATACGTTGATAATATCTGAGGAATCATGTAAATCATAGCATATAGACAGCAATGTAACTCTGGACTTCAGTGAACAAACATTAAGCTTGGGTTCTGGGAACCTAGTGATCTTGTCATCTATTTGCATAGTCTGGTCATGATGACGAATATACTCCCTAGTTAAATAACATCACCCAAATGTTTTTAACAACAGAACAGATGGTATTTAGAATAAGATAGAAAAATACGAACTAGTCAAGGTATTTCTTTGAAATGTAACAATGCCTGATGTTCTGGATGCTTTCCAAGGATTATAGCAGATTATATCCCTTCCAGTAACACCATAAACACCTCATATAATAAAGAAAAGGAAATGGGTAAATGAACAAAAGAAATATATATATATATATTTTAATCTCATTTTAGTATAGCATTTGTTACTAAACATTTGTAATCATAGAATCATAGAATTAGTCAGAGTTGGAAGGGACCCCTTTAATTCAGTATCTTTCATTCATAGGCATTGTTTCAAAATAGGGGAAGGGTGGAACTGTTGAATACCATTCCTTCCAATTTTTATTGACTTGTGATCTTGCCGATCCATTGAGAGTTGCCATGCTTTCAACATGTCCCATCTACATTTGTTATCTTCAGCTAATCTTCATGCATCAGCCAGACTCATCTGAAATACGATCTTTGGTTTCTGGGAAGGATTACATTGCCCTTGAAAACTATTTATTTTGACACTCTGTACAGAGTGAAGAGGTGATCTGTGGTGAAAAAATAGAACTAGACAGGGATATAACTGAAGCACAATAGGCCATATTTATTGGAGGTGGAGAGGGATAAATTTCACTCCATTATGTAAAAGGCATGATTTAAATTTGAACAAAGCCTTAAGAAAGAAAGCTCTTTGCTAACATTTTCTTTAGACAGCTCTGCAGGTAAACATTGAATCAAACTCATCCTCAAAGTCTTCTCTGTTTAATATCACTTTCTTCTATTTCTGTTTATTGTAAGTGTAGATAAAGATCTGGTTCATGTTCATTTTCTTAGGATGTACTCAGGCAACTGTAAAACCAGATTTTTTTTTTTTTTTCCTGCAGATAAGAGTTATTTCACACATATTCTTTCATATCTGTTAACATGTGCCTGGTTACGAGACTATTTTTGCATACATCCTTTGCTACCAAGTAAAGAGCAAAACAAAAATTAGTCATAGTCTGTGAGAATAGGATAAAGAAATGAATGAAAGAGCTTCAATAAGTTGACCTCAAACCTGATGCTTGGAACAAATTGTAGTTGTATGACATTGTGAAGCTTTAACTTTCAGAGTTTATATTTTTCTCCTTTAGATACAAAAAATCTGTATCATGATAAGAAATATTGTTTACTTTTCACAAAATAATAGGACTGCAAATTTAATTAATTTCATTTTAGGCATAGAAGACTCTTTTTCATGCTTTGTGTGCATAATAACCAAAGTGCCACAAAAAGTAATTCCAATCCATGGAAACATTTTCCATTGCAAGGAACAATTATTTCTAAAAATTTGTTTCTGAAAATTGAAGAATGTCATGTCTAAAGACCAAATAATGTTCTATTTCAGCATAGTTTAACTTTTGCCCTTGGACAAAACAATTTTTTCTAAATTTGTAATTTTAAAAATAATTTCTTATTTTTTAAAAAATAGTTTTTTTACTGCTTAAAACATAAAATTTGAGATCAGGGTGATCACAATTTTATATGATCTCTGGCACAATGATATTGTTGTAAAAACCCCTATTTCTCTAATCTGAGGAAAAAAAAAAATGACAAATGGAAAAGCCTGTTCCAGTCCTATCCTGCTTAGGAGTTTGCTAACTTTTATTTAATGCTGACATCTATAACAGAGGTGGTTGGCTATTTTTTTTTTTCTGAATTTCAAATATTTATCCTAGCTTCATAATTATCGAAAGTGAATAAATGCTATCATGCAACTGAGAGTTCAACCAGGAATTGGGACTGGGACCAGTGCTGTTTAACATCTTTGACACCAACCTGTGTGGTGCAGTTGACACACTGGAGGGAAGAGATGCCATCCAGAGGGACTTGAAAAGAATTGACAGTTAGGCTAAAGCCAGCTTCATGAAGCTCAACAAGGCCAAGTGTAAGGTTATACACCTGCATCAGGGAAACCCCACTGGTCACCACTGGACAGACAATAACTTTGCATCTACATTACTAAAATCTGCCTGCAGGCTCCTGATAAGGAGCAGGCATGCCATGCTGCAATCTACAGCATTATGTATAAATATCTTGTATCTGTATACATTAAAGAAATAATTGGGAAGGTTATTAAAAAAACAGTTGCCATCTACCTTGGCACCTGAATTTTGAGACCAACCTGTTCATAAATCACAGCCTTGTTTTTAAAACTAACATAATTTAGCTCATCATTCTAAATATGCAATGAAGTCAACATTCCCCCTAGAGAGGTTTGTTTATGATTTTTTTTTTTTTTAATTTGTAAGTGTCTGACAATAGATGGCCAGATATATGATCCAGGTGATATGTTTGGAAGCCTCCATATAAAGTAATTTATAATGCCAACTTTCCAGCAAACAACATCTGGGAAATGGTTATTGCTCAAGGTGCAGTATATATTAGACAAGTTGGAAAGATAATAACTGCCATGGTTGATAGGGCAATACACTGAATGAATCCCATAGTCAAAATCCCACTTAACTGAGAACTGTGGGGGCATGAAGAAAATTATCTGTTGCTATAGTAAAATGCTTCTTATTGGTTCTTAATTAGAGTTTGATTTTTATTTTTAAAAATATTTTCTTCCTGAGAAAAATTCCTCCTAACTTCCTAGATAACAGGCATTAGGAGGAAGACTAATAGAATTGCTGCCAAAAGATAGGGGTAAAATTGTAGTGAGAAGATCTAGGATCTCAGAAATTACTTCAGTGCTAAGATGTTTTCTGGCCAAGGTAGTTGCAGCAGGTGAAGCAGTTATGTGACACTGCAATTCTGGAGTGCCTGCATCATTAGACAAATATATATAAGCTACAGCTGATCTAGCATGGCAGACTCACAGACCATGTTCACCTTTCCCTAATTTGAAATTATAGAATTCTACTCTCTACACATTATTTTGATATGTAAGATAGGTAATAAAATGACAACTAGTCCTTTGATGTTTTTGTCTTAGGCTAGAATATATTGTTTATGAAAATACACACAGTGTCTTCACTTAAGGACCTCATGTAAAGAAAGACTTGATTTCACTCTGGGGTAGTCTGTTCAGACTGAATCATCCATTCTTCAAATGGATAAGACTGTGTTGCTCCAACCTATAGCCCATTTACCTTGATATGTTTTCAGAGGTTGTCTTCCCAGGCATTCTTTCAATTTTTCTTTTGGAAAAATCAAAGAGCTTTAGTTCTCCCATCACTTCTGTAAAATAGTTTTCCAGAGGCAGTTATTCTTACAGATTTTGTATAAATCCTTCCAGTTTCATTGTATTCTTTTTCAAGCTCAGGGATGTTTATTTTCCTCTTTTTTTTTTTGAGGACGATTTGCATTCTTCAGCTTGCACTCAGGTAGGAAATTGTTTTCCATAGATCAGTATACAAGCTGCAGTTTCTTATCTTATTAGCAAACTAATACAGTGAAATCTTATAAACTTGTACTGTTTGCTTTTCCCTTTTACAGTTATCTGCCTCTATCTTGTCATAACTCATCTCCTGCTCATCTGGCAGTATTTGGTGTGTTTTGGTTGTTTGGTTTTTTAGGGCTTTGTTTCATTGTTTGCTTTGTTTTGGTTTCATTTGGGAATGTGTGTTGGTTTTTGGTTTCTTTGTTGTTTGGGTTTTTTTAATCTCTTCCTACCATCTCTTTTTTCTCTTTACATTACCTTATTGCTTCTCCCTCTTGATTAACTCTTCTTTTCCTTTTACCCCTCCTCACTCGAAGCATAATTACAAAACAATTTCAGGGGGAAAATTGTATGAATAAGTTAAGATGCATGGATTTGGAAATTTCTGAAACTTCTGGTTTATGCGATCATGGCTGTTAAACAATGTAGGTTGAGCTCTGGCAAAATTAAGGCCACCAAAGTTGCGCACTATTTATAAAGTTCTTCACTTGGAGAATCCAGACATAGTCTAGATATCTTCTAAAGTTCAGGCTTCAGATTCCACATTCTCATTTTAAAAATCTGATGCTAATTGAATACACTGCTTAAAATTTTCACATATACTTTGTCTTCAAGCTTTGAGTCCCGCATCTGGGGAGGGATAACAACAGCAACAGTAAAGGTTGAGGGCTGCCCTGCTGAAAAGCAGCTCTGTGGAGAAAGACCTTGGAGTCCTGGTGGACAGCAAGTTCTGCATGGGCCAGAAATGTGCCCTTGTGGCCAAGAAAGCCAATGGCATCCTGGGATCCTTCAAGAAAATTGTGTCCAGTAGGCCTAGGGAGGTTCTTCTTCACTTCTACTCTGCCCTGGTGAGACCACACCTGGAATACTGTGTCTGGTTTTGGGCTCCCCAGTTCAGGAGAAACAGGGACCTGCTGGGGAGAGTCCAACAGAGAGCTGTGAGGATGAATGGGGGACTTGACCATCTCCCCTATGGAGAGAGACTGGGAGACCTGGGGCTGCTTAGTCTAGAGAAGAGAAGACTGAGAGGAGATCTCATCAATGTGTACAAATATCTGAGAGGTGGGTGTCAAGTGGATGGGGCCAATCTCTTTTGGGTGGTGCACAGCAATAAGACAAGGAGCAGTGGATACAAAAAGGAACATAGAAGGTTTCAGCTCAACATGAGGAAAAACTTCTTTACAGTGAGGGTGACAGCACTGAAACAGGCTGCTCAGGGAGGTTGTGGAGTCTCCTTCCCTAGAGACTTTTAAAACCTGCCTGGATGTATTCCTGTGTGGACTACTGTGGTGGTTTGGCAGATCCCCGCGCTCCCACTTCCCCTAACCCCCTCATCAGTTTCAACAATCTTAGAATCTTAGAATCATAGAATCAATCAGGGTTGAAAGGGACCACAAAGATCATCTAGTTCCAATGCCCCTGCCATGCCCAGAGACACCTTATCCTAGATCAGGCTGCCCACAGCCTCATCCAGCTTGGCCTTAAACACCTCCAGGTATGTGGCCCCAACCACCTCCCTGGGTAACCTATTCCAGACTCTCACCACACTCATGGTGAAGAACTTCCTCCTCACATCCAATCTGAATCACCCCATCTCCAGCTTTGCTCCATTCCTCCTAGTCCAGTCACTACCTGATAGCCTAAAAAGTCCCTCCCCAGCTTTTCTGTAGGCCCCCCTCAGATACTGGAAGGCCACAATAAGGTCACCTTGGAGCCTTCTCTTCTCCAAACTGAACATCCCCAACTCTTTCAGTCTGTCCTTATAGGAGAGGTGCTCCAGCCCTCTGATCATCCTCGTGGCCCTTCTCTGGACACGCTCCAGTGTGTCCACATTCCTCTTGTAATAGGGGCTCCAAAACTGGACACAGTTTTCATATCCAACTTCTGTTTTTAATTACATTGAAATTAGGTTCTTGTCCAAAATCTCTGTTTCGCTTGAAGAACCCAAAACTGTGTCCCATCTATGTTGGTTTTTTTTTTTTGTAAGAAAGATGAACAGTTAGGGAGCATGCTGACAAGCTCTTAAGGGTGTTCCCTGACTTGCTGGAAGTATTCTAAATGGCTGTGATTTCAGAGCTGTGCTGAATAGGCAGCAGAGATGCATCCTGACAGCAAGTGGAACTATATTTAGGAATAGAAAAGGAGCAAAAGCCAGACAGAAATCTGGAAAAAGGTCTTATATCTTCTGTTGATGGAGGATGAAAAATGAGGTTCACCTCCTTTCTTGTATTCATGCAGGCATTGCAGCTCAGAGAAGAAATTTATTTTAGGTTTCCAAACAAGTCCAGGGAGGAAAAAAACAGTAAAAACCTGCAGGTAGTGTTCATTTGGTTTTATGAGTAGAATAGAACCTAAGGTTGTACTCCATAGGTAGGGAGTTCTTCCTTTGTATTTGATCTTTACCACACAAAAATACAGGATTCCAGCCCTTCCATATTAACAGAAGCTTTCAAAAAGATTGGGCTGTGTGCCCCAAAGGAGAAAACGAGAGTGTGTATTATCTTCCTAATATAAGCTCCTGCCATGGTTACAGATATAAAGGGTTTCTTTGCTTTTTCCTTCCAACAGCACTGTGGGATGAGAGGTTACTTTGCTCATTTTCATGCATATGCAAAAAGACAGGCAATTTGCCTGACCTATTTCTTTCCCTAAAGGGAAAATGGAAGTCTAGCTCAAATTTAAGGGGTCTAAAAACATTAAGTTAGAAGAGATGCTCTTTCTTTGACCTGCATCTCTCTCTTGAAAGCCTGCTGTACAGATTATTTAGTTACTCTACTTTTTGACACCTTTATGCATACTGAAAAGAAAGGGATAAGTAGATGGTTTTGTTCATGCAGATGTAATTTTTATGGAGAGGATTTATATTTTTTCCCCAAAAATCCAAATGCGTTTATGCAAATACATAAATGTCAGCATGTGTAAGTAGTTAAAAATGAAGAATCTGCTAACGCATGCATTCAGGGATCTCATCCTTATGGATTTTGTGTAGAACTCAGACTTATGCAACAACAGGAACAAGCTAGAAATGCAGTTCCTTCTGGTAAGGTACCTAAGATTCAACCTAGGAATGCAAGCTTTATAGTTGCAACAACATCTTGCTAAATAATTTTACTGGAAAAATGAAGTTTTTTTTGACTTGTAAGCTTAGGAATTCCTCATTCCCTTCACCATTTGCTGTTTGGATAATTTTAAAATTGTGTGACCTTCTCCAGCTCTCTCCACCCTCTTGCCTATTGACTAGAACTTTCTGAATATTCCAGGATAACATAGTCCTTCTCTTCCCCTGCTCCTAAGCTGATTTATTACAGATTTATGTCTTATTTGTGTGTATTCAACCATAGAATCATAGAATTATTTTGGTTAGGAAAGAGCTCTACCATGGAGTCCAACCACATAACATAACACCTCCATGGCCATTAAACCACATTCCAAATTACGAAGTCCATGTTTTGCATACACTTCCAGTGAAAATGACTCCACCATTTCCCTGAGCACTCTATTTCAATGCCTGACCACGCCTTACATAAAGATTTTTCCCCTAATATCCTATTTAAATCTCTCTTGGCACAATTTCAGACCATTTCCTCTTGTCCTATTACCTACTACTAAAAAGATCAACCACAACCTCCCTGCAATCTCATTTCAGGTACTTGTAGTCAGTACCTCAGTCTCCTCTTCTCCAGACTAAGCAATCCCACCTCCCCCTCACAAGCCTTGTTCTCCAGACCCTTCACCAGCTTTGTTGCCCTACTCTGGATGTGCTTCAGCAACTCAATGTCCTTCTTGAAGTGAGGGGCCCAAATCTGAGCACAGTGTTTGAAGTGCAGCCTCACCAGTACAGGGGTACAATTGCTGCCCTACCTGCTGGTTGTGCTATTCCTTATACAGGCCAGGATGCTGTTGGCCTTCTTGGCCACCTGAGCATATTGCTGGCTTATGTTCAGATGGCTGTCAGTGAACACCCCCAGGTCATTTTCCACCATGCAACTCTCCAGTTACTCTGCTCCAAGCCTATAGCACTGCAAGGGGTTGCCATGACACAAGTGTGGTGCCCTGGCATTTTCTCTTGTTAAAGCTGACAATGCACTCAATTCTCTTGTCCAGATCATTGATAAGGATATTGAGATTGGCCCCAATAATGAACCCTGAGGGACACCACTAGCAGCTGGCTGCCAATGGTATTTAACACCATTCACTACCCCTCTGAGCCCAGCTCAGAGTCCAGTCAGTTCTTAATCCAGCAAATCATCCACCCATCCAAGCCATAAACAGCCAGTTCCTCTAGGAAGATGTTGTGGGAAATTTTGTCAAAGATTTCACTACAGGGTTTAAGCAGACAAGATTCTGTTGTGTGAGCTGTTCAGAGGCTGTTCAGGCAGAACTAGATGGGACAAATGAAACCTAAATGGTACTGACCCAGAAGGAAATGTCTTGAGAAGTCTCTCAGTCAGACATCATAACTAATGACCATGTCAGGTCAGTGCTGAAGTCTCTCCATTTGCATACAATGATATGTGCATCACACTGAGCCATACCATGAAGGGGAAGACAATTGCATTCTCAATTCTATGATATGTCTCTGGTTAGCTTATGTCTTTGTGGACAGGAAATACATTACTGTCTCAATATTCTAGTCCCATTTAACTGCTGTGATCAGGAGTGGGAGTGAAATTAAATCATCAGAGCTACAATATTTTGCCTGAGAATATTGAATGCAGAGAGCAGGACAGTTGATAGTGGAGTATGAAATTTGGCATCATTTACTTGGAAGCAAGAGTCCCAGTTTTGTGCTCTCCTGGATTACTCATGTCACCCTGATGAAACTGCAGAGATCATGCCAATGACTTGTGGTGGAGAGACTGGTTCAGATACAGAAGAGTTGCATTGGGCTCTATCATTACGTACATCATGGAACATGACACCCACTAGCTGAGAATCACAGCTAGTGGCTCCATGTAACCAGCTAGATTGTTCTGTGTGCTTGCAGCCCCTTCTGTAACTTGTTGTGGACATGCCTCCAGCCATCTGTAAGGGGGCTTGCTTAATGATTTTATAATGGTTTGGCATTTTGTAGGATGAAAATTGGCACATATGGACACCATTGAAGCATTTGCTCCAAACACCCACATTTCAAGTCTGTGATGGAAGTGTTGTGAGGATCAATACTTTGAATAAGGGACACCCAGACACTACTGGTAATGCAAGGCAGAGAAGCTCATGGGCATGTAGTTCATGTACACATTCTGTTACTGATCATGAACAGGTTTATGCTCTTAGAGAGGGTACTCTGAAACACTGAGAAAAAGTACCTCGACTAATATACCTTCCCCCAGAAGGCAGAAAGATGGAGGCAACTGGAAGCCTGTAAAACTGAAACCTTGAAGGCTCATTCTTATTTCAGTTTTACACACAAGCTTTTAACTGATTTTGACTTTTCTACTTTTGAACAGTTGGTAGAGTGGGTGTTACATCCAACACCTCCATGTGACAAATCTCAGCCTACAAAATACTGACAGGTTACATTTCATTAACCATATGGGACTTAATTATGCTGCCAGCTAAAATACAGGTGCAAATCCCAAAGTATCCTTTTGCTGTATGTACATGAACCCTACGGAATCTTACAGTGTGTTTACCTACACAAATCACTTTTGACATTTTCATGGCTCCATTGAGATGCGTAGAGTCTAAACTTTAATATAAAAATGAAATAAAAGTTAAGTCTTACTCACAAGATGGAGATTTTGGGTAAGAAGGGGCAGTGTTGTTTTCTGTGTACTGATAAAATAATAATAATTGTCAAGGTCTTCCCATAGGGTGATATTTCAGCATTTTGTAGTCATGTCCATAAAGGAAATTGGTCAAAGGCAGCCAGAGTCCTTAAAAGAGTGGAGCACAGCCATCCTCTGCCTACAGACAATCTGGAACAAAGTGGCCTAGATTTGGCAGTGCTCTCCCTGTCCCGTTTCTCTCTCTGGGATGTCAGTTCAAAGGCATAATGACACTTGCAGCAATTTAATCGTGGATTATTTTATCAGGTGGGCTGTGGAAAGGTAGGAGTGAGCTCTGCAGATTGGATGCAAATGCCAAGAGGACTTTTAGCAAGAGGGGAAGAAACAGAATATCAAAGGTGAAAAATAGAGATAGTACATCATGTAAGAGAAACAAAGTGCAATGGTGCTTGAGATGAAGTGTTTCACTGATACAGTTTGTAGATCAGAGAATCCACCCTAGGTCCTGTTCAGAACATGTGTGGTGGCTTGAACAGTTACCTGCCCCCACCTTTGATATAAACCCTGGCTAGGACTCAGAACACTGGAAGTTAATAAATGAAGCTTTATATTTACAGCAATGCACAATATACAAGCAAATATTTACAATGTATAACAGATATTTACAAATCTATACAGTGAAAAGGTAATACAGAAACACCACACCCCTCTCAGAGATCAAAATCCCCAAGAGGGGTAACCAACCAGCCCTACTACCTTTCCCCCCTTCCCCAATCTTATCTCACCACCTTTTGATGCTGCAGATAAGCCAGGGGGGATTAGTAGTAGGAAAGAAGTTAGTAGAATTATTAAGAATCAGCTACAAAAGACAGAGACAAAGGAACCATGCAAGAAGTAGCCACAGCCCAGAGCAGCCTGAAACTGTCTGTACTATCTATGTTTGGGTTACACTCTTAAAGCAATTTTTTTTTTCTCAGTAAAGCTCTGGGTGAAGTGACATACTGTGTTTTCCTCTCTCAGCCAATAGTCTAATTTCTCACTCAAATTCTCCAATTAGTTCAAACCAGCACAACACGTCATCTGCAAGCTCTATAATGTTTCAGAATTTAAACACATTTTTCTGCTAGGGAATCAAAGGACTGAAACCTGGCATGCTGTGCTAGAGGTTAACCATGGCACCTATTTTGTTTCCCATACTTCTGGTCTCCCTTGTATTACACTATCTTTCATGGCTGGTGGACATAACCTGTTACAGTATGGGAGGTGCTGTGTTGTGTCCTTCCCCTGTTGTTAGTGAAAATTCAGTGAGGAGCACAAGCCCTGAAGTTGGTCTTCAGATCAGAATTAAGAATACAGCAAGGTGTTCTCAAGGGACAAACAATATTTCTGCAAATATAGCTAAGCTTCAAGCTAAAGCCAGCTATGGAATACAGCAATAATTCAGATCTGTCCTTGTATTTATAAGCAGTTTATTCGTCCCAAATATGTCAAGCAGAAATGAGTGAATTTTGCTTTATAAAATGACTCTTCAAATCAATCTTATTAATAACTTCTCATAAGCTGATGTTTTCTCTCTGGCTACATAAGTATGTCATTTTTAGGATTGTAGTAGTAGAGATGCTAGTAGCTTCATTGCATAAGAAGAAATGAGTAATTACTTGACAATTTTGTAGAGGAGTTTGCAAAAATATCAACAAGAACTATGACAACATTTGAGAAGTTTCTCTGCATACTTTTTTCCTGTATTAGTGTAAAAAAAATGTATAGCTTTTTTTTTTTTTTCCAGAGAATAACTAAACACTTTATAGAAAAAGGGGAAGAGTGGAAGGATTTTTAAAATGCAAAAATGCTTTTCAAAATGGGAAGAGTGGGTGCTTGTTCATTGACATTTTCTGGTGGTGAAATTTGCTATAGTCATGTCACCTACATACCACATCTCAGAACATTCATGAGTTAGAAATTCTATGGCCAGTGAGTTATTTTTCTTTGTGTGGTTCTTTTTTCCCTGCCTCTGTCCTCTAAAATAGTGTTGCTGATATCTGCAAAGAAACTATTTTGTTAATCTGCATAGGTGTGTGAGAAGATGGTCTGAATTAAATTATTAGAATTTTGCCTTCTGTTCAAAATATAATTAATATATAACTAGACAGAATGCTTTGGGTATAAATATAATCTAAAAAAATATTTGGGGCAACATACCAAATAATTATATATCTTAAAGAATTTGCTTACAATTTTTTTTTTAATAATCTATAAAATGTTGTATTCTAGAGTTCATAATGAGGTTTGTGATTCAGTCTAGTATTTGCAACTGAAGAGTCTCTAAAAATATAACAAGTTTCACTTTCTGTTAGTAAAGATTTTGTAGTAAGAAAATATATTTACAGCCTTTTATACAATCACACATTGTTTAAGGTTATTAAAAGTTTACAAATAATTAACATGAATTTACTGACTACTTAAAAATTAGTTACGTGCCCAAACTTTCTGACAGAAGTCATTAATACTGAAATACCCAGTCCTGCAGCTAAGCAGTCTTCTGAGTTATGTAGGACTTCTCAAGCAGAGATCATAAAATCATAGAATCATAGAATAGTTTAGGTTGGAAGGGACCTAAAAGATAAGCCAGTTCCAACCCCCTGCATTGGCAGGGACACCTCCCATTAGAACAGGTTGCTCAAGTCCTCATCCAACCTGGCCTTGAAAACCTCCATGGAGGAAGCAGCCACAAACTCCCTGGGCAACCTGTTCCAGTGTCTCACCACCCTCACTGTAAAGAACTTCCTAACATCCCATTTAAATCTCCCCTCTGCCAGTTTAAACCCATTACCCCTCATCCTGTCATAACAAGACCTTGCGAATAGTCCCTCCTCAGCCTTCTTGTAGGCTCCTTTCAGATACTGGAAGGCTACTATACGTTCTCCTTGAAGCCTTCTCTTCTCCAGGCTTAAAAGTCCCAACTCTTGTATCCTACCCTCATAGCAGAGGTGCTCCAGCCCTCTGATCACCTTTGTGGCCCTCTGCTGGACTCTCTCCAACTGTTACATGTCCTTCTTGTGCTGTGGGCTCCAGAACTGCACACAGTACTCCAGGTGGAGTCTGCAGAGAGCAGAGTAAAGGGGGAGAATCCCCTCCCTTGCCCTGCTGGCAATGCTTTTCTTAATGCAGCCCAGGACACAGTTGCTGTCTGGGCTGCATGTGCACACTGTCACCTCACGTTGAGCTTCTCATCAACCCAGACCCCTGAATTGATTGTGGGCGATTGAACAGGCAGAAATTATAAATTATTTAGCTGTTATAATTTCCAAAAGCCCCACCCACAATCTATGTGTAAATTGGTGTAAGTTTGGGTTCTAATTCGTTTGGGAAAAGTCTTCACAAGGATGCCTTTTCAGGTAATTTAGGAAGAATCAGAAAATTTGGAAGGGTTTGGGCATGAACAGCTTTGCCCTACTTACAAAAGGGAGACTGTCTCTTTCACAGCTGTGTCCGGAGTCCAGTGCCTGCCAAAGTCCAAGATCACTGTAGGCACAGCTTTCACGAAGCCACGATTGCGAAGCAAGGCAGGGGAAAGCCAGGGGTGCTCCGCGGTGTTCCCACAAATAGCTGCAGTTTGCCCTTAGAGGCAGGTCCTGCAGCAAGAAGCCAGGATGCTCCTCAAGGTCTGGCTCAAAGTCCCTGCAAAGTTCGTGCGAGGTCTGTCTCCATGTCTGTGTTCAGGTCCGTTCAGGTCCTAGTTCACGTCCATTCAGGTCTGTGCAAGGGTCTGAGTACAGATCCCAGTTCAGGTCCCGATTCAGGCCAGTGCAAGGGTCTGACCCAGTGTCTGGCTCCAATCTGTCCAGTTGCCATATATATATACTGGGGCGATTTGTTCCCTTCCTGTTCAAGCCCACGGAGGGTGGGAAAAGGTAGTTTACACCTATTCTACTCCACAGAGGTGGGGAGGGAGGAAGACCGTTTCCTGCCCCATTCACACCTCTGGTGGGGCAGTGGACTTGAGTGTGCCCTGTCACAGTTCGCACCCCATTCAAACCTGCGGTGGGGCAGTGCCCTACCCTGCCACAACCCTCAGGTCCTTTTCCTCAGGGCTGCTCTCCAGACATTTGCCACCCAGCCTCTATTTGTGCTTGGGATTGCACTGACCCAGGTGTAGGACCTCACCCTTGGCCATGTTGAATTTCATGAGGTTGGCCTGGGCCCACCTCTCCAGCCTGTCCAGGTCCCTCCGGATGGCATCCCTGCCCTCTAGCAAGTCAACTGTGCTACACAGCTTGGTGTCATCCACAAACTTGCTGAGGGTGCACTGGATTCCTCTGCCCATATTGCTGACAAAGATGTTAAACAGCACTGGTCCCAGCACTGACCCCTGAGGGACGCCACTTGTCACTGCTCTCCAGGTGGACATTGTGCTGTTGATCACCACTCTCTGCATGCGACCATCCAGCCAATTCCTTATCCAGTGAGTTGTCTACCCATCAAGTCCATGTTTTTCCAGTTTGGTGACCAGGATGTCATGTAGGACAGAGTCAAATCCCTTACTCAGATCCAGTAAATAACATCAGTTGCCCTTCCCTTGTCCACAGCTGCCATGACTCTGTCATAAAAAGCCACCCAATTTGTCATACCTAACCTTTCTGTGGATAAACCATTTATGAAAAAAACCCAAAAAACAAATACCCTTTGGGTTCTCGAGCTGGTTCTTTGACCTACATAGCCTCAATTAATTGCTGGTATGGCATCCTGTCATGTACTCCTGCATGGTGCTGTTAGCGTGTACATGCACTGCCAGTTTGTTTAACAAGAAGATGAGAATTTCTCTCACAAGCCAAAACCTTTTTTTTCCCATCTCTGTCACTCTGTATTTCTTTATTGCTGTGATTCTGTTGACTATTTATTGGCTCTAAAAGCTTTACCTTTCTGTTGTCATGCATATGAATAGCATCTATATCCTGCTACCCTCATTTTATGTCCTATATGTCATTATATGTATTTTACAAAAAGAATATCCATTCCCACAAAGTGGCACATACAGTCTTCACTTACTTTGCTGTTAAAGCCTGAGTACGACTGTTGTATTTCTTTGGTCCAAAGAGTGCAGTGCAATTGGACAAAAAGATATGGCAGTTTCAATCCATCAAATATGATGCAAGGTTCTAGTTCAGCAAGTGCTGTGCATTTTTTGCTATTTTTACTCTGAACAGTTCAACTGCTTCAGAAGCAATAAATCAAAAAGCATCTTTCGCTGGTAGAAAATAGACTTCTGAATGCATATTGACAAGTCTTAGTACTACTTAGTAGAGCAATAACAATACAGAGAAGAAATTGCCTACTTGCCTTAATTACAAGTTTCATTAAGGACTTACTGCATGTGGCCATCAGTTCATTCATTCATTTTCTCCCTTTCAACACTTTTCTCAGAACAAACACCCTTTGTCCTGACTGAAGCAGCGTCAAGTACTAGGTCTGGTCCAACCACTAAACAAGTGACAGATATGCTCTATTAACTCACCCTTCTCAAAGGGAATAAGGGAGAGTCTTTTGAAGTGACACACAAGGTATCTGAACCAGTCACCATAGGGTGATTTTGTCACTTACTCTGGCTCAGGCTCACTTCAGCCTCCAATGTAGTCAGTTCTTGAGATCCTTGCCTCTGGCGCACCTTCATTCAGGCCACTGTAGTCCACTGTTATTTTTTATCCCCTATTAGGTTTGCTCAGTGGCCAAACAGCACAGTAAAAGGGTGAAGAAGGCTTGCTAAACAATCTTTAGTCCTGCACTTGATGGATCAGCTTTTCAGTGGGAACTAGAGAATCTTGGTTGGTATGATTATTGTCATTGATATACTGTTTTAGTACTATTTGGTCTTCAACCTTCATCTGCTCTACAGCATCAGACTCCTCTGAATGTTTAGGCTAGCTGTTTAACAGTCTCAGTCTCAGCAACCTCTACTTTTCTAGTTTTCTCAGTCTCTACGATGTCAAGTTTTCTGCTTGGGCTTCCCCTGCTCTTCCTTCTTCAGCTCTTGACATAGTGACTGCTGCTCTTTTGCTGTGTCAAGTATAACTTTATATGTCTTGTACTGATATTGGTACTGATTTGAATATTTTGTTAAATCCATTTTAATTTCAACCTGTGGGTTTTCCCTCCTTTTTATGACCCCCCTCTTCTCTGCTGAGGAGGAGTCGCTGGGTGACAGGGCAACTGCTATAGTTTAACGCCAGATACAGGCTGAATGTAGACACTATTATAGCAATTAAATGCTATAGAGAATCATGTTTCAGTGGTAGATAATGCTCTCTGGAGCTGTTTTAATATACTAATATAAATGTTGCCTCTGTTTCACTATAAATATCTTTCTTAACCTGCAGACATATAATAAAGAAATCAGTTATGCATACACAGACCTTCATTCCACTTAAATCTCTGCATCATCTTTGTTTTCCAAGTCTCTTCATTTCTTTGCAGCTCCCTACAGCTTGTTGAGATATTTAATAGCTGAAAATGTGTTATTATTAAATGTGTTTTTTATTGGGGTGAGTAATGAGACAATAAAAAATGATTGCTGTGGAGTCATTCATTTTTAATAAATAGAATAGATTTTGTATTTAAATTGCTTATTGCAAGGGGATTAATTTCAAAAGCACAGGTATATGAGCCATTAAGAAAAATAATTATATAAATTAAACTACTCAAGATCAGACAGTCAATAAAGCAGAACAGTCACTAAGGCAAAGACTGCTTCCTTATCCAAGGCAGTCATCCCAGTTAATGTCAACAATTGGAAAGAGATCTGCTGGGAAAGGATTTTAACATTGGGAATGGAAAGAAGACCTTTAAAATCCCTCAGAAAATATATTTGGATAACACATCATGGTTGTAACAAAAAATAATAAATTAAAAATTCTAAAAGCCAGAATTAATTAAGTCTCACAAGGTGAATAAAAACAGATTGCTGAAGTCTACTATTGTTGTGTGCAAACTTATGAAGAACAAAAATAGACTGAATTAACAGTAAAAGTAATGCAATCTTGGTCCTAAGCCAAAACAAATATTTCTTGGCATAGCAGCGGTAGAAAAGATGGCCCTATTTAATTTTTCTTCAATTTGCTAAATAAATTGTCTCACTCAATGGCAGATTCACTTCCAAGGGGTGATTCAACCCTTCATTTTATTGAACCTCTTCATTAGTGACCTTGGATTATTACCTTCCCAACTTGGGTACTTTAGATAAATATTTAAAATCATGTGCTAAATAATAATCTTCTGTGTAGAATATGGAGATAAGAGCAAGTTGTTTGGCAGGAATAAGAATATAGGAGTGGAAATGACCACAATGAAGCAGAAGAAAACCCAGGTAAGTTAGGGTTCAGGTTTCTTATTAGTTAGAAAATGCTGTGATGAAGCTGATATGGACAGGAAAGTGTATGACATGGAAAGAAGGCACAACATGGCATGAGGTTCTTCACAAAAGTCTTCAATAATCAACATTTGGACTAATTTTATATAATGCTTTTATGACTGATGTAAGGGTAACTAGCTTAATCCCTGATATTTTCTAATACTAACCAGTAGAAAGCAGAGAAAGAGCAATTGTGAGAGAAGAATTTAATGGGCTTGGAGACTAAGCTAAAAAAATTTTACTAGGTATTTTACATCTTCCTTGTATCTAGCCTACAGAGTACAAGCTGTGAGTGTAGTCTTCCTAAGCTTTGTCAGTAAATCAGTGAGAAATCTGATGTATGCCACAGTAGCTTCAAGTTTTTAAGTGGCTTCCAGAGTAGTTCTGAAGTGTGTAATGATCTTTATTGACTAAGTGAAAAGCTCAAAGTGATGAAGTCCCTGTCTTGCCTGCCACAAACTGCTTTTTCCTTGCTGATTAATGATCATTTCTGTAGCTCTCTGAGCACCTAGCACTTGGGAAGAGAGGGTGTGGGAGAAAAGATGCCAATATGATAAAGATATGAAAAAGGCAACTGGAATCTTGGAGTGGTATTTGCAAGAAAAATAGAGTGTTTGTCCTGCTGTACAAGATCCTTTAAATCATCATCTGATCATTGTAGGCTGGTAGTCATTAATGTTTGGGGAAGAGAGAATCAAAGTGGGGACAGCTGCAGAGAAGGTTTGTTAGTGTAATCTGAAGAGTCTGTCATGAAACAGGAGCCCAGAAGATTTGTCTTAGTCTTTTAAAATGAAGCCTGAATAATATTGGTAGTGTTTTTAAGTACATCACATTGAATGATAATGATGGTTGCAGGGAAAAATGCTGAGAAGTGTGGGCTTAATACTAGAAAGATTTCCAACTATCAGGCTCTAGAATAGCCACGCAAATAACCATTGTGTCCAGACTGCAGATGGTTTTGACTTGGAGTGCATACGTGGTGTTCACTAGTATGTGCATATGTATTCTGGAAGAAACACACACACACTCCCAAAATCTTTGAAAATAACAGCAAGGAGAAGAAAATGCCTATATGAACATCAACATGTTTAAATTTATACAGACAGTAAGACAATAAAATTTCAGGTTATCTTTATTTCATTCCCCAGAAAAAAATGGTGACTTTAAGGATCATTGAAATGAGCAGAGCTACATGGCAGCAAATAGGGGAAGAAGAGTAATTTATAAACTGGATGCAATAAACCCTGACAAATGGAACAGGAGCTATACAGCCTTATGTTAAAATCTACACCATCATTCAAATAAAACAGTGGTTATGCCATGTTCAAGTTAGATAAGGAGGCAAGAGAAATGGCCTCTTATTCAATAAAGTTAGCTTAAGCAGAGGTAATTCCTGTTCCCTTCTTTTTGAACTCCGGTGTGTGATAAAAACCAGAAGAACAGAATGGAATACAATTTTGTATATAGGGGGGGATCTGCAAATTCTAAAGGTATAATTTAACAGATTTTGGGCTGCCTATTATGCTAAATACAAATTAGAAGAAAAATCAATTAATAAAGTTTTCTCAGTGTAGGAATAGATCCCAACTGGGGACTATTATTAAACAAAGCAGAAAAAAAGAAGAAAAAGGACAAACAAACACCACAGAGCAGAGATACAGCTCAGCGTATTCCAAATGCTAGGCCAAAGATTGTTTTTTTTTTAAATTATATTTTTATAAAATCCATTGACTGCATCAGACTGGGATCTCACTGCCCAAAGTAAGCTGTATTCTTGTTTTTCACTGGGCACAGTGAGTATTTGAGGAATTTGTAGAAAACTCAAAACTCTGACTGGAGTAACTGAGGGAGATCCGTATCATCATAACTAACAGTTCCCACTGCTAGGAGATCTGCAGTCTCTGCCTCAGCAGGAATCATCACACCTGAATCATGTGTGAGAAATGCTGCTGATGTGAGCAACCTGAGATAAAGGTGTCAGGTATGACTTGAGTGGTGGGAGAGGCTTTCATCTAGCTGAATCAGGCACCTTCATCTTCATGCTGGACAGGCCATGCTCAGTGTTTAATGATGCTCCGGTTTGGATAAAGTTTAAAGCAGAACTTTGGGTATTGGAGGCTCTTAATGAAGTCATCCTTTTACTGCAGAAGAAGTCTAGGTGGCTAGTTTTAAGCTGGAGTAGCTGGATATCTGTGTCCTGTTTTGATCGTGGTCTTATCCATATGGGACCACAAGTGTTACCAAGGGGCACTACTCATATTTTTAATATTTTTACCAAGACAGTGGTGAATCTTGCAAACAGGTTCCCTGGAAAGGTAGTGAAGTCTTCACCTTTAGAGGTATTCAAAATTTGACTGGAAAAGGCTCTGAGAAACTTGATCTAAGTTGCTCCTCCTTGGACCAGGTGACCTCCAGAAGTTACTCCCAACTTCATTCTATTTGCTGGATTAATTGTTGTATGGGGAAGGTGTGGAAAGCAAGGGGGCAGACCCCAGTGCATTTTGACTAATTGCAGACTTATTCCTCTCTTCTCCTAAGGTAGCATTTCAGATATCACAACACTATTTAAATAGTATCATGAGAGACTGTGACCCCCCTTTTGCAGGATAAAAGGACACAGGATGAGGCATTAGTCACTGAATATTTCTAAACTGTTCTGGTAGAGCAGAGCTTCTGAACACTAAGTTTGGGGCAGCCCTTGTTTTGTGCACTAGAGAATGTGTTCCTAAGCACATGAATAAAAACAATGCTGAGTTTTGTAAGCCTGCAGTATCTTTCCAGGTATCAAACAACACTCTTTAAAGCTAAAGAACTTCAGGATGGGAGATAAGCATATTGACCATGGGATGATGTCTGATGTCAATATGTTATGTGCTTTTAATTAATTAACCTTGAATTATCTTACATAACACTGGACAGCAAACTGGACATTAAAATCCCTCTCTACTTTTAACTATGTGTCAGGAGACTGACTTTTGTGTGTTTACAGACACTATGATCAAACCAGCACAGAGTGGGTTTGTTCCACAGTAAGCCTTTCAAGGAAGCTTTACTTGGTGTTACAGCAACACAAAATGCTTCCATATCAGGACTGCTGTACATCCACTTGGAAATCTGTGGAACATGTGTATTTACATGTACGTATATATGAGTGATGTAACTAGCTATATGGAATGACTTTGGTCATTGGAGGTCCACATTCTTAGGTGAAAGACAGTATTATCAGTGTTTGTACCGGAAGCTGTATTGAAGAATTCTGCCACCTTTGTGTATGCTGCAATGATTCAGTGTTGGCATTTTAAACTTCTTTTTCCCTCTCTTTCATTTTTTTGATTTTTTTTACTACTCTGACAAATGCAGTCAGACAGCAAGCAGTATTTCATTGCGTTAAGTGGATTCTAGTTTGAGTAACTGCAGTTCACAGAAAAGCAAAGATATATTCAGGTTTATCTATGAGTAGACTTAAATAATCCAGTAGATACAAACTAACTGAGTAAGAACTAGGGCACATTTTTAATGGGCAGCTCACACTCATATTTATATTAATACGTTTTTGCATCTACTATGTGAAATGATTAGTGGGTTTCAAAGCTCAAGGAAATTTGGTGGGTCTGCTTATCCAAATGCAAGTATGCAAAAGAAGGTAAATGTATATGAGGAAAAGGAAGTAGAGAGGAAATACTGATGTATGTTTTGTCTATCTCTCCTCTCCATCATCTGCTCATACCATCCAGTATTACAAATATGAGGGCAGAGTTTCATCTTCCCAAGGTTGATGATTGTGTGAGGGGACACATAAAGCGAAATATCCTGACCATGAGCAGATCATCTGCTCAAATGAATGGTGTAGAGGATATTTTAAATATACTTTTCTGTGTATTGCTGAAGGCATGTGGTGGTTTCTTTACCTACTCACCCTAAGGCATGATTGTGTATTGTGAGCTTTTACATTGCTCAATATATTTAAATGCCAGAAGAAATCTGTCTACTTAGACACTCAGACCTTCTGCATAACATTAGGTCAGGAAATTTTATGCAGTAAATCAAGCAGTGGAAGAACTTGTGCCTCTAAAGTGAGTGTTATCAAACCCATGAACTTGTGACTAAACCAATGTATGTCTTATTGAAAGACTTTTGGTCTAAGTGTAAGGCCTCCAGGAGATGATTAATCAGCTACAACCTTTAATTATGTTGCAACAGTTAATTACTCTTTCTGTTAAAAGTTGTCTTGCTTCCAGTCTGAATGTGTCTGTCTCCATGGAGACATTCTTCTATGGAAAGGATAGGACACTATGACCTGTCTCTGCATAGAGGTTTCCATTTGTTGTCTTTCTTTGTAGACTGTTTGTCTTAGTCTCAAACTACAATAGTCCTGACTGATGGATATTTCCCATTAGCTTGGTGTAAATAAAGAGTTCCTCTAATCAACGCAAAAAAATGTTCTTTAGATTTACATAAGTAGGAGAGATATCACAATCTGGCTCTCACAGTTAGCATGCTGCTCTTTAGCTGGAAGAAATTCTCATCTGTATAATGTACTTCAATTTGGCTTCTCCTGTACCAGCTTAGTGAAGGTTTCCAGATTTGATTTCCATTCAACTTGGCTGTTAGCCTTGGAGAGGAGAAGGTGTTCTTATCAATATCATAGATTTCACCTTTATAAAGATGTATTGAAAGACATTAATTTTTCTCAAGGTAAGATTTGACTGTTGCTGATAACAACCTAATTTTATTATGCCGTGATGTCAGGGAGCAATTAATCAACAGTCAGTACTGATCACTTGAGCAACCCACTGAAACAGATATTGACCTCTCTTTTAATTTGTTTTCTGCATGTAATTTCTGTGCATCACTTACTTAAGGCTTTGAAAACTTGGATTCTGAGCCAAAGACTTGTTTAGGCAGTTCATGGCACACTCTTGACTTCTTCATTGTCAGAGCTTCTAAACACACACACACACACACACACAAACACACACTCTGTTCAAGCCCACAGCAGTGACTTTGTGATCCAGGGCTTGGGAGCTTTGAATGGTCAGGCATTGGAACTGGAGTGCCCAGGGAAGTAGTCACCAACCCTGGATGTGTTTAAAAGTCATTTGGATGTGGTGCTTGGGAACATGGTTTAAGGTGAATCTTGAAGAGGAGGGCTATCAATTGGACTTGGTGACTTGAAGGTCTTTTCCAACCTCAATTTTTCTGTTATTCTGTGATTCTGTGAAATGTTCATCTCTGACTAAGCTATGATTTTTTCTCTTGTGAGAACTGTTTAAAGTACCAGAATAAGGAAAACTAATTTTGCTGACCTGGAATACAGTAGATAGCATTGATTAGTGTCAGATTTTCAAATACAGTATGTTTTGCATTTACTGTTACTCAGACACCACCTACTATTTGCATGAGAAGAAAAACTTAAACCAGCAACACACTGGTTACGGGATCCTATGCTGGAACAGATATGGAAGTGTTTTCATTTATTATGCTTTACAACCTCATCCTACCCAATTCCATGCTTTCTTTCAATGGAGAAGAGGTGTTTGACATTGACTCACATATGTGATGTCCAAGGAATTTGTGAATTGGAGGGAAGGAGAATCTAGGTCGACTTCAACTGCCTATGCTTATGTAACATCTTAATTGACTATTCAAAAGGCATTGAATAAATTTTCACTCCTTGTTAAGACTGAATAAGCCAGTCTGCAAATTGGTCAACTTTTAACAATAGCAGCTAATGAGATGGTCAGAGAAACAGCAATAGACTCAAAGCATGTCTCTTTGTCCCAGGTTTTCATGTCTGATAGTGTCTTATGTTTGGAGGGAATCCTGTGATTTGTTAATGTGTACCACTATCCATCTTCCTCTTGTTTCTAAGTGGTAGACATTATCTGATCCTAACACATACTCAGTCATGCTAGCAAACACAGGGGTGGAATGCTGCAGAGTGGTGCATGTCCTGAAGCATGCCCTGAAAGAACAAAGTGACCTTTAAGCCCTTTCATCGGTTAGTTCATCAGATAAATCTCTAATTAATATAATGTCTATTGACTGTTAGTTCTCTATAAAGAGATTTGGACTTCAGCTTAAACTCATTAAGTTCTTGACTCTGGTGTCTACAATGATAAATATGGCATGAATTTTTTTTTTCAGGACTTTCCTAACCTTGTAGAAAATAGGAACATACAGGAGTTGAGACGACTTAAGATGGTGGACATTTCACAAGTTAAATTTAGATCTCTGCATTTAATAGTGGTGGAAGCAATTAGTAAACCCAAGGAGGAGGCTGATCTTAGGGAAACTTTTCCTGCTTCTCTGTTGAAAACATCAGTAGTAAATTTTAGGGTTCTGCATGGTGTTTGAATGACAAGATGTAATCAACAATGTGAGTTTTCTTTTCATTATAATTCCTTCTTTACAGCACTGAGACTGTAATAAAAATTGCTCTGTGAGGTCTGGAACTAAAAAAGTCTGATTTTTCTCTTCAAGCTCTTGTTTTTCCCTTCACTTCTGCATACCAATAGACTGAGTTTGTTATCCATCCAAGTGTCAGCTTGTTACTCCAAGCAGGAAGGAGGCAGAACATGGAATGTTATCAGCAGGTGCTGCTAAATACAGAAGAAAAAGGATGAATCTGCCATGCTTTCCCTTGGCAGAGGCAGTGATTTGGGCAGCTGTCCTCCACACTGGCAGTAATTTTTGTTTCCTGGAATTTGTAGGAACATTCAGAATCTTTGTGACTTTCATTATTTATCTATCTATTTATTTATTTTCCAATGTGGCTGAGGTTGACCAAGAAGTTATTAGAAGAAAATTGGTAAATGTACTGTTTTGTGAAGAAAGCAATCTACAGGTACTGGGAAATCCTTGTGAGAACAGAATGAAGAATAAAAATGTGCATATTTTCAGAAAAAAAATATTTTGAACTTCAAAGAGATGTGTTTGGAAAATGGTGTTTCAGATAGTGAAAACCAGGCTTATGCTCTTCCACTATTTGAATTAATTTAAAAATAATGCATTCTTTAAGCCTTAATTGTATTCCTTTTTTATGGTTGCCCAGTATAATTTCTGGGTGGCTAGAGGACATATTGTGTTCATATTTATGCATTAGGTGATATATTTTGTTATCAGATTAAGCAAAATTGCTCACAGGAATAGGGCAAGAAGCATTTATGTGTTTTTTTTTATATCTCAGAAAACATGTGTGTTAATAAAAAAAACCCAAATATTGAAAGGGAAAAAAATTTTTGTTTCTTAAACAGATACAAACACATCAATGAGGAAATTCTGGATACATAATTGCATTTTATTGAAGCACTTCATAAATTAGGAACCTAAAATATAAAAAAAATAATATTAAAACAATATTACTAGTGGCCTTTTATTATGAATAAAAAGAATCTGTCAAACTAAGACTTACAGTGAAGAATATTCCACCACTTCTTTTTAGGTCTACCTCTTTCAGTCTTTGTGGTCTTACACTGAAGAATATTTTCTTTTGTAAACAGATGGAATTTCCCCTGAATCACCTTGTTTCCCTTGTCCCATCACATAGATTACTGAGTTGAATGCTGTTCTCAGTGTGGACAAAGACCTACAATGACCTTTTAGGTGATAGAGGACAGTGATATCCCTTCCTCTTTTAAAATACAGAATCTTACTGAATTATTTATTAGTGATAGAAAAAAGTATCCCTCCATTCCATCTTTCCTACTATTTCCCAGTGAAAATGATTCAATTCAATGACTTTATCCATGGAAACTCCTTTCTGGGGCTCACTTTTCTATATTAATAGTCACACTTCTATTTTTTTTTTTAATTTTGTTTAAGAGTTATCAATCTATTTGTTTTTGCAGAAGCAGAGCAGAGGAATTGCTTATTGTTTCTTTTCCAACTTGAATATTGTAGCAACACAGACATAAAGAGCAGATTCATATCTTTGGACTGATATATATAATGAAGTTCTCAGAATGGTTTTGGGTTGAGTTATTGTTTCAACCATCCATCAATAAAATACTCTGGCTTGTATGTCTTTCATTGCTCACAGACATTATGCTTTGCAACCCAACTGTATGCCAGAGCTCTCTCTTTCTGATGTTTACTTACTCCATTCAAGCTCTAGATCTCTCTAGAAAGAGTTTGGATGCATAGTTTGTCACAAAATGGCTGCTTGTAGAGATGAGAGAGTGGGAAAATGCATATTCATTTTGATGCTGTTACTGAAACTGAGCTTTGGAATATTTAGTGATTCAGTGAACTGATATTTGACTACATTAAGATGATGACAAAGGGAGGGTCACAAAAACTAAAGCTAACACTTTAAAAGACTCTGAACAAGATATGCACTCATGGGTTAGTGCTAAGAGGGACTGAGAGCTGTCAACATCTTGTGAAGCCCCTGGGAATTAAGTGAACAAGGCTCTCTTTACGGGAATGCTCACCACTGGCCCAGACATTGATGAAAGCAGGGTCACACTGTAGTTTCTGCACTCAACTACTGACTCCTGCTGTGGAAAGAAAAAGCCAAAATGTCGCCAAAATGTCAACAAAATATCAAAAAGAACCCACTTTTTTTTTTCTTGCCTTTTTTTTTTTTTTTCCTTTTTTTTTTTTTTTTTCCTTCCTGTAAATACAGAAATTTAGAGTTAGGCAGAAGTTTGAAATCATTCAAATGCTTTTACAGCTATCATTTCTTAAAACAGATGCATGCATCCATCCAGTTCCCAAGGACAGGAAACTTTATTTCTTCATGATTCTGTTTAAAGAGACCTTATACCTTGAAATAAGCATGGTGTTTTTCTGCTGACTGTGTTGTGATATTCTGCATCAAACTTCTGCCTTTAAGGTAAAATCCAAACAAAACTAAACCAACAAAACCCAAACCAAACCAGAAAAAAAAAAA
>VWZI01017918.1:254922-318756 GCA_013396835.1 Psilopogon haemacephalus
CAAAAAAAAAAAAAAAAAAAGGTGCTCTGTGCCAATACTTGACATATGAATGCAAGACTCCTGTTAGCACAGATGCCAGTCCCAGCTGCATATCTCAACTGATGGGTGCCAAGTGGTATAGTGGAACAACATATAAATTAAAATCCTGCATATATGAATTAAGCATTGATGAATGGAACCATCCCAGTGAAGCTCTCACTTTCTTCTAGATGACATTCATTTACATTTAACCAGTTTTTAGATTTTGACTGAAATTTAGACAACATTTCAATTTGAAAAAACTGTTCTTGCTATCCTGAATTATGTGAGTGGACTACTCAGGACAAGCTTTTGACTAGTCATAACATCTAGGTTTCTGCCAGACCCATCCCAGTTTCACTATAGACAATCCACTGGATTCCAGCCAGATACTGGAGGAAGCAACATCTGCTTTTTGTGGAATCATAGAATGGTTTATGTTGGAAGAGACCTCAAAGATCATCCAGTTCCAACCCCCTGCCATAGGCAGGGACATGCCCCTGTAGATCAGGTTGCTCAAGGCCTCATCCAGGCTGGCCTTGAACACATCCAGGGAGGGAGCAGCCACAACCTCCCTGGGCAATCCGTTCCAGTGTCTCACCACCCTCACTGTGAAAAACCTTCTCCTAACATCCCATTTAAATCTCCCCTCTGCCAGTTTAAACCCATTACCACACATCCTGTCACTACAAGACTTTTCACTGCACATGGTGAAAAATTGCGTGTTTGATTCTAGAGCAATACTGTCAGGTATCAGGTCATAATGCTTCAGGCCAAGATGAGAGAGTCAGTGAGGTGTTCCTCATAACTTGCTGCCCTATATCCCTATATTATTAATGCTGAAAATCGTCAGAATCATGTTAACATATCTGCTCTGCTCCAGCTTGCTATCACCAGCTGGTACAACATCAGCAGTGGCTGTTTGCTTTATCATTCGGTCCTTGTTTCTTTTCTTGTGCTAAGTTTAGTGGGTAGCTCTGCTTATGCTTATGAGCGCTCACATTTTGCTCTGACATTCAGCAGTCAATTTTGCAGCAAACAATAACATTTGCAGCACTGGGCACTGCAGAGCATTTCCAGGTAGAGGAAAATGGCTTTATTTCATTGTGTGACTATTAGGAAAACTGTTACTCAATTCAGGGAGATTTGGAGAGCCTTTAACATGTCTCCCAAGGTTGTTATCCATGCACTTTACACATTCTATTTAATGGCTATGGTTTGGTTGCGTAATTAAAATTTAAAATAGCAGAAAAGAGGCTGAAAAACTGGAGAGAGGAAAGAAAAGAGATTTGAAAAGCCTGGAAAACTTCCACCAGCTGAGATGAAATCTTCAGCAGCAGGGATGGATGGTGAGTGCAACACTGCCATCTCTTGAATACCCTTTGCAAGATCTGTTTCCCCACTTTGACAGAGGAGTGCAGTTCGAGCTACAGCTCCACAGCATGCATCCTTACATGCTGGGTGTTGCCGCCTCTCTCCCGAAGGCTAAGTAGTCTATCTAATTGAAGTCCAGACTTGCTGAGAGAGGAAAACAAACAACGAAATGGCAGCCAAAAAGAGGAGGACACTGACAGTAGTCTCCTTGCAGGGCTATGTGAAATGAGGTTCCTTTCTCTGCTCCTTCTTCATATCTTTTAAGTTTTATAATGTTCATTATAAAACCATTAGATCATCTAGTATGGATGCCTGCCTATTGCAGTGTATTCAGGCAGGATTTTTTTGCACTGGGCTTTGGAGATTGTTACCAACTAAAGAGGAGCTTGTAGAAAGGTGTTAGAGGCTGAACAGAAAAATGAACAGATTGAGAATCTCTTGGTGGTTTGAGTTACTCTCATTCTTAGAAATGCATGTGTAATAAGCAGTTGAAATACATCCAGCTACAGTTCACAGTTACTGCATCCTTATGCCTTATGCATTTGAATGCTGAAGTCATGAGTATTTGGTATTTTTGCCTCCGTGAAACTATTTCACATTACAGCCATGATCTCAATTTACTTTTTGCTAACCGAACATGCACTTCAGAGGAGAAAAAAAATTACCAAACAACAGACACAAAACTACCACACTATTGCATCTATGTTACTTCTAAGTTACTGACACAGTTTTCACCATTCGTTTTAAGGTTAATACACTTCAAAATATACTTTCTGTCCTCTGTCATATGCTCTGGTTATATTAAATTAATTACTTTGATACTTCAAATCCTGGTCTATGAATTTAGCAATCCTTGTAAAGAATGTCTTGGTTTGATACATCAAAGTGATTCTTTAGCCTCTCTACAGATTCAGAAACAGAAACTCTGAAAATTCTCCTTGAGTCTTTAGCAACCAGAAACTTTTTTTTTCTTTTAATTAAAAAAAACCCAAAAACATAGAGACAGGCAAATGACTGAAAAGCTTCATTGAATACTTACTCTGAGATACTTCCTCAATTTCCCTACAAGAGCAAAGATCTCAGTTTGGGAAATATTATGTTAGCTAAGGTAAAACCAGTATCATAAATCTGCTTTTTTATTCAAATCTGTCAGACTTCTCTTGCCTTGATCTGTTCTTATGTAAATAGATTGAAACTGTGTACAAAAGAAAAAAAATCATTAAAAATGACAGCCAGTTTATCTATTTACTTTATTCCCATTGATATTGTTTAGGAGGCTTGGAGGAAAAAAGTAATCAAAATACATCTCTCAGTTAATTCAAATACCATCCTTTAATTCACAAATCGGTTCTGTCTCCCAAATCTCATAACTCATGATTTCTGGTATTCTAATGATTCAGTTAACACTGCTTTGAATCTTGATCTAATAAATCCTTGTTCCTAATCTTTAATCATGAAAAGGCCATTGCTTTCTCCATTCTACTCATCACAAAGGTGTGCTGAGTGATTTTTTACTTCACTCAATATTTTTCTTGGATTTTCTGCAATACTTCTTGTAATGGTTTTAGAATACAGAACACCTGCTTTGTGTAGATTTATTTCATACAGTATTTTCCCAAGCCATTGGCCATAAAACAGTTTGAACTGGAAGGGACTTTGAAAGACCATCTAGTTCTGACTTCCCTGCCATGGGAAGGTGTCCCTTCACATACAGCCATTTCTTGAGCACTTTCAGGGATGGAGCACCCACAACTTCTCTGGGCAACCTGCTCCAGTGCTTTGCCACTCTCACAGTGAAGGATTTCTTCCTAGTGGGTAATCTAAATCTATCCTCTTTCAGCTTTAAATTATTACATTTTTGTCCTATCACTACTCTCCATTGTAATGATTCCTCCCTCCCCCATATTTCTGTAGGCCTTCTCTGCTTCTCTGAGTACTGGAAGGCTGCTATAAAGTCTCCTGAAGTCTTCTCTTCTTTAGGCTAAAAATCACTCACAAAAAATATAAACCATTTTTTTGCTAAGCAAAATCAAACTGTTCTTAGCGAATTTTGTTCTTTCCTCTCACAAAAACAGTTTGATAAGTGAAATAAGCCAGAGAAAATTATGCCATGTATGATATTGGAAAAATAAGGAGAGAAAAGGAGAGTGGATGCTTTCTGATATTCTGCATCATAATTTTTAATTTATTTTTAAAAATAAAATAACTCTTGGACATAAATCTCTGGTCTTTGTACAGAAGTGTATTGTTCATTGCTTCTTCATTACTTCCCTATAGTGCAGCTGAAAGGGTTATAAATGCATTCTGAGGAGCAGTTGTGTTTCTTGGCGGAGTGACCAGTCATTACTGTGTCAAATTCTCCATGTTCTTGAGTTCAGCTCGAGGAACTGTAGTTCAGCTGGTGTTGATTATTGGAATTCCTGATAATATTGTCTCAGTGGTGAAACTGATGGAGCAGAGTCACAGTATTCATATTTTTAGAGGAAGACTGCTGGTATTGACCAGGTGTCAATACTGTGGTTGTCAATTTGTTTGTTTATTTAACTCGGAAGTAGCTCTTCTCTAGTCTTAGAGAGTTAATGTCCATTTTTGCTGGTATGCAACAGATGTGCTTTCAGAACACACCTTCAAGCTTAGTTTCCTTTAAAAGGAACCTAGCTGTCATGCTCTCTGAGCATATCCCCATGCAAACAAGACCAAATTAAGGGGGGACATTTACTTTAGAAGTGCACTTTTAGTCTGAAGTAAATGTAGATGCAGTCATTATTTTCTAAGAAATATCTACTACAGAATGAAAAAAATGCACATCTGATTTTGCACTTATTAGAGGTATTATTCAGACAGCAGAAAATGAGAGCCCTGGATTTCCTTTTGTAAGCTGTCAAGCCAATTTTGCCAGCAATATCTTTTCAGATAAAACCAACTTGACAAGTTATAGGGAAGAGAAAAAAGTACAGAATAAATAACAGTGAATTTCTTGGCCTTATCCCCAGACTATCTCCTTCTGAATTGGCCTTTTCATTTTCCTTCAATGTTTGGCAGATGTTTAGCACAGCAGGACAGATGTGGGTGTGTGAGAGAACTTGGCTGCCCCTAGTTATTAAGCCCCCAAAAGCAAAAAGTCTCAGGGAAGAGGTGATATATTATCTCTGATCAGTACAATTTGATGCTTTATCAAATCATGGAGTTAATTTATGTGACCGGTTTAAATGCTGAAGTTCTATTGCATATTCTACTTACTTTCAGTTTCAATATGTTATGTTTACATTAAGAAAACACTCTTACAAATATGTCCCTGAACATTTTCAGGGATGGGACATCTGAAAGCTCTCTCAGAAACCTGTTGCAGTGTTTCATCACCCTCATCATCTAATCTGAATTTACCACTTTTTAGTATTCAAAGGCCACTATAAAGACTCTGCAGAGCCTACTCTTTTTCCTTGCTAAACAACCCCAACTCAGCTTTTCCTCAAAGGAAATCCCTGAAATGATTTTGTTTTCTCTTTTTAAAGTCTTATAAAGACCATTTGTATAGAATCATAGAATCATAGAATGGTCTAGGTTGGAAGAGCCCTCAAAGATCATCCAGTTCCAACCCCCCTGCCACAGGCAGGGACACCTCCCACTAGATCAGGACGCTCAAGATCTCATCGAGCCTGGCCTTGAACACATCCAGGGGGGGAGCAGACACAACCTCCCTGGGCAACCTGTTCCAGTGCCTCACCACCCTCACTGTGAAGAATTTCTTCCTAAACATCCTGTTCAAATCTCCCCTCCGCCAATTTGAACCCATTCCCCCTCGTCCTGTCATTACAAGACCTTGTGAACAGCCCCTCCCCAGCCCTCCTGTAGGCCCCCCTCAGATACTGGTAGGCTGCTATAAGGTCTCCCCGAAGCCTTCTCTTCTCCAGGCTGAAAAGCCCCAACTCTCTCAGCCTGTCCTCATAGCAGAGGTGCTCCAGCCCTCTGATCATCTTCGTGGCCCTCCTCTGGACTCTCTCCAACAGTTCCATGTCCTTCTTGTGCTGGGGGCTCCAGAATTGCACACAGTACTCTAGGTGGGGTCTGACAAGAGCAGAGTAAAGGGGGAGAATCACCTCCCTTGCCCTGCTGGTAATGCCTCTCTTAATGCAGCCCAGCACACAGTTGCTGTCTGAGCCGCGTGTGCACACTGCAGGCTCATGTTGAGCTTCTCATCCACCCAGACCCCCAGGTCCTTTTCCTCAGAGCTGCTCTCCAGCCACTCACCACCCAGCCTGTATTTGTGCTTGGGATTGCAGCGCCCCAGGTGCAGGACCTTACACTTGGCCTTGTTAAATTTCATGAGGTTAGCCTGGGCCCACCTCTCCAGCCTGTCCAGGTCCCTCTGGATGGCATCCCTGCCCTCCAGCAAGTCAACTGTGCCACACAGCTTGGTGTCATCTGCAAACTTGCTGAGGGTGCACTCGATTCCTCTGTCCATGTCGCTGACAAAGATGTTAAACAGCACTGGTGCCAGCACTGACCCTTGAGGGATGCCACTTGTCACTGGTCTCCAGAGGGATGCCACTTGTCACTGGTCTCCAGAAAGACAGCAAAGAACTAGTTCTAAGGGTGAGCTGCTTGTTTGTTACTGCATTATATTGTATAAAAATTCAAGTGCTGCACCAGGAAAAGTGCTACAGCCACCTCAGCTACTCTTTATCTACTACAATCATCCCTTTTTCTGTTCTCTCCAGATACACAACTACTTGATATCAGTCAAATGCTCCTATGCAGTTCATCTCATTTGACAGAATCTCATTTGTCAAACTCTCATCAATTTAAGGAAAAGTCAGTTAACAAAATATAAAATGAATGCTTGTCAATCTAATATTCGAGTGCTTATAACCTGTTTCTGTCCTCCTTATTTGTTGGTTATTTTATGCTGTTTCTTGCAAAAAGGTATGCTACATTGTCTTGCCTCTGCATGCTTTGTTCTTCTATCCCTGGCTCTTACATGATGAAGGGAAAAATCAAAATGTAGATCTTCCTGTGATAGGGTGAAAAAAGTAATTTCACTGCTCAAAAACTGAAGACTGAATAATACAATAATCTGTATTATTGGCATTTCCAAAGTTACAAAAGAAAGCTATTTAATAAATAAATGAGTATGAGCATTGTTTTTAAAAGACAATAGAATCACTACTTAATTACATTCAGGAAACTAATTGAACAATGTTTTTCACAAGCCACAAATAATTTTGGGACAGCTGTGAGAGAGAAGCAGGACCAGAAAATAGATGGGAGAAAAAGATGGGAAAAGCAAGGGGAACTCTTTTTCCCAAATCATCAAAAGAAAAGTTCTTGTATTGCTTCATACCAAAACTTTGGAAATATTGATCAGCAGTTACAGGAGTTCATGTATTGGGGGCATTTCATCTGTCCTGTTACGTCCGCAGCAAACTCCCCAACCTGGTCAGATGGCCACTTGTAATGAAAATCCAGGGCACAGCTGAGTAGTCAGGACAAGCAGTCAGATTATGGTCACTCTGGTTTTGAAGGTGAAACAGTGACAGGCTTCCTGGTGAGAAAGAATGATCCAAGACACACCTAATTCCAGTATCAACATAAGGCTGGGTTGACTTCCAGCCCTGGGATTTCATGACCTTGGCATTGGTTTCCTCACTTTATTCTCCATCATGTTCTCCTCTTCTCCATCATTATAGCTGATTTCAGTCAACTACTGACATACTGATTGCCTTGCCTTTGAGTCTTCTTTAGAGAACAAACTCAAGTTGGTACAGGTGCTGACACCAGTCTCATCTGCAATACAGTGATTCAGGGTAAGAAACAATAGATCCCAATATATAGAGCAGATACATTTTTTGTCTCCTGATAGCACTTACATAGAGCCACAGTGGATGGTTTAGAAGCAAATAAGACAGTTAAAGTGAAAGCTGCCTGACACATTTGCAAAATAAAATTTTAATTTTGTTTGGGATATCCAAGGGACTGTAGAGAGTCAGATGCTGAATTCTTACTGAATTTCAAAGATACTTATTTCCCTGTTTACTCATATTCCTTTATAAACTCCCAGCCTCTATCTGTATTTTGCATATTTTCCTATCTCAAACGTTGTTCATTTCCTGCTTTTATTCTTGACCCACAAGGGAAAGATTCAATTTCAATTCTGTCCAACAGAAGTCAATTTCCATCTTACAGTTCTTTTGTTTTCTTTATCAATTGTTTTCAGCTAGACTATTTCAAGCAGAATGTGTTTCAGAGGCAGAAACGTGCAACTTTATGCATGATGCACTTTGGCAATCTCAGGCTTGCTGAAGTTTACCTCGATTACAGCCTGTTGTCAAAACTTTTCTAAGATTATCCAGAGTTTTTTTGACTTAATTTTAACAAGATGACAAAATAAGCTAGCTGGCTTGTGTTCTCTGTGCACATTTTCAGTTTATACTAACCCTTAGTTCCATGAGTTACACATGCAGAATTTTTACTAGAAACTCTACATTGACAATGTTAGAACCACATTTCTCATATTTCAGGTTACATTTCCTGAAGCTGCATTGAGAATTTACTAATGAGTTTGTGACTTCCACGAGGAAAGGTTTTCTTCCTCTTAATCTGACCCCTAGAAGATATCTTGCTCTCCTGCGTGTAGCAGTTAGGCTTGTAGCATATGGAATCACAGAACTGAGATGTATACATGCACTAGAGATCATATTGAATGTTTACAGGAAATGAGCTTTAAATCATAGAATCATAGAATGGTTTAGGTTGGAAGACACCTCAAAGATCATCCAGTTCCAACCCCCCGTCACAGGCAGGGTCACCTCCCACTAGATCAGGTCACTCAAGACCTCATCGAGCCTGGCCTTGAACACATCCAGGGAGGGAGCAGCCACAACCTCCCTGGGCAACCTGTTCCAGTGCCTTGACAAATACTGTCTTCTCTGAGCCTTGTTGCTTCCAGCCTCATCCTTCACCTTGGCTCTTTTCTACAGCAGGAATTATGTAACAATTCTAATTCTCCAGTTGTACATGGATGTCTGTATTTCCCTGTGTCAATCTGATCATTTCAACAGCGCATTGATTGCCTCCTATGAATGCATTCTCTAATGCTTCAAAAACTTGATGGCAAATGAATTCCCTTGTGAAAAGTGATTTATTTTCTTTGAGTCCACTACACTAAGACACAAAGTTTTATCATGTACTGCTAGTAGTAGTACTCAGAGCCTTTCAAGTGCATTACAGAAAGACACATTATGTGCAAAGATCTTGCCCTCTCTCCACCTCACCACCCCATCCCTAGCCTTTCTAGCTACACCTGTGTTACCAAATAAAACAGAAGAGGAAACAGAGACCCCCTGGCATGATATTGCTTATATCTCTACTTCTAAACTCTTACCATACCAGAGGCCATCTACAGCTGTCTACTTGAAATAGTATTTGGCTATGTTCACCCCCAACACACAGCCACAGATTTTGGAACAATATTAGTTGACCTGGACAAAAGCTTGATAGGGACAATGATAATGATTAAATATCATCAGTGGATGAATGCTGTTTCAGCTGATGTTCATACTCAAGCTGTGAACTTCCGTAGTTAGATATTTAACCTTGGTTCTCTTTTAAAAGTGATGGTCCTTTTGCACTTTACCTTCTTTATTGTAATCATGTTTATTTCCCCTCTCGCCCCCCCCTTTTTTTTAATAGAATGGACTAAGAGCATTGTAGCTGTAAGTTCATGGTCTTGGTAAGGTGCAGTGCAAAGATAAGTTGTAAGAACCTGATGTGAAGTTAATTTTAGAAAGATGGCCTATCCTGTTAAAAGTGGATTTTCTAGCTTTTGCCTCCTGCTTAGGCACCTTTGTCTTGTGCTCTGTCACCTAGTTCAAAACTGTCCTATATTATTGCTACCTGCATTCCTTTCCTTTGCTAATCATTTTAGTGAAGAACCAAGAGTCACAAAAAAAAAAGTAATTTTGCCAATTAAAATGCAGCACTGGAGAGGGAAAAGGTAACACATGGTCCATGGGCCAAGTAAACATATTTTCTACCTCCCCTTAGATGCTCATAGTATCTGCCTGAAATACTCTTCACTTTTTTAGTCTGGACAATTTAAATTTTTTTTTTTTTTTTTACTTATGAGACAATTTAGCAAGCTAGTCTGAAGGTCAAGGAAATCTCAGAACTCTTTGGTTCTGCAGTCCTGAATTATCTTACTTTGATAGCAGTTCTAAATTGCAAATTTATTTTTCAATTTATTCCAATAACTTCAAATAGTAAATAACTCAGTGTTTAATGCAGGGTGATCACAAAACTAATAACATCAAAAAGTAAAGTATATCTTGAAAATCTATATAAAGCTACATTTTTAGGTTTCAGGCAAACTCCCACAAGCCCTTGGACCTGTGGCACTGCATTTCTCACTATTCCTTCCTCTCTCACAAATCACTCTCCAGAACAGCTATCTAGAATATGAGGTAATTTATTCTTATAATATACTTTCATAACTTTCATATAAAGCAGTATCTTCACTGGGAAGATTAATTAAATACTCTTTTTCAGGCCATATGTGCGCTCAAGCTATGGTAAACCCACAAAGCTTTGTGCTCTAGCAACCAGCCCGTTCTTGCCTATTTCAATTTGTTTGGCATCAGAAAAAAAAAAAAAAAAAGTTTACTTCCTGTTTCACTGTCAGCAGGAAGAGGTTTGACACTGATGTCAGTAAGGAAGAATAAGGTCTTCTATATTTCAGTGTAGAGACTAGAAGTGTGTGATATGGATATGCAATAAAGTTGTTTATGTTTGCATAAAGAATTGACCATCCTCCTTCCCAACTCCAACTAAAGACATTGATAAATACATCTAGTTACGAGATTTTATTGAGGAAAGAATTTTATACAAATATTGTAAAGTGGTTTGGACATTAACTTGGAAAAGAGCTTGAACAGAATCATAAAGTCAGTTTGGTTGGAAATACTCTTAAGTTCGTCAAGTGCAACCAGAAATTTAACACTGCCAAGCTTACCACTAAATCATATTCCTAAAGCAAATTGTCTACACATCTTTTAAAATTTCCCCAAGGATGGTGACTGTACCTGGGCAGGATGTTCTGAGACTTGGCAACACATTCAGTAAAATAAATTTTTCCTAATATCCAATTGCGATACGGTTAAAATTACCCCCCAAAATAAAATCACCGGACTAGCTCAGAAGGTTTGGAAGCAAAATGAAGGTATATATTTACAGCAACAGTAAAATCTGAAAACACGTAATACAATGCATATGTACAAAATATATTGACATATATTTACAATTAGGAATAACACAAAGATCAACTCCCCACCCCGGACAAACTCAGAAGAAGCTAACAGCCACCTGTGTTATGCTCCCCTCCCAGAGAGAAAACCAGGCCCTACAGTTATCTACTCAGCCAAGGTTAGCATACTCATGCAAGATCAACCAATATGGGAAAAAGCAGAGGAGGCAGGAAGCAGCCTAGCGGAGAACAGTTTGTGCAACAAATTATACCCTAGTCCGGCAAATGAATGAAATTACATAGTCTTATCTATTATTTTTCTTTTATCAGTCCCCTGTTTCACTTACTTTCTATTCAAAAATGTGGAGAAAGTTCCTATTTCTTGTTTATAATTTAGGATTCCGCTCAAGTGTTAGCTTTAAACTACCACACCAATCTGAACTTCCCCTGGCACAACTTGAGGCCATTTCCTCTTGTCCTATCACTTGTTACTTGGGAGAATGACACCAAACTTGCTACAATCTCCTTTCAAGTAGGTGTAGAGAATCATAGAATGTCAGGGACTGGAAGGACCTCGAAAGATCACCTGGTCCAGCCCCATTTCCAGAGCAGGATCACCTATGCCAGATCACACTGGAACACATCCACACTGGAACACAGTTCTTGAATATCTTCAGAGAGGGAGACTCTACAACCTCCCTGGGCAGCTGGTTCCAGTGTTCTGTGGTTAGGGAGGAATAATAAGGTCTTCTTTAAGACTTCTTTTCTCCAGGCAAAACAACACCAGTACCCTCAACTACTCCTCACCAGTTTTGTTGCTTTTCTTTGGACATGTTCCAGCACCTCAATGTCTTTTTTTGTAACAAGAGGCCCCAGACTGAACACAATAATGGAAGGCTCACCACGTGCTGACATGCAGTCACATTATTTCCCCATTGAACTAAAAACCAGAATTTCCCAGTCTTAAAAGCCATTGTAATGCTGCTACAGGTAGTAAAATGTGATATTATGCAAATAAGACTTGAATAAATATCCCAGAATAAAACAAATAGTGAATATCCTTTTGTCTTTGATCACTGTCAGATTTCTGTTAATGAAGTTATTTATATGTAATTCTCATTTTTGGCATAAGTGAAGAATGATGTAAAGGAATCCAAATGTCTGTAATGCAGTTTGTATGCTACTAGGGATCTTTTACTGTGAATAGGTAGCATATTTGAATCTACCAAGAGGGGCATATGTCCTTATGTTGGTAATGAGTCCAAACAGACAGCTGTTAGTATTTATAGCCTTTCGTTTTTATGTATACTTACTGAACACTGAATGGACTGAAATACTAATATAAGCCCTGATGATGTCTATTACCTAAATCTCTTCAACCACAAGAGAGATGTACTTTCAGAAAAGGGTATAAATGTCTGTTGTCACCAGGAGGCAAACAAATTACACATTATTAACGTTGTTTAATCTTTTTCTTTGTAGATTTTTACAGTATGAAATAATTTTTGCCTTTTCTTTACAGTCATAGTAATACAGAATCATAGTTGCAAGACCAAGGGGAAAAACCAACCAAACCAACTCAAAAAAAAAAAAAAAAAAAGCAAATAGTGACTTAAAGAGGAAAAAGATAGCTGCAAGAAAAGAGGTGCAACTTATTTTAACCAATTGGATAATGCTTTGATGTTAAAAAACCTTTAAGTTAAAATGCTTAGTATCTCAGAATCACATAATTGACCTCTGAGATCATCAAGTCAGTACTCAAGTTGTGGCCTAACCAGTCTGAGAACTCTTTGCCTTATGTCTGCCAGGGGGTTGACATCACAGAATCACAGAATTAACCAGAGGGAAAAGACCTTCAAGATCATTGCGTCCAATCTATCACCTAACACCTTACAATTAACCAAACCATGGCACTAAGTTCCTCATCCAGCCTCTTTTTAAACATCTGCAGGCATGGTGACTCCACCACCTTCCTGGGCAGCCCATTCCAATGGGCAATCACTCTTGCTGTGAAGAACCACTTCCTAACTTCCAGCCTAAACCTGCTCTGGTGCAGCTTAGGACTGTGTCCTCCTGTTCTGTCACTGGATGCCTGGTCTTCTTGCTCTGGAAGGTGCCTCTTAGTAGAGGCAACCAATTGAAAACCAGGTTTCTGTTTGATGTAAACAGTTTCAGGATCTTGAAAGCTGATGGTCATTGGTGTGCTTGTTTTGCTTTATTATTGCAACATAGACTCTGAGGTAAAAGACTTGGCTGGTTTTAACCTGCAAAGTGAGATTTCCTTAAAGGAAACCCAAATTCTGCCCAACCTGTATAGCATAGTACACAGAGTAGCAGTAGCCCTGACTGTGGGAATTATTTTCTGACAGAATGAAACAAAGATATATCAGTCCAATTTGTGGTTAATATGAGAAAAGACTTATTAAAAGACTTGAAGTTATAAATAATTTATTTCTTCCTTTGGATGCTTCTTGAAGTTGGTAGTTACCGTCAGTATTAAGAACATACATCTTATTTCCAATTTAAATAATGGAAATAGTACTGAGAGATATTAGAAGGTTCCAGGCACATCACAATTAAATGGATGTGGCTTCTAACACTGTGGTTTCACCTTGGTGTGCAATTTTGAAAGGCTGAACACAGGTCTTGCCAATAACTTTTGTACCCCAATAAACAAACTTTCCTCGTGTGCAATCTATTTAGCTTAGATTTTTTATCAGATTTCTTGAAAATGTGTATGTTTACAAAACCTTTTTTGGGTTCCAAATCTTTTCAGTGCTATCTTCACATGAGATCAAGCTGGGAATTATCTTTATATGCAAGGAAATTTCCACTGATGAGATAAGGGAATAAAGATAGTACTAATTGGTTGCATAATATTAAAATATCTGAAATGCACATGAAGGCTCAGGCTGCTAATTAAGATAAATTGTGAAAATAATCATACAGACTATAATTTCCATGCATACTTTAAAAGAAAGAAAATTGTCTTGGTGCAGACAATAAATGATAAGAAATTCTTCTGAGTCTGGTTCTTCTCTGATAGTTACAAATTATCTGCTAGTGACATATGTCCTTTTATTCCCAGTGTTGTGACTCTATGTTTTCTACAAAGGTGAAGTATGGTCACTTCTTGAAGGTAGTTTAGAAAACTCATCTTGAACACTAATTATGTTAAAACTGTGAGTAATTTTTAAAGAATCTGTCATTACCTCTGTCTGTGTCAAATAATATATTCAAGTAATTTATAACTTGCTTTTACTTACTTTTTACTTGGGAGCAGAAGATACTCAATTCCCTTAGGAAATGCCAGTTGTGATTATTTTTGCTTTCATGTTCATGCTGAAAAACAGGTAATATGTTACAAAACAAGATCAGAAATTTCCAGGTGTTGTTAAATTTAGTCCTCTGCATTTTTCCTGACTCACTTGTTGCTTTCTCACCACTTATTTATCTCATCTATTCTTCAGCATCTCTAAGAATGGAAGCTTCAACTACCTCCCTTGAAAATCTATTCCACTGACAAGCTATTTATCACTAGAATACATTTTGGTGCTTGTACAATTGTCAGGCCTTTCCTAAGACTTGTATAGAGCCAATGTGTTGTAATGACTACTTCCAAGACAAAGTTATATAAACCCCACTGGGATTAGAGAGCTGCAGCACAAACCCCAACAAAAATGATGCATGCCTAGTTAAGCCTTACGTGGTTGAGTGTAGGTCTCATACTGTTTTAAGCACACTTAACCAGCTTATGCTTATCTACTCTTCTCACTGATACACATTTATGCACCTGTTTCACCCGAGAGCCTCCGAGTGGTTTGGAAATTAAGCCTGACTGCAAAACAGATAGAAAGGATATTGCCTTTAATGTACAGATGAGAAAGAGAAAGCACTGTATAATGTTTCACACTGTTGAGGGAACAGTTCACTAAGCTTAAAAAGATTTCAAGGGTGAGTTCACTGAGCTCGCTGTCTCTGCTCCCGTATCTCACCACGGGAAGACCTTGAAGGGGTAAATGTAAGGCAATGGTGTTGTGATTAATTTTCAGATGTTTGTCCTGTGCCTCTGTCTTCTCCCTGTTGCCATTCCTTGTCTGCTGGGTGAGGCCACTTCTCCCCAGTCTCCTCCCATACAAATTCATGTCTCCAGGGCTGTATTAACTCTTTCATCTCCAGTATCATATAGTCCTCTCACATCCAGTATCTCCAATTTCTAGTCCTCGTACTATCCTCACCCTCTCATTTACATTACATCCAGTCTCACTCAAGCACTGTTTCAATATTCCATCCCCATTTAACATCTTCCATGTCCTGGCAGTACCTCCCCAGCCTTTTCACCCTGCTACTTGCTGTCCTCACTGTAGCCCAGTTATTTTCTGGGAAGGGAACTCAAAGTTCCCTTCAAACTCAACGTTATTCCATGCAACCACAGCTATCAGTAACCATCATGACAACTTCAAAGCCCCATTAAAAGCACTGTAAGCTTCATCCAGAGTAGCAACACTCCAGTCATTCACCTCCACTATAACAGCCAAGAGACTCTCCTCATAACTGCAAGTCATCCCTAAGGACTGTGTCCACTCCTTCTCTTCATCATCTTCACTGTCAAAACCTAACTTCTAGCATCATCTCTGTCACTTTTTCCAGTCTTCTCTACTGTCCTGAAAGTACATGAAACATTCTCTCAATAGTAATTTCAACAGGAATTGCAAATGTTTTGTATTTCTAATCTAAAGCTCATTGACTCTCATATGGCAAACATAGGCCACTTTAAAAATACCTCTTACAGCTCTCTATTTCGAGAGGTGAAAAAATTGCTCATTTTCTCAGCTACATGCCATTCAAAATGACAAGCCGAGTAATTCACTGGCTATTACACAGAAAAATTAGTTTCCTGGATCATAGTTACCACTGCTGGAAAATTGATGATAGTGCATTAATGGATTTTCTTTAAAGGGGAAAAAATATTTAGTATTGAGCTGAAACCTGAGAGATAATCTCTTACTGTGGTGTTATGTTTGTCACTTTTAAAAGAGATTCTTTCTAAATGCTATCTTTTGTCTGCTGAAATTCAAAGGCTGCAGAGAACAGATGGATGTTTGGCATTAGCCAATATATGTGAATGACTCTGTATTTCAAAATGTTCAAAATTATTTCAGAATGGATACTCAGTGCACACATTCTTGGTATTTGAAGATGCACCTCTCTGATATTTAGAGCTGTAGACAATGCATCACTGCATTACTTAGTTGGATGGTTACTTTCATCCATTCACTTGAAAGAAAGGCCAAAATAAACCGAGAAGCTGGATAGTGTCTTTATTTAGATCACTATGTTCATTTTTCCAAGCAAACTACTGGGGAAAATGGACATTCTGAACTGGATTGCTGGTCACCAATTGCAATAAATACTTCACTAAAACATGAACCGAATTTAAATGAAGGGGTTTTGGCCCTTAACTGAGGAGCTGTACGGTGAGCTTGTCTCATAAATTGAAAGTGCTTTGTGTGACAGCCTGTGGGTGGTCCATAGTGTACTGATTAGATTTATGCAGAAACCTTAGTGTGGAACAGAAAGCAGAAGCTGCCATTGTATTTTGCCATAAAATTGTATTGGTGGAAGAAGTAGCATTCCCTTATACTGGCAATATAGGCAAATCCTTCAGCCAAACTCTTGGTGAACCTGGTGGCAACTTTGCTAAGTGGCAGTTCAGAAAAGCAGTTGCATATTGTCTCTCTGACAAATATGTACTTATGAAATAAGGAAATCAATCACTGGCAACTTTCATTTTATCCCCAGAGGGTTCGTTAGTGCACAAGGATAAAACCACCATAGAAATAAAGCTTCTTTTGACGTATCTATGCATTCCCATTTTACCCATCCCTGATCATATGAGGGGAATGAGCTGCACAGCTCCTGGGACAAGAATCCTCTTTGGGAGATATTACAAATGAACCATTCAAAGCCAAGAGGTCCTGTGATATGCTTTTAAGTCCCTAAGTGCTAGTAAAGTGATGTGTTTTTGTTGAAATCAGTGATAGGCCTTCTTTTGATGTCACTGAGAGAATGAGAGCCCCAAGCACTGTATATGAGCCATGACATGGAGAAACCTGGAAACCTGAAGAGGAATGAAGAGCAAAAGGAAAAAGTTATCTTGTGTTTAAAACTTAACAGCTGCAATTAAGCCTCAATAAACTCCATTGTATTTCAGGATTGCTACATGAGTGAAAGGAACAGATTATTTTCTTTGATTCCTGTTTTTGAGTCCTTACACTGTTAACCTGAATCTGCTATCATAACCATTATTCTTCACTGCTGGCTGCCCAGAATTTCTTTCAACTTGAGATTTTGCATACCTAAAAGTACCTGACAACTAGCTTTCACCTGCCTGACTTCATACTGACCTTTCTTTTTGCCTGCTTGTCAAGTCGCTCTGGCTCCACAGTAAAACGAGAGGAGAACTGAGACACAACATTGCTTAGTGAGCTTTTGTGTACAGTTCCCATTCACTGGAGCTATGGTGGCTGCCAAATGCAGCTGGCAGCAGCCCCGTGCAGGCACAGCTTGTGTGATTGAAAGGTACTTCCATGGTGATTTCCTTCTATGACTGAAATGATGGTTTGGGAGAGAGAGGAGGGAAAAAAATTAGTTATCAAGGATGGGAGTGCATCCTAGGGCACATAACATACCTTCATTAGACACACAGATATGTTACAGGAGCTACAGGGAACCTGCTTCACTGAAGCAGTAATGGCCAAGATGGATACTGCCTTCAGTTTCACTATTTTGTGTAAAAAGGGAGCATGGCTGATAAGCAGAGCCCTAAACTTGATATTGACACAAATGAAGTATTAGCTGGAGTGTAGTGAGAAGTGTGTGTGTACTTTTGTGTACATGAGGTGTCGTGCCATAGTGTATCACATCTCCATTCTTTTACAGAAGTATGTTAGTGATAGCAGGGATTTCTCCACTTTTTTTCCCCTTGATGTTACAACTGATTCAGGTAACTTTATATGTTTTTAACAAAATCTGCTTATGAGCTTCTTCAACATTGAACTGCAGTTCCATATTATACTTTTGTCTTCTCTTCATCACTGAAACTGCTTTTACTTTGACCCACAAGGCTGAACTCTTGCAAGAACCAGTAACTGCCCACTATGCTCATATTTTTATTCTAAGCTAATAGATGGTTCCGTCTATGCAGGAAAGCTACTTGTTTCTAGGGATTACATTGCATCATTTTACAAAGCCAAGCTAAAAATGAAACAAACTTATAGAATCATAGAATGGTTTAGGTTGGAAGGGACCTCAAAGATGACCCAGTTCCAGCCCCCGGCCATAGGCAGGGACATCCCCCACTAGATCAGGTCGCTCAAGACCTCATGCAGCCTGGCCTTGAACACATCCAGGGAGGGAGCAGCCACAACCTCCCTGGGCAACCTGTTCCAGTGTCTCACCACCCTCACTCTGAAGAACTTCCTCCTAACATCCCATTTAAATCTTCCTGTTTATATCAGGTGATTGTCAGCTAACTGCTATACTAAGACAAGCTAAAATCAGCTCAAGCCATGGCAAAACTCTACACTGTTAGGCCAATAAAAAGACTGCATCCTTTAACCAGTAATTGCAGATTTAAATGTACAGGGCTACAATTTCAAGTTACAAAAATAACACTATGATTCTGCTTGCAGGAAATTGCATCCTTCCCCATCCAGGAAATTAGCCTATCTACATGATCACAAACATACCTCACTCATGACAGGCGATCCTGCCTCTCTTTACAGTCCGGACTGTCTTAGGAAAGACAATATGTTGTTAGGGAGAGCACAGATATGTGAACCTTAATCTGTCAATCTGGTGTCACCCAGCTCGAATCTATAGAGATAGATAAAAAGGCACTTGTCTAAACAACAACAGGAATATAGAACATCCTCTTACACAGATAACTGTGGAGGGAACCGATCCTACCGTTGCTGATAATGGCTGAAGAGAGGAAGAGCCCTAGTGTTTGGCAAGAGAAGAAAGGAAATGGTTCCAAATTTTTTTCAGTAGATGAGGAACAGTTTGTGAAGATGTGCAACTCATAAATAGCTGTTGTGACTATAGGCAAACGGAAGATCCCAAGGTCAATTCATTTCACTAAAAGCCTAGAGGTTAAAAAATTATAAAGTATGTCACATAATTCACTGAATGCTATATTCCTTTTACCATTACGGAAATCTGCTTTTGGTCTTGAGGAACAGCTTCTTTTGTTGGATATTGTCATTGTCCACAAGTGTCAAAAAGATATTTTGCGGAGTCAGTCCATGCTGGTTGACAGTCTTACACCTGAATGATTCACATATGTCTTTTTTGAAGTCAGAGGCTAGTTGAAGAGAATAGCTGATCTGTGGGAGCTTTTGGATAATGAGATGCAGGCATGCAGAGATCCCTTAAAGGGTGTGCCAGAATAGGCACCTCTAGTTAAAGGCTGAAATATAAATACAAGTGTTCAGCCCCACATCTTCTCTAATGTCTGCTCTAGAAATGTAACAAAGTCCTTTGCACCATCTAATTATTTTTTTTCAGTTGTCTAGAAGACATAATTATATTTAACATAGTTTATATTTATATTTAGTAAATATTTACTTACTAAAACCCATAAAAACTCTGACGAATATCTGAGATTTGAAAATATCTAAATGGTAAAAATGTAGCACTCTATATTAGGCAAAGAAAGAAGTTTATTTATTTTTGTACAATACAATAATACAGACTCCCATTTTAAAAACACCCCGTATTTTCCTTCTTGAAAACCTGCTCAGGAAAATGGAATTATCTTCAGTAATACTGTCATATCCACATTCAGAGACTGGTATACTTCTTTAAACACTTCTAATTATGTGCTGATTAGCATGAAAATTCTACTGGCTATATGAGAAGTGAATAATATTGCATGGAGGGTTTGAGTTTCAAATTTTATGGCAACAAGCATTGGAAAAATGCTTTGCTTTTGGATGTGAAAAATGTTTACAGTTGAATTGTTTAAATATTATTAATAATTTTGTACTTTAGAAAACAAATGCATTATATCTGAAGATCTCAAAATACCACTGTTCTGGAAGGGAAGCAGCTGCACTGTTCTTCAGGAGTAAATAAATTTCCTACTTCTTCAAAGCAACACAACTTTTAAAGAGAATGAAAATGTTGGACTTCCCCAGTGTCACTATTATATGAGTGTTTTTTGACCAAACAGCCCACCAGTTGTTTGGCACTAGTGAAATAAATAAGCATGAATGCCGAAAAAAATTACTGCTGATGTTTTGAAGGCTTCACTTACTCGTCTTGAAAGCAGAGGATAGTTTAGGGCAAAATTTAGACCTTTACATCATAGTGGGAATGAAATTGTTTTGTCCATGGACAATGTTCAAACATTGTCTACTCACTCTCCTGCTTCATTAGTCTTTGAAAGTTCAAGTCCTTACAAACAGAAAATTGTCACATCTCATTTTCTTTATCCTTGAATGATATTCTACTGTCTTCAATTGCTAGTGGACAAACATAAAACCTATTAGTATCTATGATATTTAAAATAGAATGCCCTTACCAACCCTATGTACAATCTTACTGTATTCCTTGGAATTGTAATAGATTTAGGGACCTCTGCACTAAGAAACAACATGCTGAAGTAATAGTTTGTGTGCCCTTTTCCTCCCCCACAGGCAACCGAAGTCTCTCAGCCCAGCTCTTTTGAATCTGCCAGGCTCCTCCAAATAACATAACACTGTTTTAATCAATATTAATTTGTTTGCTTGTTGGTTTATGAGCCTTGCAGGTACATTTTGGCTGTGCTTTCTATTTTTAACTCTGCATCTACCAGATTAAGGACTTTCATGTTCCAAAAAAATGACTGTGTTTCTCCCTATAAATCACATGAATTGAGGACATAAGAGTTTAAGAAAACAAAACAAAAAAGCCCCCATCATCAACACCAAAAAATGAAAGAAAATAGAAGACAAGAAAAGAGAAAAGCAACCCGAACCCAAACAAACAAACAAATCAATTGTGATTTGCACTAATTTGTGAGAGCTTCTAGTACTGAGATGCTGACAGATTTTTATTCCTACCATGTTAAATCCATGTCTGTGACAGTTGTAAGCAGGATACATATGCTAACCTGCTGTTTGAATTAGGTTGAAAGAAAACATAATGTTGATATTAGCCTCAAGGCTGTAGAAAAGAATGGGCTTAGCAAAACAATCTGTCAAGACAAAATTTATTAGAAACATGATTAGTATCAGCTGCTAATAGGAGAGGGGGCAGTGGGAAAAAATGTTACTTAAGCCACCAAATCTCTTTACACCTATTTAGAAGTGTTACTGCAGCAAGTGATTAGAAACGGGCACAGAATTTAGTGCTGAGCCTTTTAGCGTTCCTTGGAATTAAGTACGAATATGTTTAAAATGGAAAAGTGTCACTTCAAAACACAGAGAGGAAATATTCATGAGTAGCTTTCATCCTGTTTTCCCTTCTGAAGAAGCAGTGTCTTAAAAAACCAGAACACTTTCTCTTACTGTGATAAGGCAAAGGCCTTCAAATAAAATTTAGCATACAAATATTCTCAAGGCAGTTTGTCTTTTCTAATGAGCTTGGAGTGCTTTCAAAAGCCTTTTCATCAATGTTGTATTGGAAGCTTAGTATTTAGATGATCCCAAGAAACAGTGTCCCTGAGAATACCCAGCAAATCTGAATAGCTATCACAATAAGAAATGGTGACTACAATTCATTATTTTTCATAATATTAATTTTTAAGTCAGAAATTTACACAACTGATTTGTAACAAATGCCTGGTTTGGAGAATACACACATTACCTAGCTCTACTTTAATCTGTATGCTCCTTAAAATAAGCTTTTCCGGGAAGATTCAAAAGCTGAGACAAGAGGAAATAAAGCCATGGTCACAACATTCAATATTTTCTGTAGATAAAAGTAGAGCTCACAATCTGGTCAGCGCTAACAGATGTTATTGCTATAGACATGAGCTGCCATTTCACAAGAGCTTCTGTCATCAGTTGCTCTGCTGACTGAGTACAATCCTAAACAGATTTCAGCAGAAGCATAATTGGAATAACCAAATGTTAAAGGATTTGTGATTTTAAGCTTCAGGCTTCTTGCCTCTTTTGGTCTGAGGTCCTAATTACGCTTCTCAGTAGAAAAATAAATCCCTAACTTGATTCTAAAAACCTATGCCCTATTTTGTGAAAAAGCAGGTCCAGATGCTTTCTTAAGCCTTTAAATAGACAATAAGCTGTTGTGTCATCATGTGTTTGCATTATCATTCCATGCCTATGGAATGTTCAGTGTTCAGTGCTCTCTATGTTTTTGAGGAACACAAGCACTTCAGTGAAATGAACTAGCATGTTGGGTATAAAAACAGGATGGAGTATTTTTTGAATTTCAGATTATGCATATTTTAAAAATGAATTCTTCATTGTATCTAGAAAATTTAGCCAAATGAAGACATCAGATTTATTGCAAGTAGTTCATGTTCCTCTCATAACGATTGATTATGGGGAGAAAGTCTCCTGGACCAGGTCATCTTGTTAACCATGCCTGTCTGGAGCACTATTGCCTAACCTGAATAAAGCCACATGAGGGACAGCAGACTCATTTTTGAGTCTATGCTTTCACCGTGTTTCTCTCACTGGTATAGAGGAAATGAACGAAAATGTTCCAAGAGAGACAAACCATTGCTTAGGTGCAGAAATTGTAAAAATGAGTGTGAATAAAGAATTTAAAGGAAAACAAAACATATTTTCTACAGAGAAGTTTGCAGACATGAAGCCCCACAAAGAACAATGAAGCTCTTGAAGAATCAAAAAAGCAGTTTTGCATCAATGGTCCTCAAACAACATAACAAGCTGTTCAGCATTCTTATGAAATCTCCATCCCTGATGATATTTAAAGGTTGACCAAACAAGGCTTTGTCAAACCATGTCTGGCTGGAGCATTCAACCACATGATCTCTGGTTATTTCTTTCAGCTTCAATTATGCCTTGATTCTGTGAAACAAGGACTGAAATTACTGGTGGAATGAATCTGAGGCTTCTCCTACTGTTCTTTTACTGAAGGTACAGGCTGAGACACTTGTAGATATATTCTATATTCCCAACATCACAGGTACAGTGCAGAAGGAACAATCAGCTTGGTCTTGCCTAATAAGTCATGAAGCAAGGCAGTCTGTGCATTGGTGATGGCTACTGACACTAAATCATAGATTGGAAAAATGCATGTACATAGTTTCTCTTTGAAAAGCTGAGTCACACCATGAAGGTGGCTTTTATGCCTGTGCAGGATATTAGTTTTTCTGTTTTAATCAAGACCCTGTACCTTCTGCATCCTGCTAATGTATGATGCTCTGATCTGTCCTCCAGCGTGTCTGGATTTTGCTGTACTTACACAGTGTAAGTCCTTTAGTGACATTTCTTTCTCTGCATTTATGACAGTGCACACCACAGAATGTATGCAGAGTTGCTTCTGAAACTGCATGCATGACTCTTGTACAAAATTCCAGCTATCATTTGATATGTTAATTTCAGAAGCTAATAATGTTTTAATTAAAATAATTTGAGTTTGTAATCATGGATCCTGATCCTCCAAAAAGGAAGAAGAGTGATGACAGCAATTTAAACAGAGTCATTCCATGCAGTACATATATATTGGAAACACCGAGGTGAGCTGTTCTTAGCTCGGTGGGCCCATGGTTTGTCTGGACATCAAGGTGGAGATGCAATCTACTGATGGGCATGTGATAGGTCAGTTGACTTATCCATGGATGCTATCACCCAAGTCATACATGGCTGTGACATCTGTGCTGCTATTAAGCAGGCTAAGCAAATCAAGCCCTTATGGTATGGGGAGAGATGGTCAAAGTACAAGCATGGTGAAGCATGACAGATTGACTACATCAATTTACCTTCTTCTCATTTTGGCAAGCAGTATGTGTTAACAATGGTAGAGGCAAGCACCGGATGGCTGGAAACCTATCCAGTTCCACATGCTACTGCACATAACACCATTCTTGGCTTGGAGAGACAAATCATGTGGAGACATGGAACTCCAGAGAGAATTGAATCAGACAATGGCACTCATTTCAAGAACAATCTTGTGAAAAACTGGGCCAAAGAGCATGGTATTGAGTGGATCTACCACATAACCTACTATGTACCAGCTTCAGGAAAGATTGAATGATACAATGGTTTGCTGAAAACCACCCTAAAATCCATGGGGGGTGGAACTTTGAAAAACTGGGACAAGCATTTAGCACAAGCAATATGGTTGGTAAAGAGTAGGGGTTCTGTAAACAGAGCAGGACCTGCACAATCAGATTTGATACAAACAGTGGATGGTGATAAAGTTCCTGCTGTATGTGAAAAGAATCTGTTAGGAAAACCTGTTTGGGTATTTTCTCCTTCAGGCAAAGGAAAACCTGTCCAAGGGCTGGTTTCTGCAGAAGGTCCTGGTCACACATACTGGGTAATGCAGGAGAATGGTGAAATCCAGTGTATTCCACAGAGAAATCTAACCTTAGCTGAGAAAGTTTAAATTCAGAGTGTGTAATACAAACTGTTAGGAGTTTTCTGTTCTATGCATTACCTGGCATCCAATGTAAGAGAATCTACAGTACAAGAACACAAATCCGGTGTCACCTGGGAGTCCCTGTTCTCATCTCATCTGTGAAAATAGAAACCATTTCCTGTTTTCTGAGCTTTTGAATCACCTACACCCAAGATATCCAGAACAAAGTGTGAACTGAACTTGTAATATTCATTATTGTAAATATTGTTTTAGATTAGACAGATAGCTCTCAGCAAAACTCTGAGTCAAGTAGACAGGGGTGGATTGTGCTGGTTTGAGGCTAATTGGAATATTTTAAAGAGAAAAACTAGATTATAGGCTGTGAAAATAAAAAAATGGTGATGTCCACTTCACTCATGGGTTTACTGAGATGTATAAAAGCAAGGACATAAACATAGAAAAAGAGTGCATGGCTCAGTCTGAGCTCTGTCTATTGCTCTCTCTCTCTCTCCCTGGCTTGTAGATGGATCTGTTTAACCCAACTAATAAATTCTACTTCTAAGCGCCCTTAGCGATCTTTCTAGTTTGCCTTGCATGTAAGGTAGATTCTGAGATAAGATTGGAGGGTGGAAAGAAAGTGGAAGGGTTGTTCAGAACCCCTCTTGGGGACACTGATTTTTGGGAGGGGTATTGTGTTTCTGTATTACCTTTAACTTGTATATTTCTGTATATAGCTGTAAATATTTGTATATACATTGTAAATTTACAACAGAATATATACAGAAGAGAGTAGAATAGAATAATATAGGTTGGAATATCTGCTTGTATATTGTGCTAAGCTCTGAACATAAAGCTTAATTCCTTAACTTCCAGCTGGCTGAGTCTAGTCTGGGTGAATTCAAATATATGAGGGTATGGGTAACTCACAAACCATCACACCACTGAATGCATGAACTTTTCTTAGCATAAATACCAGTTATTTTCTAGCTAGTTAAGAGCAATTAATATATAAAACCCTTGTAAAGGAGCTCAAAAACATTTTTTGTATTATTGTTTCTGAGGACATGAAAGGACAGATTGCTATTTTCCCGAACCTCTTAAAGACTAACCAGCAGCAGAATCTGGTCCCTTGGTTTACTGAAGGTTTAAATAAGCTTGTGTTACTGGGTCATTACATGGATAATGATGACAGTTTTTGTGACACTGATTCAGGAAAGCATACTTCCCAGTTTCATTATAGATGAAGAGACATGTGCAGTAATTAAATGTTTTGAAGAACTGGGATTTAATAACTAATTGCTTTAAGAGATAAAGTCCTGATTCAGCTGAGGGTTTAAGTACAGGCTTTTTTATAAAGTAAGATCCTAGAAAAATAAAGAACTCATTACTTTATATATCTTCTGCTCAGAAGAAAGATGAAAATATGATCAGAGAGTACTGTTTCAGATAGAAAATGCCTTTCTTCCAAATGAAGCTACCATTGCTGGATCTAGAGATCTGAGACCTTGATAAATATTTTTGGATTAAAGAAGAAAATTTACCATGCAGACTATGATCTGCATTATTAGCATCTTGCTGTCTGACCTAAATCGAGAAGTGAGGAGAATGCTGATTGCTGACAGACCTCAAAACTTCCAAGTTTAAATGTGCTGTGTCAGGTGGAATTCACTGTATACAACTTGTATACAAACCTGTTTATCAAAACCCATTGAAAAAGTATTTTGATAAACAGGTTTAGAATATTCTAGAAGTAAAAGGAAGAGCTATTAGGCTGGACTTTTTTTTTTTTTTTATGATCTTGGATTCTATGACAGTTCTTTGAAATATTCCCTAGTATGCAGAAGGCATTTGGTTAGGGTAAGTACATACGTATTCTATACTGAATTTATTGATCTCCCACAAAATTAATATTGTCTGTACTTCTTAAAGTTAAAATATAATTCCTTTGTGTTGTATTATATGGAAAATTAACCTCAGATGGCCACTAAATAGTTCATGTAAAGAAAAAAAAATAAAAAGAATATTAACTGTTTTCATAAGATCCATAAATGAACAAGAACTTCTGGTCTGCATTACCTAGTAATAGAAACCTGCTGACAGCAATTTAGAAACTCGTATGCAAGAAAATGCTGATTTCACCTTTAAGTGATAGCACTGAACTATTTCAACATAATTCTCTATCAGATGTGCAGAATAGGTCTGATTTTTTCTGCATAAGACTGAATATTTTAGAGCATTAATCATATCCTGCTCAACCTCAGTTGCTGCTGACTCTGCTTCTCAGATATGTGAGGGTTTGTGGGATGTATTGGTCCATGCCCTCTTGAGTCATGCATAGTCATTTCAGCTGTGATGCACATAGGATGGCATCCTTTGATAAGGATAGCAGGTGTCTGGGTTCAAAGTCCATTCAAGGCCTATGTGATCCTGGTTTGATGTGAGTATTTAGATATCTCCCAGAAGTTCTCTGTTCCCCACCTTCATAAAAATGAAGACTTTGCCTCCAGTGCAGACTCTAGGCTTGAGATTTCAGCCTCAGTTTCCTTTTTTTTTTTTTCAGATTGCATTCGTTTCTCTCCCATAACATTAAACTATGACTTGATATTGATGACAAACCAGTAAAGTAATTTAGCCACTATATGTCTGTCCACAGAGTGGATGTGGTTTCCACTCTTTGATATCCACCCCTCTGTGTTCTGGAACTAAAATTGCCTGCACTAAGATTTTTAACCAAGATATTTGAACTAAGGTTGTCAGACCTCTCAGATTATTGAAGATGGTTATATTCAGTTGCCTGTGTTGTACTGGTAGTGATATTAGAGGACTGACTTAGTTGGGGCAATTAACGATGCAGGAATTATAATATATGTAGTTATTTTATTTCCAAAAAGCCCCGTCCACAAACTATATACAAACTGGTTAAATTTGGGTTCTAATTTGGTCAGGAAGATATACACAGAAATGCTTACAGGCAATTTAGTAATTTAGGAAAATCAGAAAATTGGGAAAGGTTTAGCCACAAAATGGCTTTGCCCCTCTTATAAATAGGCAGCCTGGAGCCCTAGGGAAAGTCTGTTCTACTCACAGCAGCTCACTAGAAACTTTGAGATGGTCCCTGGCTTCTTTGTGGCAGTGTTGGAGCTTCTCAGCATCTTGATAGTCCTTGAACGGCTTCTAGATCTTCCCAGGCTCTAGCAGGGTGCTGGAAAAGAGGAAGATCATCTCTGACCTGATCCTGATTCCTCTTGGCATGGAGGTTTGAACAAGTGCAGGCAGCACCTCTCGCAGATGTGCAGAGAGCAAGATGTTAAGTGGCACTTCTCACCATGTCATGAGACACTAGTGCCTTCTCCTGGTAAACTTGAGGCACCAGGTAGTTTAAGCCCAAAACACCAGGGCTAAGCTGGTCTGAAGCACGAGGCAGAGCAGATCATGTTGTCCAAGCAGAGTACAAAGAGGCAGACCATGTTGTCTGAGCAGAGCAGGATGTAGAGCAAAGCAGCACATTGTCTGAGCAGAAAGCAGTGAGACAATGCAGCACAACTGCTTGCAACTTAGCTCAATTTATATTATTTGCTTGAGTCTAAATGCTCCTTTGGCCACAGAAATTCACCAATCAAAATGGCATTTGCAAAACTGACCATATTAGGTGAGCCTTGGCCTTGCTTACCCTTATTTGGGCAAGACACTAAACACCTGTGGGTACCTGTTTATCACTTTGGGAGGGGACATAATGGCCTGAGCCTTTGTTTTCCTCCTGCCCTTGTTTCTCCCATCAGCAGAAGGGTGGGGCAAGCCAGGACATGTTTTAGGCCTATTAGCCTTCCAGGACAAGGACATTATAAATTCTTGTCCCAGAGAGCTCCTTGATCTATGTGTCAGAGCTCATGTTCATGGAGTACTGGGGAAGTGCTCACTGAACCTTTCCTTTTGGACATCATCTGCTGCAGAGGTTGCCTGAAAGATCTGAAGTCACCACAATAATTCCCTCTCTTTTAATTTAGAACTGGTGAAAACTAGAATTTTTAATACTTCCTTTTCAGTTACTAATATTTTTGTGACCAGGGAGACCAAACAGTAGTGACAAGTTATTAGTGTGCAGCTATTGTGTTACTGCAACCATCCAGCAGAGAGAAACTGAATTTCAGTGCACGTGCAGAAGCCCCAGTGGAAATGTTATGATCCTTCTTCTGTGTTCAGTAATCCAGAAGAGACCTAGAGGAAATCTTATCTGACTGAAATTCTAATGTAACAATATTATAGGGGCCCAGCAAAAATTCACATAAAACTTTTGTGTGCTTGTGAGAGGATTTTTAATGTAATTAGACTGATGTTCATTGTTTTTAGATCAAAACATGAAAAGTGAAAGAACTTACAGACCTGAAATTTGTCAGGAAAACCATGGAGCTGTAGAGAGGAGTGAAGGATTCTGTCACCATAAGACAGTTAATTGTATTTTCTATATTCTGTGAGTAAGGTGTTTCAAAATCTAATTATGTTCATTCTTTTCCTTTTTTGCATTCTGCAAACATACGTATTACTGCAGGAATCTCCATAGCATGAGATCTTATTGGGCATGTGATTCTGTTCTGGGTTCAGCCCATAAACAATGTAGGAAAAAAAAAAAAAAGAAGTGAATTAATGATCTTCATTAAATTACTGCATTGAAGAAGTTCTCTGCACACCTGTATCACAGCAGATTGTACTTGTTAACACCTTTTCCTCATGATTTACAGGTAAAACCCCCCCTGGAATATTCATTTATTCTCCAGGACAACTTCTTTAATAATATATGTTTTAATGCTTGGCAGAAAAAAATGTAAGTTTTAAATGTGCTACTAGAAGCCACATGGAAAATGTGGCAGGTATTAACGGAAAGATATTTTGGCACTTTACTGTGACACATTAAATGTTTTGGAATAATTAGACTTTTCCTGATAGGTAAGACAAGATAAAAGGAACAACTAGGGACCAAAACTGCCATTGAATCTACTAGTTTTGTTCTCACAAAATTACATAAATCTCCAAATTATCAAAAGCTGCTTCTATTTGCTCATTATTATTTTTTACCTTATTATTACTTTATGATATAATTTTATTTTTTAAATAGCACAGTTAGGGAACTCAGTTGACAGTGGGAGGGAAAACACTCAAGGTTTTACAGAATCACCAAATCACAGAATGTCAGGGGCTGGAAGAGACCTCAAAAGATCATTCATTCCAATTCCCCTGCCACAGTAGGATCACCTAAACAAGATCAAACAGGAACATGTCCAGGTGGGTTGGAATATTTTCAGAGAGAGAGATTCCACAACCCACCTGGGCATCCTGTTCCAGTGTTGTGTCACCCTCACAGGGAAAAAATTCCTCCTCATGTTTACATGAAACTTCCTATGCCTCAATTTCCACCCATTGCCCCTTGTCCTGTCATAGGCATCACTGAGAAGAGCCTGGCTCCATCCTCCTGGCACTCACCAGTTACATATTTATAAACACTGATGAGGTCACCTCTCAGTCTCTTCTCCAAAAGAGCCCCAGCTCCCTCAGGCTCTTCTCATAAGAGAGATGTTCCATTCCCTTCATCGTCTTGGTGGCTCCGCATTGGACTCTCTTAAGCAGTTCTATGTCCCTCTTGAACTGAGTGGCCCAGAAATGGACACAGTAATCCCTCAGCAGGGCAGAGTAGGGGGGCAGGAGAACATCTCTTGACCTGCTAGCCACACTCCTCTTCTAATACACCCCATAATGGCATTGGCTCTCCTGGCCATGAGTGCACATTTCTGGCTCATGGCCAACCTCCCATCCACTAGGACCCCCAAATCCTTTACCCCTTCACTGCCTTCCAACAGGGCAGTCCCAAACCTATGCTGATACCCGGGGCTATTCTTTCCCAGATGCAAGACTCTACAATTGCTCTTGTTGAATTTCATTCAATTTCTTCCTGCACAGCCCTCCAGTCTGTCAGTGTCTCACTGAATGCCAGCACAGCCTTTTGCTGTGGCAGCCACTTCACCCAGTTTGGTGTCATCAGCAAACTTGCTGACAGTGCACTCTGTGCCCTTATCCAGGTCATTGATTAATATATTGAAGAGAACTGGTCCCACTACTGACCCCTGTAGGACCCTATTAGTTACAGGCCTCCAACTGGACTCCATCCCATTGACCACAGGTCTCTGACTTCTTCCCTTTTATCAGTTCCCAATCCACCTCACACCTGATCATCCAGACCACACTGCCTCAATTTTTTGAGAAGGATGCCGCAGGAGACAGTGTCAAATGTTTTACTGAAATCAAGATAAATCACATCACTGTTCTACCATTACCAATGAGGCCTTCTACATACTGCTGAATGTAGCCTTATCACTGCATGCCCTGGTTTATATAGAGAACTTTGACCTCTCTGATATTTTCTGGAAAGGCAACATAGAAAGGAATAAACAGTCCAAGAGGTTCTTGCAGTGCCTTGATGATTGCTTTTTAACACAGGTGTTGAAGGAGCCATCAATGGAAGGTGTGCTGCTTGACCTTGTACTAACAAACAAAGGAGGTCTGGTTGGGTATGTGAATGTTGCGGGCAGCCTTAGTGCAGTGACCGTGAGATAACAGAGTACAGTATCTTACATGGAGACAAGGCAATAAGTAGAACTACAACTTTAGACTTCAGGAAAGCTAATTTTGACTCCTTCAAAGACCTACTTAGAGGAATTCCAGTGGTTAGGACTCTAGAAGGGAGGCAGGCTCAAGAGAACATGCTGATAATCAAACACTACTTCGTCCAAACTCAAGATCAGTTCATCCCCATTATGAAGGAGACACACATGGATGAGGAAGCAGCTCTTGGAAAACTTCAAATGGAAGAAGGAGGTTTACAGACCACTGAGAAAAGGATACACCACTTGAAAGGAATATAAGACTTGTCAGATTCTGCAGGAATGCAACAAGGAAGGCTAAGGCCCTCTTGGAATTAAATCTGGTAAAGGATGTAAGAGACAACAAGAAAGGATTTCTCAAGTCCATCAGTAGGAAAAGGAAGACAAGGGAAAATATGGCCCTACTGCTGAATGACGTGTGTGCCCTGATAACAGAGGATACAGAGAAGGTGGAGTTACTGAATGCATTCTTTGCATCAGTTTTGCTAATCATGGCCCTCAGTATTCCATGTCCCTTGAGTTGAGAGAGGAGGTTATGAGAAAGGGGGACTCACTCTTGGACAAAGAGGATTGTACTAGAGATCACTTAGGCAAGCTGGACACCCACAAATACACAGACCCTGATCAGATGCACCCATGAGTCCTGATGGAGCTGACGGATGTCATGACACAATCATGATGCAATCAACAGCATTAGCTTTTAGTCTAAGTCTCTTTTTGCTTGACATTTTACAATGAAGTAAATCCTCCAAAGAATAAAGACAGAAAAAAACAAGAGAGGTAGTTGTTTAGCTACTGAAAGGAATATAATAAATTGGTCTTTGGCTAATCACAATATTGATTTTTAACATTGTGCACTATCCACAAGGAAGAAAGAAAAAAAAGATAAAGAGGATACTTAAGCATACAGGAATTCTCTTCATAATCTCTCATTAGATTTATAGAGTGTCATTATGTGAGACTTGAATTGAGTAACAACTGCATGGAGACCAATATCACTATCAACTGTGCAAAGACAAATAACAAAATAGCTCAATGGCTTATTCATCTAGCCTTAAAAATACAGATAAATATTAGAATGGATGAAAATAGATATGAATAGGGGATGTAGAGATTTTGGAAGGTGCACACAAGCCAGATATATTTGCATAACCTTTTGATTAGTTTAGAGTAGCTTGAGCCAATTATACTAAATCCTTACAAATGCCTGGATATTGATAGAAAAAGCTATCCTATAGAGCTTAATTGACTTACTGCAGAATGCAGCCCTAGCCTGATGCAGGTTAAAGTGCCTGACAATTTATTTTGTCCTTCCTTATGATGAAATTTTATCAGTCTTTTTTTTTTTTTTTTTTTTTAATTCAATGTTTAACTGGTTGTCTGAAAACAACTGAAGTTCAGCTTATATTCTTGGGTATGTATTTATTTTTTAATTTTTTGATGATGCACCTGGGACTTGTGATTCAAACTGTGTCCCAAGGGAGGTGAAGTGAATTAGCAATGATTTCCAATCACTATGTGTATAGACATTGTAAATGAAATATTATAATAAAGGCTGATGACATTATCAACTATGATTTGCAATGTCTGCATAACCTTTACTCTTTCTGGAAGAAAACAATAATATAAAACTGCAGAAAGCTGATAAAGTAAAGCTCATTTTAAATAGGGCTCTTTAGCTCTAGTTGATCCTGTTAAAGCCATTCTGGTATAGCAGGCAGCCCATCTCAAGACAAAGGATGCAGTTCTCTGTAGAATTTCCACCACATAACATTAAAAAATCACAGATTAATATACTATGAAGAACACTTCACTACAGCAATGCAATCAATAGTTGTGGGGAATTGTGGGGTGAGCCAATACTGTGCACATGTGGCCCAGACAGCAACCATGTCCTGGTCTGCATTAAGAGAAGTGCTGGGACCAGTGCTGTTTAACATCTTCATCAGTGACATGGACAGAGGAATTGAGTGCACCTTCAGCAAGTTTGCAGATGACACCAAGCTGTGTGGCAGGGATGCCATCCAGAGGGACCTGGACAGGCTGGAGAGGTGGGCCCAGGATAACCTCAAGAAATTTAACAAGACCAAGTGTAAGGTCCTGCACCTGGGTCGCTGCAATCCCAAGCACACATCCAGACTGGGTGGTGAGTGGCTGGAGAGCAGCTCTGAGGAAAAGGACCTGGGGGTCTGGGTGGATGAGAAGCTCAACATGAGCCTGCAGTGTGCACACGTGGCTCAGACAGCAACTGTGTCCTGGGCTGCATTAAGAGAGGCATTACCAGCAGGGCAAGGGAGGTGATTCTCCCCCTTTACTCTGCTCTTGTCAGACCCCACCTGGAGTACTGTGTGCAGTTCTGGAGCCCCCAGCACAAGAAGGACATGGAACTGTTGGAGAGAGTCCAGAAGAGGGCCACAAAGATGATCAGAGGGCTGGAGCACCTCTGCTATGAGGACAGGCTGAGAGAGTTGGGGCTTTTCAGCCTGGAGAAGAGAAGGCTTCGGGGAGACCTTATAGCAGCCAACCAGTATCTGAGGGGGGCCTACAGGAGGGCTGGGAAGGGGCTGTTCACAAGGTCTTGTAATGACAGGACGAGGGGGAATGGGTTTAAACTAGCAGAGGGGAGATTTAAATAGGATTTTAGGAGGAAGTTCTTGACAGTGAGAGTGGCGAGAGACTGGAACAGGTTGCCCAGGGAGGTTGTGGCTGCTCCCTCCCTGGAGGTGTTCAAGGACAGGTTGGATGAGGCCTTGAGCGACCTGTTCTACTAGTGGGAGGTGTCCCTGCCTATGGCAGCGGGTTGGAATGGGATGATCTTTGAGGTCTCTTCCAACCTAAATCATTCTATGACTCTGTGATTCTATGATTTTACATTGCTTGTTTTCCTTTGTGGTTTTTTGTTTGTTTCTTTTATATATATATATAGAAATTGAGTGTGTGGAGTCTCCAACCTTGTGGATACCCAAAGCCTACTTAAATGTAATCCTAGCCAACCAGATTTAGGTGGCCCTCTTCTTGAGCAGGGATGATGTCCAAATGTGTCTTTCAACCTCAACTGTTCAATAATTCTGTTCATTATATTGTGAGTAGTGAAACTTGTGTCAGTCTGTTTCAGCTGTAGATAAAACTCTAGATAGCAAGATGTCCTCTACATTGCTACCTGTGTCTTCTACATCACTACTTTTTTTTCTGTGTTGCCAGTCTGTTTGCTCCTGCCTCAAAGATGCACCACGAGATGCAGAAGGAATAATACATTATCTGTTATTTGAAGTGTTTAATTAATGTCTCATTAAAAGAAAAAAAAAGAAAATAAAAATAAAATAAAATAAAATAAATAAAAATAAAATAAATGTTTCCTTACAGTTTTCAAGTAGTCCTGGAAAGACCAGCAGGGTTTGCCAGTGACCACAAGCAAGTGTTTTGTGACAACTGAACAGCTGCTTATAACAACAGCTCTAATGAGATGCACAAAGATCCATTAATTCAGGATTAGTGCAGTGACTTACATATAAAGATCACTTTTTGGGGTGACACAGGGAAGAATAGCTTCCCTAACTAGAATCTTGAGCCAAAGAATTCTGTCTGCATTGATCTGCACTAGAGACAGAAAAAAATCTTTCTTTTCTAGACAGAGCAAGGTATAGGATGTGACACAGTTATAAATTAGTTATAGCCTTCTCTCAATCTATTTCCATCTGGTGCTTCTTAGACCTGAAGCTGGATCAGTGAAACAAAAAGAAAAATGAAAGAGGAGGAAGGAAAAAGACAAAGAGAATGAAAGTGAAAGAGAAAAAGAAAACAAAAGAAAGGGAAAGAAGGGGAAAGGGGAAAGGGAAGAGAAAGGGGAAGTGTAAAAGATTAGTTAACCCTTTACAGGAAGGAGAGTGGGAAAAGGGAAGGGGAAAGGGAAGAGAAAGAGGAAGGGGAAAGGGAAGAGAAAGAGGAAAGGGAAAGGGGAACGGAAGGGGAAAGGGAAGGGAAGGGGAAAGGAAAGAAAGGGGAAAGGGAAGGGAAAGGGGAAGGGGAAGGGAAAGAGCGAGGGGAAGGGAAAGGAAAAAAGAAAAGGAGGATTTGCAGATGACACATAAAATAATCCATAAAACTCATAATACAGTACCCTTCTTTCCATCCAGTTTCATGTTGTTTAGTTTGCTGTTGATTATTATGGTGAAATGTGGAGAAGATGTTTGAAAAGAGATTTTTAAATTAGTGTAAGGTTTTTTAATCTTCATTGACAGTTTTAATTTGCAACTGAAACATGACATTTAAATATAATGGGAGTAAACAGGCACGATGAAAAACAACAGATATTTTTTTCATTATTACAAAAAATCTTGATGTGATGATTTTTCATCACATAGAATCATAGAATCATAGAATCATAGAATGGTCTAGGTTGGAAGAGACCTCAAAGATCATCCGGTTCCAACCCCCCACCATAGGCAGGGACACCTCCCACTAGATCAGGTCGCTCAAGACCTCATCGAGCCTGGCCTTGAACACATCCAGGGAGGGAGCAGACACAACCTCCCTGGGCAACCTGTTCCAGTGCCTCACCACCCTCACTGTGAAGAATTTCTTCCTAACATCCCTTTCTAATCTCCCCTCCGCCAATTTGAACCCATTCCCTCTCGTCCTGTCATTACAAGACCTTGTGAACAGCCCCTCCCCAGCCCTCCTGTAGGCCCCCCTCAGATACTGGTAGGCTGCTATAAGGTCTCCCCGAAGCCTTCTCTTCTCCAGGCTGAAAAGCCCCAACTCTCTCAGCCTGTCCTATTTAACATAATACAGTTTCATTGAACAGCTGCCAGGCTGCTCTACTGTTTGAAGAAGAGACTATTTGGTCAGATCCTTCTTTGTGATTTTGTTAAAAGACAATTTGGATTGCAGGTCTTAAAGGTTAAATGTAAAAGGCAAATCCAAGCCTCCGTGAAAATGGCTTGCCAAAGATGTCTTAATTATTCATTTTAAAGCTAAATTTGTACACAAATGTAATTAATTTTAATTATTTTTAGGGAACTTGTCAGAGAGCTAATAACATAACTTATAAATACTAATGCAGAACATAAAATTGTCTTAGAAGTCAAATGTGTGTCTAGAGAGAACTAGAAATGCATGCTGATGTGGCAGGGTCAGACACTAGCTTGCTTACTTCTAAAAGACTCCATTTTAGAGATGAAAACTTCTGTTGTAAGTGGATTATAACATGCTCAGAAAAGAAAGGATATTTCAAGTGGGTTTTGCAACTCCTAGAAAATAAGATGCAAGTAGGCAAAAGGAAATGGAAATTCTACTTTTGTTTCTCGTATCACCATTAATCTATATTAATTGAATAGATGCCTCTGTGACCTGACAATCAGCATGAGCCCTCTTCCGGATTCCGGGCTGCATTTCTTTGACAATGTGGGAGAGTGGGAATTTCTGGGCTTTATTTTCTGGTGTCCCTGATGAAGATGATTCTTATACAGAAAGAAAAATTGTTCAAACGGATCTTCAAACTGAGATGGTTCAAATTTCCCATGTGGCAGGAAGCTTTTCTTATCTTCATGGTACTCTTCATCTGTCTCATCAAAGTTGGTTGGATGAGCAAACAGGAAAATGCAAAGTCCACAGAGTAGCAGCAAGACACTTGATTCTTCAGATGAGTGTTTAAGATATTTTCTTTTTTCTGTTCCTCATGTAATTTCTGCTTTTCTTCTAAAGACTGCACAATAGACATTACCTAGTTAGTCCCAGAAGTAAGTACAAGATATGTACTTTAGCCAATAGGAAAGAGAAATGCAATTTATTGCCTTTTCTTCATCCAGGTGGAGGACTAGTTGAGAAGTAAGAAATAATTTAGGCAGGCTAGACAATTACAAATACAGGAGCCCTAATGGCGTGCATTCACAAGTCCTGAGGGAGCTGACAAATGTCATGGCTAAGACATGTCACAGAGAATAGGAATGGTACCTGAGGACTGCAGGAAAGTCAATGTCACTTCAGTTTTCGAAAAGGACGAAAGGACTTGTGTAATTACAGGGTAGTCAACCTCACCTCTGCCTCTGGAAGGGTGACAGAACAGCTCGTTCTGGAGGTCATCTCTATATGCATGGAGAAAAAGAAGGTTATCTAGAGTGGTCAGCATGGATTTACAGAGAAGAAATCAATTGACCAATATGATAACCTTCTAGCATAGTGTGAGCAGCTGGGCAGATGAGAGGGGGAGGCCACAGTGCACAGCCTGCACTCCCCACCTGCCTCCATTGCCCAGCCAAGCACATGAGCCTTCTCCTCTTCACCTTATTAAATCCATGAGCTGATTTGATTAAACGGGGCACCAACCCTCATCCCCGGAAGGCAAATAGGATGAATGTTTAAGACATGAAGTTTTCTTGCCCCTAGCACCTCATTATCCACTCCAGTCCCACTATGCACAAGGCACTGGCCCCTACCAGCTCTCTCCCTGCCACGCACAGCACCTGCATGCCCCCAGGGACAGGTAAACGTACCCAGGATGGGAGTGCACTACGTCTGCCAACCTTGCACTTCTGCATCTTGGCCCTAGGGAAAAAAGACCCCAGCAGAGCCAAGCATGTGGAAAACCATCCCAAGCAGAGCAGGCTCACAGCTACCTCCAGCACAGGCAGTTGATGTTATCTACCTCAAAGTTTGATACTCATAACCTCCTCATAGGGAAAAAGCTTAAGAACTGTGGGTTAGATGAGTAGACAGTGGACTGAGAACTTGTGACCACTCTCAGAGGGTTATGGTCAGTGGTGCAGAGTCTGCTTGAAGGCCTGTGGCTATTTGTGTTCCCCAAGGGTCAGTACTAGGTCCAGTCTTGTTCAACACCTTCATCAAAGACCTGGGTGAAGGGATAGAGTGTACACACAGTACATTTGCTGATGACACAAAACTGGGAGTAGTGGCTGACACACCAATAACAGAAAGGACTGCTTTGGAATTTTTCCCCAACATTGCTGGTTCATTCAGTTACAGACAGCCAGTCAGAAACCGCTTGGATTCCACACATCAAAAGCAGTCATGTGTTGTAGGCAATTCAGACAGCCATAGCACTGAAAACAAAGATTCTGCTATCCACTATGCAGATGGTATAAATATCATGCAGTAGGAGAGTGTGTGTCTTTGTCTACCCATTACTAAGCTTCAGAACAGTCTACTAAGTCTTTTGGTCTTTTCCAGTTACATGGTAGTTTGTTCTGTGCGTTCTCAATGCCTTCATTGAACTCAGCAGCTGAGAACATGAATGACTGAGGTAAGCTTAGGGACAGGGTGTTCTCTGATGATATAATTTGTGGGACAGGAAAGTAAGGAAATATTTGTCATACTATTTATCCACAACAGTACTTTGTTGACATGCAGAATATTTTTGTGAGTACTTTAACATTGAGTGTAATTTATTTCTAGAAAAAGAAAAATCTTTCTTCAAGTTTTCTAAATGAATTCTTTAAAGAACTAGTGTAATGAGATTCAGTCTAGGTGACCATATAGCCTGGAAAAAACATGTAGCTAGATGAAACCATTAATATTTGGAGCAAAAACTAAGTGTGTGTAGGCAATAACTATACTTTTTTTTTTTTTTTTAATACCGTGGAATTATATGCAGAGTTATAACTAAATCCTTAATTCCAGCCAATCATTCGTAAACAATTTAAATTACCCTAAAAAGTGCTTCTCGATCCATGTAAAAATTGTTATTGTTTATTGCATTGCATAATCTCACTGTAAATGGATTTCAATACAAGAATTAATATCTGCTAATTTTCAAATCAGTATCTTCATATAGCTGTCACAGACCAGGTAGGTTAGGGTTTTTTTTATAAGTGAAAGACTCGTGTGCCATCTTTACTCAAACCACCATCTTTCTATTTACAAACCACATTAATCCAGACAGCTATGATTTTTTACCATATTTTGCTTTTGTGAATAAAGGATTCATCCAACTCTAGTGCTCACAAGTTATTTAAATGCAATTTTCATTATATCTTTAGATATATATTAGATACATACATTTTCCTAGTAATCTGATCTCTATTTTCAATCCCACTTTTTCTCTGCTAACACCTTTCTGAATGTGACTATAAATGCACTCTGTTTACCTGACCATAAAGAAAGAAAATTACTGTACAATTACTGAAAGCTTCACCCCTCTGAGTGCATAGTAGAACCAATTCCCATTTATTGAGTCCTAAATACCTTTCAGTGGTTTTAAGATCGAGAAAGAGTTCTAAAACTAAAATGCTCCAATGGAAAGGATAAATGTTCTAATTACAGCATCCATTAAAAAGTTTTTTCTCTTTCCTGAATGGCAAATATTCAGCATTGACAGAGTTAAATCCTTGAGTTCACGGTCTTTTTTCAGTCATTTACTAGCACATTTATAGCCAGATGAATAGCACATCCTTCAGGCCAAGGACACTGATTATCGTAAACAGAAGTCTGCTGGTGAATGGATAACTCTCCTACAGCCTTTGAGGTGTTACTAATTCACATAGCATGTACTCCAATTCTGCTACTTCTGCAACCTGTGATCAGTCATAACAGCAGTCTTCCAGACATTGTTCTCAACATCTTTATCCCTCAGATTAAGACTCACAAACTCTCTAAGAGGACATCTACTGAAATTCTTATTTCCAAGCTGGGCAGTGAGTCTCGCACCTGCCTTGTCTGAACTTTGTTGACTCTTATGGAATCCCATTAAATCCTTTCTTCAGTCAAAGAACAAAAGGATTAGGTTCATGGACATTTACTCAGTCAGGAATACTGTGGAAGATACTTAATCTTGTTTCCTTATCCCCTTGACTGCCCATGGGAAATTGCTTCTCATCTTTAAAATATTCACGGATTCATTGTCTCTTGTTATTGAGACATCACACGAAACTTCTTATTACATTTGCTGTCTCCTTTCCCTTGTGGCCTGTATTGCAGCATATTTTTTTCATAAAATAAAGACATTGCAGGCATTAATGTTTACCATTTGCCAAATGCTTTATGTCATCACTGATACCCTTATGCTTCCTTGGATTGGAAAAGCTCATAGATAAATTACTTTAGAAATGGATTAAGCTGACACTTATCTGAAAGGCAGAAGAACAGAGAAGTTTTAACTAAAAGAAAAATTAACAAATCCAGAAGTACTTCAACAATTTTGCTGTCATATTTTGTAGAATTGCCTTTTCAATCCAATTTTAAAGAAACAGGTATGCCAGCTGTCTCAGATTTGACATTGATGTTTTATTTCACATTGCATCTCTTGTTTGGAAAGACATCCTGAACAAAGTAATTTAGTAGCTGTCTCTTTCTCAGCTTAAGTTCATGTCCCTTGTTCTTGGATTTGGCATTTACTCAACTACTCTTGTAACTATTACGCTTCATTTTTTAGTTCTATATATTAAAAGAAAAATAAGGCAAAACTACTGATCTATAGTATTATTTTCAACTGTATAGCTCTTCTATGTTGAATTTGCCAGCAGTTGCCTTAGCTGCTGCTGGCAATTTGCAGGATCTGAAACTGGCTAATAGTGATGTTTCATCTGATGGATAGCAGTCGTAACCTTGCAGCTGAGCACAACATCAGTTTATTGTGGGGTAATAATGTAGCTTGTTTGAGCAAGAAGACATTTTATGTCAGGCTCCAAGCTATATGATGCTGTCAGCAGAACTGGTGTTGGAACTGAACAAACTCCATGTTGGTAAAACAGATTACTCTGAGTTTGGTTACTGGTGACGTATCTGCCAAACGTTTGATTGCTTCATTTGTTTTATCCAAACATTTTAAGATTCTTAGTCGCATACGTAACTTGCAGATAATGTTAACATTGTTTATATCTAGTGCAGTGAGATCATTGTCTTGGAAGCCATATTCAGGGTGAAATGTTTTGATTAGGATAGAAATAGTGCTGTTTTTCCCCGCATGGATATTTCTCCCAGTACGTAAAAAGCCCTCCTGGAACAAGGTCAGTAATAAATCCTCTACTGCACAAGTAGCTGGTCCAAGAGAATGTCATCAGGGATATCCCATGACTTGTGCTTTACTTTGATTCTTTTTTTATGTCACATTTATCCTTCATGTCTTCCAGAATGGTTGGGTTAAATCCATGCAAATAATGTGGGTTTTAAAAATAAATTTAATTTCTCAGTGTTGCCTTTACCATGGCAGGAGCATTGGAACTAGATGGTCCCTTCGAACCCTGATTGATTCTATGATTCTATGATTATGATTCTATGATTTTCAAGTGTTTCCAGAGCAGAATCTGAACTCAGGAATACTAACATCCAGCACTTCTGCCCAAATGTGTTGTAAAATTAGTGCATTTCCAAGAACTAATCTGCTGAGAGGAGACTTTTTTGGTTCATCTAGCAATGTTGTCTCTTCAGGAAAAAAAGTGATCTGAATCTCCTTCACTGCCTCATCAGGTGCTGTAGTGTGAGGTCACATAATAAAAGCCTGTCACTTAAATCAGCATTATTCTTCCAAACACAGAACACACTTACCCACACTAATCATATCTGATTCCTTTAGAAACATGTTCTAAATAGAATAATATCTGTTTAGGTTTTCTTCGTATCAACTCTCAAAATTTCATACTAATACATGAAAATGTAGCTTGTTTACAGATGTTTAATTGTGATTTTGTTGATAGCACCCTATAATTGTCTACATTTGGGAAAAAAAAACAGTAATCCTCTGAGCAAAGTGGGAAAAAAACCCTGTCAACAACCACCATCTGTCATTTATATATTGTTCTGTGGTTAGTTATGGAAATGCTCACTTTGCCTGCTTAACTGGCAATTGTCTGACATGAAGTACCACAAATTTATTTGGTTTATTTAAAAGCTGCATGCTGTGCTCTCTGATGTCCTCAAACTCAGAACTGGTGGTTATGTTGGTGTATAATGCCAGGCTTTGTTACCCTCATTATAATTTCCCAAATGAGGATCTTATAATTGCTAGCTAAAATCTCATGAATTGAATTATCTCATTTTGGAAAACAGAAGCCTTATCAGATGTGCTTTAAGTGAACATTCATCAAACCTGATTACCTTTTATAAAGTCAGGGTTTTTCATCATTGATTCTTTTGTGATATTTATTTGTGATCTTCTGTTATCTGATAAGTTTAGCAAATTGACAGATGTGAAAGAAAATTAAATCTTTACAGCTTTACTAAACTTCTAAATGACTTCACTTTACCTAGTCCATTTCTTTTGTTTATATGTAAATATATATTTTAAAAAATGATAATTCAAATACAACTAACAAACAAATAATGACTTGAAGTACCCAGTACATTAGCATAATGAACTGTTAGCATATATCCACACAACTTTCTATAAATATGGAGGAATAGAGAAAACACTGACACTGAAATTGCACTTCAAATAGGTATATAAAATATATGTCTGTCACAGGGATTATCAGAGTTTATGGTTAGTATATTGCATTCCTATAATGAAGATTTCAGCAAGATCTGTAGATGTCACAGCATAGACATTCTTAATACAAATGTGATTTTAGGAACTTTGATCAGCCTAATCTGTTCTAATTATCCAAAATATTTCTGGGACTGGCAACAATGAATTACTTAGAAATCAGCAATTTACCATTATGATTTGTCTTTGAGCATTATTGAAATGATTCACATCAGAAGACAGGATCTGAAAGAATATAAATGGGAGAATCTAGTAGCAGTTCTTTCTTATTCTCGCATAGCATTCACTTATAAATTGTTGTTTCTTCAAGTTGTTGTACTGTTCTATCTCAATCAATATTTTTTTCCATGATTATTCTGTTTGTTTCACAGCACAAATTGATTACAAGCCATTTGCTGTGAACACTCACCACTGAAAATTGAAGATGTATGAGTTAGCTGAAGCTTAAAGGGGAGGATGGGCTAAGGTAGCTTTACTACTCTCTCTATCCCATGTAGAACTGCAATGTCTGCTCCCAAAGAACATAAAGCTACCAGAGATGCACAACTCTTACTCCTTCCCTCATTCAGGCTAGGTCTCTGCTTTCCACAGGAGACATTGTGAAAGGAATTAAAATAGTTCATAATTAGGGGAAGGAAAGACAGAAAATATGTTTCTTCTAAGAAGAGCATTCTGAAAAGAATTGGAATAACTCCCTTTTGGAATCTTTCTGTAGCCCTCGTTCCTAGTAAGATTAGTATTAGAAACAGGCTATTTTTAGATATATCTGTAAGATTCAGCCAGGTACAGACAAACATGATTGTGTGTGATTAACTTAGGTTAGCTCAAAAGGGTTCCAACAGAGTTAGGAAGATATTTAGATCATGCTCTATGGTTAGAGCATAATTAAGTCCTTGGCAGAATGATTAATTTATTTTCTTTCTTACTACTCTTTGTTTTATTTCATTTGCTTGCTTACGGACCTACATAGAATCATAGAATCAGCCAGGGTTGGAAGGGACCACAAGGATCATCTAGTTCGAACCCCTCTGCCATGGCCAGGGATATCCCACACTAGAGCAGGCTGGCCAGAGCCGCATCCAGCCTGGCCTTAAACACCTCCAGGGATTTGTCCCCAACCATCTCCCAGAATCTCACCACTCTCATGGTGAGATTCCTCACATCCAGTCTGAATCTCCCCAGCTCCAGCTTTGCTCTATTCCCTCTAGTCCTGTCACTATCTGATAGCCTAGAAAGTCCCTCCCCAGCATTTTTTGTAGGCCCCACCCTGAGAGGGTAGAAATAAAGCATGATACGATAGTTGAATTAAATGCCTCTTTAAAATTTATTTGTTCACATCTTTCCATTGAAAAATATTTTAAAAATAGAATAAAACCAGAGATCAAAATCAATGCCACTTTTTATCATGTAACTGTACCTGTTTAACAGAATTTCAATGGTATATCAATAGCAGTAAAATGACATGTCATGTTATATTAGAATATAACTTGTCATACTGTTCACAGGACCGTTTTTTCAAGACATTTAGGTATTTGTGCATGATGTGTGTCATTTCTGATGTATAACGATACATCATTTTACTCTATTAGCATTTACCTATTGAAAAAATGCCTTTAAAAATGGCATCATGAATCCATGCCAGAAATATAGTTTAAACCTCAAGTTTTATTTAAAGTTTTTTATTTTTCAAATTTTATAGTTTGCAAAAATTCCATTTTACAGTCAGTTCTGAACTTGCAGTTCCCATTTAATTCTGACAAGTGTTGAAATGCTTAATTATCGTTTTTTAAACAGACTACATAAACTTTGTCCATCTCTTTCTGTTACAGTCTCTGATATTCACAAATAGAACTCGTTGAAGGGTTGGTTAGGTTTAATGTTTTATGATAATTACAAAGAAAGAGAGGAGAGGCAAAATACAGCTATTTTTGTTTCAGAAAGAATGTAGCTGAAAACATGAGTCTGAGTTGAAGTCTGAAAGTAATAAACTAAATTTTTCTTCAATGTGAATATTTAGAACTCTTGTTTTAATGATTGTCATAGTTAGAGAATAGTTTAGTGTAGATGTAACCCATCTTTAAATAATAAATCAAATCTATGTGTTTCCAATGTCCTGGGATGGATTTACACTGAATTTCCAAATTGCTTAAGTTGTACCAGACTTTGTGAGCTGAAGTCTTCCATAGTTGGTTGATTCAGCTGTTCTGTATGTCGATCAGCCTAATCATAGAAGAACTGTCACTTGCTATTCCAAGTTTCTAGAAAAAAAAACATTTCACACTTGATGGTTTCCTGTCTTCAAAAGAGCATGACCCAGCTTCCAATATATAGGCTAGATCAAGACCGAAATTCACTCCCATGTTGTCTGTGGTGGCAGTAATCTTGTTTCTATGAATGTCTTTCTAAGATCTTTCTTGAACACAAAATGTCATTCTTCATTACATTGCTAGCTAAAGCTAATTAGGTTCTCTATCACATCACTTACCAGCATTTTTAAACCTAAAAGGAAAAAAAAACAAAACAACATAAAAAAACCTACAAACAAACAAACAAAACAACAAATGCTTAAGCTTCATCCTTAAATAACCCTTATAATGTCAAAATATTATTATATGTATGATCAGGTTAGTGATCATACATATATGTTGACATATATGCTGGTGGACATATTTGCAGTATTGATATACAGTGATATCAGGTAAGGACAGCATGTCAGCCTTAAATCCTAACTTGCTCTCTGAGTCAGGCCACAGTATGGACATTAACTTCAGTTTGAGTCCCTCATTATCTGCCACAATTATATAGTGTCAGTGTAGGTGAGGAGGGAATGAAAACCAATTTTAAATAGAACGTGAGCAGTTTGAAAAATGTCCTTCATTTGATAGTTGTAGAGTCACTTAGCTTCTGCCTCTGAGATTGAGAAAATCCTTTCTAGGACATGACCACAAGTCATAGCTGGCTGAGTGCAACCTGACACAACCCCAGTATGAAACTTGGTAGCCAGTGCTCTCTGTGCACCTTCTTCCATCCACCTAACACAGGAGAAAATTGGCTTTCTCAACTACAGCAGATCAGGTCAGGCGAGTCCTGCTGCTGACTCACATGAGATAATTTGCTGCAAAAACACATTTTCTCCACAAGTCAAATGTGCAACATGGCATTTGATTGGTTTTATTAAATTAATTGTTTATGCACTCTCAGTCTGTGTAAGACTGAGGTTTAGGTTTTTGCTTTTTTTTAAATAGAACGGTGTTCTTATAGAATAGCAATTGATTGCCAATTCTGGAGAACAAAAATATTTGTGTAAGAACAGAAGAAATACAATAATTGAAAGGCACTATGATTATCCCTCCCAGCATATGTGATCTTGGAGTGTGTACAAGAAGAAACTATTTATAGGAGTAAAGATGGTAGCCATTTTATTGTCTTTTGCCTGAAGCTGCCAACATACATGTATAGAAATAGCAGACCAAATGTAGTGATAACATCTCCTGTCAAGTGTCAAGTGACTTATCTTCTGTCTCTCTAAAGTCAGCCCAACAGACTGTTACCAGGTAATAATGACTGAGTTGTTGCACCTAAAATTGATGCCTGGCTCCCCAGGAGAAATAAAAGACTTCCATTTCCTTTGCCATTCACTGGATTAGAATGCTAAAGAAAAAGAAATAGGCAAAGCAATACACATCTGTATAACCAGTATGATAAGATTAAAAAAAAAAAAATCAATCTTACAATAATTTTATTGCCTGAAATTGTTTGACTACCTTCTCTAAACCTACCTTTTACAGCATCAACCAACAAAAGAGATTTACATGTAGGCACAATGATGTTTTATGAACTGTTGTTTAAAGATCCATTGAGTATCAAGATCATTTTGAACTCTTATCAACTACACAGTGAGGATTGTGAAAAAAAAATAAAGAAAAAAAGGTTTTATCTTAAGTCTTTATCTATATCCAGATATATTCTGGTTTTATATGTATCAGAATGGCACTGCTATAGCACAGGTGGGAAGTACCATGTTTGTAAGGTTCTGTTGATCATTCCTATAAACTTTTGTAAAGATCAACATTGTAAATATTTTGTGGTTCAGTTCATTATGGTTAAATAATAATAATTAAAAAATCTATTCAGAATAGGTTTTAGTTCTGTATATAAATTTACAGTTAGCAGCACAGTTCACTTCTTTACTTAAGTGGCACCTCTGTTTAAGCAGAAGCAACTACCCATGCTTATCCAGCTGTCGCTCAACAGGGACTGCTGTGAAAATCTAGCACAAGTGTCAGAATTTCTTTGTATTGACTAATTTTGAAAGCTACAGGGATCCTTTTGTGACAAGTCTGGGTAAAGATATCTACACAGATATCTACACAATAGACATCTGAAGTTCAGTGGAAAAATCTGTGTGTCCATTTGTATCTCATACTCTGAGTTAAGTAATCAGTGAATGAGTCACAAAAGTCGCTCTTCAGTGAGCTAAACAGATTGATCTCTTCCCCTCTTTTGTTATACAATGTATTCTAATTATTTTGATAGCTTTTATCTGAATGATCATCAATTTATCATTCTCGATTTTTTAAACAAAATTAATCTAACACTAGAAGTTATATCAAAGACGACCACATAGACAAGGTGCCCCTTTATTCTGCTTAATTCTCTCAGTTTATAGAGCCTTTTGAATGTACCATTGCCCAGCAAAACATGCTCAGCTACTGAATGATCTGAAAGCTCTTTTCCAACATAAATGAATGTATGATTCTAAGTCCTTTGCAGGAGTCATCAGTTGTCTAAAGAGACATTTCCAGCCTACAAATACAGCCGTCCTTTTTCTAGACATACAACTTCACATTTGGCTATATTCAAACACTTGACTAGTTTACACCCAATTTGCTGAATCATCCAAGATGTTCTGTAACTTTGGCATATTTTTGTCTATATTTTGCAGTTCATCTGTCTTCATGATGATTTTGGAATTGATCAACACATCTTAATTTTTCTCCAGGTTTTTAATAGGAATGTTAAATGCCAGAAGGTCTGGAATTAATCCCTGCAGGATCTGGCTACATCACATTCCTTATTTTTGTTTTTTACTTAATTTAAAAACTATCAGTCAGTTCTTAACATTATATTTAATTTCTGCAAAATATTGTTTTGGAAGGGTTCTGTAATTAATATATTGTGAATTACTAGGGGCAAATTCATCAAATCAACAGTATTAAATTTATCAAACAAATTTCTAATTTAATTTTTTCATCCATGTTGGGTTGATTGCCCCCAACATGGGTTGACTTCATTAAAGATGCTACTTGATTTCATCTTGGTTGGTTACATTTCATAATTTCTTTGGCTAGGGTCTATATTAAACAGATGTGCTTATTCTGCTATCCTAGTATTGACACAGCCAATTGCTACTGGTTTTAAAACAGACTGTATAGTCAACTGTTTGGAAACAGATACAATGTAAAAGCCTGAAAAGTTCACCTTCAACAAGCAGAATGAGCAGTCCCTTAGAAGGTAAAATTTGCTACTGAATTGAAACTGAATATAAATTTTTTTTTACTGCTATTGTTATGAAACCCTGAAGCATTTGCAGTTGCTTCTACATAATAAGTGGAGTTTGAAAGAGGGATTTTAATGAGAACTTTTAACTCAAGTTTTCAAGTGCTTACATTGTTTGATCCATTCATTGTGCATTCTGGTATTAAAAGGAATTATTTCATGCTTGCTTAAATCACCCTACTTTTTTACTGTTTTGCATGTCATGGATGTAATATTTATCCCAAAGTGGCCTATTTTAAATACACATCTTAATTGCTCATTTTTTGGTAAGTTGCTGACTCATAAACCAGAGATATCCCATCCTAGCTTTAGTATCAATTGTCTATTTTTTTGCAGCTCTAATTTTTATATTTAAATCTGAGAAAAATTCAGATGTCTTAATAATTTCATTCTGGACCCCTGGATAACTCTGAAAAGTTGATCACAATGACCATTTTCTGTCTCAGTTCAAAATGTCATCATTGTTCTTCTCTCAAAGAAAGATAAAAGACTGGCATTTGAAAGAGAAAAATCTACAGACCAGAAACTAAAACAGACAAGAATCAGAAAAAGATCAAGCCAATTCTGACACTTTCTGAATTTAAAATTTTCCAAATATTTGGTCCAAGATATTTTTGTTTGACATCTAAATGCTCACCTCTCGTTCAGTATAAGAAGAAATGAAGAGTGAGATAATCGTGACAAAACCAAAAATCTTTTCCTTTAGGTTAGCTCTCAGATTTTGCTCCTAAGTACACTACTTCATTGTCTATTGCAATTCATACATATTTACAAGTTAATAATAATATTTTTCTGAGTTATTATTTTTGCTTTTTTTAAAGAAAGTTTTTATAAGTTTGTCCAGAATGGATTTTGTCAATTAATATAATTATTTTTTTTGTTTTAAATTCATCTAGAGGAGTTTAATTCCAGAATAGGACATTGATATATACCTACATGTGTAGATGCATGTGCATTGCTGGTCTAAACTCCCATGATAGTCCTTAAATATTCAATGAAGTCTAGAGATTATCCATCTACCTAGAAAGCAGGCATCAGGTTTCATGCAGGTTATGATTGATCCTCAGCTATCAGTCCCAAAAGATATCTATATCATGTTGTCCTGGACCATGTTTACTAGCCCTACATTTAAGTCTCAACAATTTTAATGCCTTAGATATTGCCAGACTCTACTTGATGAAACACCAAAACATGTATTGAGCCTCTGAACAAGCCTTCACGCTTTTTTTGGGTAACTGTGATCCAGGATCCATCCCTGAAACTCAGGCCCTGCATCACATGCAATGTATTGTGTCATATTTTTGCTTCTCTTCAAGTCAACTATGGTCTAGGGAACATAGTACATGCAAGTTCCTTTCATCTTACACAGTCTTTCAACCTATGCCAATGGAATCTATGCTGCAAAGCCTTGAATTATTCCCTGACACCTCCGCAGGTTGTAGATAAACATCCTCAGACATTCAAGGTGAGGCTTGATGATGCTTGGAGAAACCTGATTGAGTTGGGAATGTCCTTGCTTCCTGCAGGAGTGTTGGACTGGATAAGCTCTAGAGGTCTCTTCCAACCCAGTGCATTCTATGATTCTGTGCTCTAAAACACCACTGTGACAGTCATGGGAGGAGATCCTGCTGTGCATTGTGGGGAAAAGGACTGAGATTCAGTTGCCTAATTCTAAATATCAAGTAATATTTTACATGTTAAGAGCTACCATACCTTACTTTCATCTGTTGCTCCAGAAAGATATTGGTTTCCAATAAAGCATCTGTCATTCATGCCAGCTCTGTGCAGATAGACTCACTGGGCACATAAGTGTCACTGGGAGCCAATAATCTTTTTTTGTAATAATAATGCAAATATATTTTTTATGATGTAGTTCATAACAGTAATGATAATATTCTTTTAAATTTTCCCAGTCCTTACATTGCACAAATTGAGGAAAAAATATTTCAAAAGCAAGAGGAAAATTCTGCCTTTATGTTTGCAGAGAGCAAGAAGGCAATGTCAGCCAAGTACATTCTAGATTCTAAGGACCAGAAGGCAAATAAGTAGAACCCCATGTTCAGCAAAGATTCCTTATATAATTTTTGTCAATTTCATTCTTTTTAAAAGGTACACATGAGGTTGCTGTTATTTTTTTATACTCACAGTTGATGATATTACAGAATCACAGGATGATAGGGGTTGGAAGGGATCTCTAAAGATCATCCTGTCCAACTCCTCTGCCAGAGCAGGATCACCTGTACCAGATCACGCCAGAAGACTTCCAGGTGGGTTGTTAATATCTCCAGAGAGAGAGACTCCAGAACTCGTCTGGGCAGCTTGTTCCAGTGTTGTGAATAGAGTAACTTCTTCTCCTAGGAGAAAGTGCTAACCATCAGTGTGATGTGTGAGGAAATTATTAAGATGTGAAAAGGCTGCAAAGAAAGATAGAATATCTTAGGACATGGAATCTGGAACAGCTTTGATTGGTGAAGCACCATCTGAAATCAGTGGTATTCTATGTGAGACAAAAAGTCACTTGTAAACAAAGTTTGAGACATTAGTGATGACATTTGAGAGATGAAATCTGAAAACCTGTCCTGGTAAAACCAAAACAGAGTAAATGATTCCCAGTGAGTCAGAAAAGAATTCAGAGCTCTAAAGAAATGAGTCAGAAACTAAATATACTGAATAGGCTAAAGGCGTGAAGAAAAATAACCTTAACAGAAAGAAGCTTCAGGAAACTCAACCTGATTCAGTCAGTGGCTAAAGTGATCCAAATCTCTGACCTACTTCATTTGTATTAAATATGGCATGGCATATTTTGATCACTTTGAGAAAAGTAGAATTGAATAATAATCTGTTTGCTAGCCACAGGAATTCAGAGTTTCATTGGAAAATGAAGAATGACAATTAAGGAAAAGGGAAATAAATAATCAGAGTGTCAGATAAAGAATAATCACCAAGAAGTGATAGAAGTTGCATTGCTCCCATGCTGGACAGAGCCTGAAGCTTCAGTCAGTTGAGTTTAGATACCCATGCCCTTGCTTTGTCATTGTGATCATTTCCAGATGCTATGCTAACTATGATATGCATACATATAATTACATCAGGTATGACAGTACAAGTAAAAAAAATGTCCTTTACCACTCATGAGTACTGAGACTAGTTTTGTGATACTCCTAGAAATTTAAAAGCCATACATAAGCATTAAGGGCATGATTCACCACTATTTGACTCTACTTTAGTCATTAACAGCTACTAAAACTGCACATAAAATGGAATTCAACTCCAAATAGAAAACATTTTGCATCATTCTTCTCTGTTCTAAATTACACTATCACGCTGGGGAGATTTGCAAGCTCAAAATAGTCTCACAGAAGAATAGAGAACACACTGGGCATCACACAACAAATTTCCTGTAGGCTGCATTCTTTATCTTTTCTTTTCCTAACATGAAGGTCTGTGGAGAAGTATTTTTACAAATAATAAAATATTTCCTTATGTTAAATGTATAGATGCTAAAGAGGAGGGAAATGTAGCTTGCTCTATTTGCTAGGTGTACAGTGGTTTGTACAAAGAGTGTGTGCAATAAATAGAGGTTAAAGGCAGAGAATTAGGTAGTGGAGCCTGGGCTCATTATGCATACTTTCATTTGTATGGAGAAAAAGAACAAAGGAACAGAATGGAAATGTAAAGGCTACGGAGCATACATGAAAGCATCAGCTGAAGTAATATACAACATAATAGAAAAGAAGCTATATTTGGAGACAGTCAAATGAACAACTTTGCAGGACTTATCCAAGAGCTGATTCCTGTTGTGCCCAAACAAGAGGTTCTAAATACTTCAATGTTATTGCTTCCATCCTTGCCATAGAGAGTAACAAAGCATGTAGAAAGGGGAAAAAATGTTTAATTATATTTATTTGCAAGTTTTATGTTCTGATTAAAAATAGCAGTAGAATTTCTCAAGTTTGCATGCAGAGGTTTTTTTTTTGTTGTTGATTTTGTTTGGTTGTGGTTTGGTTTTTTTTAGGATAATGCATACCACTGCCCTTATATCCTTCCTTTATAAAATATTATGAAGTTAAACATTTCAGTAGAAAGGAATTTAAAATTAATTGAGGATTTTTTTTCTACATGCAGCATGTTGGGAAGAAATGGTCAGCCACCATGGTTATAAAATCATAGAATGGTTTAAATTGGAAGGGACCTCAGAGATCACCCAGTTCTACCCCCCCACCAGAGGCTCCCACTTGAACACCTCCAGGGACGCAGCAGCCACAACCTCCCTGGGCAACCTGTTCCAATGTTTCACCACCCTCCCTATAAAGAACTTCCTCCTAATACTCAGTTTAAATCTCCCCTCTGCCAGTTTAAACCCATTCCCCCTCGTCCCGTCATTACAAGGCCTTATGAATAGTCCATCCCCAGCTCTCCTGTAGGCCCCCTTCAGATACAGGAAGGTTAATATAAAGTGTTCTTGAAGCCTTCTCTTTTCCAGGATGAAGAGTCCCAACTCTGGTAGCCTTTCCTCATAGCAGAGGTGCTCCAGCCCTCTGATCATCTTCATGGCCTTCCTCTGGACTTGCTCCAACAGTTCCATGTCCTTCTTGCGTTGGGGGTTCCAGAACTGCACACAGTAGTCCAGGTGGGGTCTGATGAGAACAGAGTAAAAGTTGTGAATCATTTCCCTTGCCCTGCTGACCACGCTTTGCTTGATGCAGCCTAGGATACAGTTGCTGTCTAGGCTGCACTCACCCTGCTGGTGCATGTTGAGCTTCTCATCCACCCAGACCCCCAGGTCCTTTTCTTCAGGGCAGCCATTGACCATTATGCTCTTCTTTGCCTTCCCTGGGGTTATTCCTACACAGAAATAGGATCAGAGTTGTGTCTTGAGAGTATTCTTCCCAAGGGAAAATACTACACATATTCCCATTAAGAAAGCTACATCTGAAACAGGAACAAAAATGTTTATCAAACATTGATGGGATGATGGAGGGATGGTCAGATCATTTATTGTGAGCAATAAGTTAATCTGATCATACAAGTATTTAGCCCTATGGAATTATTCAGAGTACTTAGACTAAGGGTTAATAATTATATGGATGGTGTTTGTTTTTGATAGAGAGCTAATTGTAGCTCTTAAGGGGTTTACTCAGAGATGCTACACACTTACCAGGAGACTATGTGAGTGTGTCCATATGATATGTCTACTCCAGAGCATCTGAATGTTACTCATAGAAGTCTTCTGCTTTTCTGAACTCTTTAGGGTAGGGAAAAAAAAAAAAAAAAAGGACGGCAAATAAATGGAAAGGGAAGGCCTACTTGGCCATGCAACAGTTTGGTCCAGTGGTAAGTGTGTTACTGTTCTCCCTGTCTCCTAAAAGTGGATCTCCAGAGAAAGCAATAGGAATTAAAAATCACTTTTGCTTGATTGATCCTTTGTGTGCCCACCAATGTGTCTCACCAAGAGAGGAAGATGTTTCCAATCATATTAGCTATGACCTGATAACTAGTGTTATCAATCTTCAGCAGCAGTAGCTTCAGGTTTGGATCTTTCTGTCAGAGGAGGAAATAAATATATCACCTACTTATGAGACAAGTATTTCAGGTGAGACAAATATGGAAAGAATGAGCACTGGTGCCCCTAACAATGAATCAACTCAGAGATGGGATGGAGTTCAGGTGGAGGCCTATAACTAGTGGGGTCCTACAGGAGTCAGTAGTGGGACCAGTTCTGTTCAATATTTCATCAGTGACCTGGATAAGGGCACAGAGTGCACTGTCAGCAAGTTTGCTGATGACACCAAACTGGATGGAGTGGCTGCCACACCAGAAGGCTGTGCTGGCATTCAGTGAGACACTGACAGACTGGAGGGCTGTGCAGGAAGAAATTGAATGAAATTCAACAAGAACAACTGTAGAGTCTTGCATCTGGGAAAGAACAACTCCAGGTATCCAGATAGTTTGGGGACTGCCCTGTTGGAAGGCAGTGGAGGAGAAAAGGATTTGGGGATCCTAGTGGATGGGAGGTTGACCATGAGCCAGAAATGTGCTTTTGTGGCCAGGAGGGCCAATGCCACTTTGGGGTGTATTAGAAAGGATATGGCTAATAGAAGTTCTCCTGTCCCTCTATTCTGCCCTGCTAAAGCTGGAGTACTGTGTCCATTTCTGGGCCCTTCAGCTCAAGGGGGACGTAGAACTGCTTGAGGGAGTTCAGTGCAGAGCCACCAAGACGATGAAGGGAATGGAACATCTCTCTTATGAAAAGAGCCTGAGGGAGCTGGGGCTCTTTAGCTTGGAGAAGAGACTGAGAGGTGACCTCATCAATGTTTATAAATATGTAACTGGTGAGTGCCAGGAGGATGAAGCCAGGCTCTTCTCAGTGATGCCTGATGACAGGACAAGGGGCAATGGGTGGAAACTGAGGCATAGGAAGTTTCATGTAAACATGAGGAAGAATTTTTTCCCTGTGAGGGTGACACAACACTGGAACAGGATGCCCAGGTGGGTTGTGGAGTCTCCCTCTCTGGAGATATTAAAAACCTGCCTGGTCACATTCCTGTGTGATCTGGTATATGTGATCCTGCTGTGGCAGGGGGATTAGACTGGATGATTTGTTGAGGTCCCTTCTAGCCCTTGACATTCTGTGATTCTGTGAACTCTGTCCCATTGTCTGCAAGCACTCAGGTTTGTATGACATGTAGACATATTGAAATAAAAGAATTTTAAAAAATCAATACACAACTACATGCATAGTTTGTTTTGACTCAGTAATCCAACATTTTCCCCAGATACCCCAGCTATCAAGTTACACTAATAATGATTGTTCACACCTCAGCTCACATCTTTAGCTCATTCCTTTTGTATCTACTTACTTGATATGTTACTGAAACACAGGACATCTGTTTTGTTCCTACCACAAGATTTGTTCAAAAACTGTCGAGAAATAGGCATTTTGTGCCACATTTTCTCCAACCAGTGGTAAATGTCTCCTTTAAAATGAGGTGGATTTTGCTTTAAAAGTGCCTATTCTCATTCCACCATGAAGCGAGTTCAAATGACAGTCTGCATTTGATCATTTGAGTTCCATCTTGTGTAATTTATTTTATCTGATGGAACTTCCTTTTCTGCACCATATTTCTAAATCTTAAAATTACTAACATTAGAAAGATCATGGTGTCAAAAAGTATATACTCTTCAGGAAGAAATTTGGATGGTAACTGTAAATTAAGTGCGTGAAAACTGATGAACATACTTTTTAAGTTTCACATCTTAGAAGTAATTATTTTTTAAGAGGTAGTTACATCAGTTAAATTATTAAGATACTTCCTGAGTTTATCATGACTTCCATCACTGATCCTTAGAGCTAACATTAGTTATAACAATAGATAATGGCAATAACACTTCGAAATTAATGGTGACCTCTTTTCTGAAGATCAAATATAAATTAAGCTTCCCAATCTTCTTGTGAAGTCATGTATCCATTTACACCAATGGCCAATATATTTTATGCTCCTATTACCATTTCCCACATTCTTATTTCCCTACTTTTGAATTATGATTCCTTTTTACATCTTCATTTAAATTACATTGTAAGCTTTTGAGAGCATAATTACTTCTTCCTTTAGATTTTTTCATTGGCAAGTCCTGTATTGCAGGACATTGCCATCATACTAATGATCCTAAGGCCTTACCAAATTATTTCAAGAATGTCAACTGCAGATTATGAATGTGAAACAGTTAAGAATTCATCCAATCCACCCAGATTTTAAAGGATATTTCAAGGATGATCCACACAAGGTGCAGGTGATTTCTCCTGAACTTGTTCCACTGTTGGAAGTAAAATTTCATCTCCCATCAGCATATGATGATGGGTTCATGTAGGAATCTATTAGATGACAAAATACCTAACTGAAATTGCACCTTACTGGAGGGGTCATCATTGTCATGTACTTTGAAACTCAGTTGCACGTAGCTATGCCAAATTAGGATGATGTAGATTTTTTTTCACTAGACACATCTATAATTTTAAATAGAAATCTTATCCCAAGCCACTTCCTTTTTCCCAGGCAAGCAATATTGTTTTTCTACACTGTAACAGGCTGCCCGGGGGGGTTGTGGAGTCTCCTTCTCTGGAGATGTTCAAAACCAGCCTGAACATGTTCCTATGTAATCTGTTATAGGTCATCCTGCTCTGGCAGGCGTGGTAGACCAGATAATCTTTCAAGGTCCCTTCTGGCCCCTGGTTCTGTGGTTCTGTGATTCCTCAGCTATCTTAAATGTACTTCCAACAATAAGGGAAAAAGAAATTGTGACTTGTGTCATAAGAACACTAAGAATCTAAGTCTTCTTCATTTGATATGAAATAGTTATAAAGTATTTTTTATCTGACTGGGAAACACACATTCTGTTAAGATTCTCATTTCTAAATCACATTTCGTACTACATGAATATTTGAACATCTGAAAATTTTTTTTTTGAGGGATATTTCACATTCAAGTCCAAGATAGATGGTAAAATATGGTCTTTAATATATGCTCTTTACTGCTGTTATAGGTCTACCCAAATTTGAATACAGGTGAATGTTTTGCTTTCCTTATCTCCAGACTGGTATTTAAATGTATGTTCCGTCTTCTGGGATATCTCATCCATTGTGACATCAAAATACTGTACATAATGATGAAACCAAACCTGTTAAATATGTATTGGTGACCTTTCTGTATTGTTCCTTTTGAAAGCTCATCAATGAGGTTGAAAATTTAAGGCTCACAACACAAAGGTCACCCATCACTTATTTTTAGGGGGACAAGCTGGGTCAGGAATTAAAAGTATGTTCATTAACAGGTCTTTGTTTCAAAAAGCCACATTTTCATGCAGCTAACTTTCCAAAGGATTCATAACTCTCGAACAAAGATCTAAGCGTAAGAGAAGGTTTTATTTCAAGCAAATCAACATGAATAGAAGACTGATTACTCAGTGAACAGTAGTGTATCCAGGTATCAGTGCTAACAGCCACCTTGCACCACTAGTTTTTTGGTCTTGGCACTAGCGTCACTATCAGCGCTGTTGTACTGAATGAAGGAATAAAGAGAATTAGGAGCCATGAAAAAACCTTAGAAATCGGACTTACCTGCAACGTGTTCTGCACCTTCCTTTGCCCTGTCTTTGTTGAATAATCTGTTATGAGTATTCTGTCCTTCTTTTTTCTGTTTCCTTAACAATTACCCTCAAATACGGCTTATTTTCTTGTATTCTCTGTTTCCTCTGATATATTTGTTGCAAAAAGCTATATTATAAATTAAACAGTCCAAAATTCTAAACAGCATACCATTGTTCCCTTTATTCTTGGCTACAAACCTTGAACAGTCAATTGAATCAATAATACACTTGCTCAATGTTTTTATTTGGAGAAAATAAAAGGTCTTTAATTATTTCCAACAATTTAGTTTCTTCAAATGAACTTTACTCTTACATTGTGCAATTTTGGAAAGCAGCAACTGATATTTTCATATCTTGGCAAAGACTAGCTACAAATACATTAAATGGATAGCTGAATAATAATAGGATTCATCTGATAATTCACAGATGGGTATTTGTGACCTGGGAGAACTGTGATTATTTGTTTCTTACAATCGAGCTTTCCTGCTGATTAGTATTTATTAGCTATAGTATAGTGATACCAAGATCTTGTACAGAGATCTGGATTAACCATGCTACATGAAGAAATGTACTCCAATGTCTAACAAACAACAGGAGCGGACAAAGATGAGGATAATAATGTGAGACTGTAACATTACATAGATTTCATATCACAGGCTTTTAATAAATACATTAGATGACCACATTATTTGGCTGATTTACTGAAGATGTTGCAGCAGAAGAAGCTCCAACTGTACAAAACATCTAAGCATTTGGAGAGTTCCGTGATGTCAAAGAAACCAATAATTCATATCAATACAAAACTTGCATTTTCATTTTGTGGTGGTGATCTGCCCCAACACGCTTTGAAATAACCCAGGCTAGGACTCAGTCGGCTGGAAGTTAATAAACAAAGCTTATTTACAGCTTTGCACAATATACAAGCAGATTTTTATAGTATTATATATATATATATATATATATATACATATAAAAAGTAGTACAGAAACACCACACCCCTCCCAGACATCAGGATTCCTAAGAGAGGTTTCTAACCACCCTACCACCTTCCCCCCTTCCCAATCTTATCTCACCATCTGTTTTATGCAGCAGATAGATGAAGGTAGATCGGCCGGGGGGGATTAGTAGCAGGAAAGAAGTTAGTGAAATTGTTCAGCTAAGAAAGCAGGGAGAGAAAGACAAGCAGCAACAGCCATGGCTCAAATCAGCTCTGTTATATCTATGTTTGGGTTACAACTCTTAAACATTTTTTTTCTTATTCAGTAAACCTATGAGTGAAGTAGCATCATCAGTGTTTTCTTTTCTCAGCCTATAGTCTAATTTCTCATTTAAATCCTCCAGTTAGTTCAAACCAGCACACATTTTAAAAGAGTTTTTGCAATTTTGACATTTATTTTCATTCCATAAAGGGAATGAATTTTTGGGGTTTTATTTTCTTCTAAAGATACAATTCTAAGAATAATTGATTTTGAATCAGTCAACATTGTTCATACTGTTAACATTTTCTGTTCTGTGTTACAGCAGAATGTAGTGTTCTTTTATAACTTTACATTTCAAACTGAACATTGAAATTACATTTTAAAAATGCCAGAGTGAATGATTTGATGAGATCAAAATGTTCCAGTTCTTTCAAATGCATTTTCAAAAATTATAATTTTCTAATGTCTTGTTGTCTGTCAAGTCCAACAAAAACAAATTTGTTGTAGGCATTGTGAATGTGTGAAGGTTTTTGGAGCTTTGATTCCAGACAATCATTAGGGCATGGATTGGCAAACATGCACATTTAACTTGAGTAAGAATCCCTGGTGAAGGCAGTGGAACCATTCACTCAGATATTGATTCTACAACTTCTTCCTGATGTGTTCAGCATTGCTCATTGTTACTATGGGTAATAGTAGGTTAAATAAAACCATATGGTCTTGAACAGTCATAGCCATAAATGCCACTAAGAACTTGACTGGGGTGCAAAAATGACTGCAGTACACCACAGAAATACCTGTTTTGGCTGGTATTATCATTCTGAGTGTGGTCAGATATTTGTAGAAAAAAAATTAAATGCTTTTCTGTGACAAAAAATTCTCTCTTCCACGTACTTTCTTAGCTTTTGGCAAAGTTCATTTTAGGACCTCTAGGTCCTGCAGTTATACCTACATCTCTTTTTTGTGATCCAGTCCTTTTCCTCTGTTAATATATCTAATTTATTTTTCAGTTACCGAATTACATAATGTGGTGAGTTGACTTCAGCTAGTTGTCAAGTATCCACCAAAGAAGCACACTGCTCCAGCACCAGTCTTCCCCATGGGCTGCAGTACTTCAGGAACAGACTCCTGTAGTCTGGGCTCCTATTTCCACAGGTTCTGTCAGAATCCTGCTCCTGCATGGGCTTCTCATGGAGTTACATACTCCTTCAGGCATCCGCCTGCTCTGTCATGAATTCCTTAATGAGCTGCAGGTGGATACTCTACTGTAGACCTTCATGATCTGCAGGGGGACAGTCACTATGATCTTCACCACAGGCTGCAGATGAATCTGCTCCGGTACCAGAGCACTTCCTCCCTCCTCCTTTCTTCAGTCATCTTGATGCCTGTGGAGTTGTTCCTCTCACCTACTCTAACTTTTCTCTCTCAGCTGCAGTTGCATAGCAGGTTTTTATCCTTTCTTAAATATGTTAGCCCTGAGATTTTAAGTGTCACTGCTGGGCTCAGTTTTGTCCAGTGGTGGGTCAGTATCAAGGCTGGCTGGTATTGGCTGTGTTGGACGCAGGAAAAAATTCTGGTATCTTCTCACAAAAGCCACTACTGCAGCTACCCTACTACTAGAACCTTGGACTATACACACCATTGGAGTTCTGCTGCCTATCATATTCCTGTTCATAGAAAAAAGGTTGTGTTTTCTTAGAGAGTGATAGTCAGACACTTCTGCTTTTTTCTTTCTTTCATTTTCTACAACAATAGCAAGAAGTATGCTCCATTTTCATCTTTTGTAAAACTGCTTCCTTTCTTAGCTTTGCAGCTGATTTTCTCAGGAAGAGTAAATGGTAAAAGGCATGACCAATAAGCCCAGTCAAAATCAGAACTCAAAGGAAAACAGCACTAATATTAAATTGTAGAATAGTTTTATTTCCATTCATAGAGGGATATTAAATATTTTGGCATGAGAAGATTCTGACATTAACTGAAGCTATAGTATAAAAAGCTCCACATGTATTAATTCTTCTAGAATGACACATTTGATTGGTATAATGTGTGTATTTGTTAACAGATGAGTTAAAATAAAAAGAATAAAGTAAAGCAATTTTGTATCAATATCCCTCACTGAATTCATTATATGTAACTGAAAATGAAATAGAGAAGACAGAAAGTATCTTTAAAAAAATAAACAAACAAACACCCCCAAAACCCTATCAAACCCACACAAAAAAACAAAACCTGGACCTTATTATTCTACTGGAAGATCCATGAAGTCACAGAATCACAGAGTATATCAGGTTGAAAGAGAACTCAAAGATCATCCAGTCCAACCCTTCACTGAAGTGTCAGCACTAAGCCAGGTCCAAACACTGCTTTGACAACTCCGGAGATGGTGTCTCCACCTTGAGGAGACCATTCAAATGTTTGATAATTCTCATTGTAAAGAAATATTTCCCAGTATCCAGCTTAAACCTGCCCTGGTGCAGCGTGAAACCAGTGAGTCCAGAAGAGGGACACAAAGATGATCAGAGGGCCAGAGCATCTCTGCTATGAGGGAAGGCTACTAGAGTTGGCACTCTTCAGCCTGGAACAGAGAAGGCTTCGAGGAGACCTTATAGTAGCCTTCCAGTATCTGAAGGGGACGTACAGGAAGGCTGGGGAGGGACTATTTACAAGGTCTTGTAATGACAGGATGAGGGGTAATGGGTTTAAACTGGCAGAGGGGAGATTTAGGAGGGATATTAGGAGGAAGTTCTTCACAGTGAAGGTGGCGAAACACCAGAACGGGTTGCCCAGGGAGGTTGTGCAATTTCATTGCTTGCACCTGTGCCTGTGTCACAGGCAAATAGGGAATGTGGCCAGTTCATCATATATTTTCTCTGACACTTTTTCCTCCACTGAAAGAGTACTCCTTATCCTCCTACCCTGCTCCAGCATTGTGTTCCTACCACAGAGTTCCAGCCTGCTTCTGGCATCCACTTGTTCTAGTCTGGGGTCTTTCACAGGTTATAGGTGGATATCTGCTCCATTGGCTGCAGTGGGACACCCTGTCTCACCATGGTCTTCATCAGGCACTTGCAGGAGAATCTTTTCTCTAGCACCTGGAGCAATTCCTTTCCTTCCTTCTTCACTGGTGTCTGAAGAGTTTCATCTATTGTTACACTCTTCTCCAGCTGCAGTTGCTGTTGTGCAGCACTTTTTTCCCTTTTCTTAAATACATTAGCCCAGAGGCACCCATCACTGTTGAAGCTTGTGTCATAGTTTATGTTATCAAACTCTCTTGGCAGCCACTAGGACAAGATTATAGTTTTGGTATGACCATCAATGTTATTTCTAACTTCAAGCATTTCCCTTTTATTTTTTTTTGCCAGCACATACAGAAAAGGACAAATGCTCATTACTCTAGTTCTGTCACGTAGATGTGCTACTAATCTGCATTCAAAATCCTAAATGTGGGGTCAGAAAGAAATATGTAGCTGTCAAGAAAAATGTGGTAGGTAATTTTTACATTAATCTATAACCTCAATTTAATGCTACCTTTTGTTTTTTTTTTTTTTTATATATGTTGACATGCCTACTCTTGTGCTTATCTATACTTCTGTAGTTAGGTTTTGCTAATTCCTTTAGGTCCAGGGCTTTTGAAAATCCCTTGAGTTCTTTTAGATATCATCCAGTCTATCTTACATACCATTGCTCTCTTCAGCAAATTTTATCACGTTACAAGGGCTTATATTTCCAGCCAATCCCATGACCATCTGTATATCCTTCTGACCACTACCATCTGTTTCAGTTTCTGACCAATTACCTTTGTCACTCTGAGGAATCTCCAAATCACATAGAAACCAAGCCATGTGGCCTTATTTATGTTTACTGACAGGAAAACACCCAGATCTCCTCTCCCAAAAGAAGACCTCAAAATTGTTTATACGGCAAATACTTCTGGAAAATTTGCTTGCACGGAGCTTTAAAACTTTATGCCTCTGAATAAAGTAATATTGAAACAAAAATTAGAATATAAAAGGAAAGTAAACAACATTATAAAGGTATATACTAAATAATTCAGGCTTTTCTGTGGTTATCTTGATTATACATCTGAGAATTCACTTTGACAGCAGTCAAGAGCTTTTGTTAGAAAGTGGTTTATCATTTGGAAACTTAACTGATTTCTAATTGATTTAAATTGTATTTAGTTGTGCTTTTTTCCTAACACAAGCTTGGTAGATATTTTGAACTATGAATAACCTTACCTGTTTGAAAAATGTTATCTTGCTGAAGAGGATATTAAAACATGGTCATAAAGAATTTACAGAAATGTGTTTTTGACAGACTTGTAAATAGGTGATCATTTCAGGTCATTTATTTGTATGATCATATCCCTCTGGCTTTAAATGTGTTTTGACATTTGCCAGTTTATGCAATTTGCCACAAATCCTGACAATTTGGACCAATTCTATCCCAAACTATATTTAAAAAAAGTACCAGAAAAAATATGTTGGTATTATTTTACTTGTATCACTCCATGAAGATGCAAGCCCACATCATTTGTACTGATCTCACTAGCAGAAAATGCTTAAGCATTTTGAAAAATGAGATCACTTTGCATTCACTCTTTAGCAGTTTCAAACTCTTGTTTTCTTAAGACAGTTTGTGTTCATAAGTGTCTCAAGAGAAGAAAGTGGGTTACTATTTCAACTAAAAGTTAATGGGTTTCCATAAATGATCAGCCAGTTTGCACTTAAATGGCCTGTTTCATATTCCAGTAGAGTAGTAAAAGTTTAATTGAACTTTTCTCCCTACAAAGAGAGACTGAGAGATCTGGGACTGTTTAGTCTGGAGAAGAGAAGACTGAGAGATCTTATCAATGTGCACAAATATCTGAGGGGTGGGTGTCAAGTGGATGGGGCCAATCTCTTTTTGCTGGTCAGCAGCAATAAGACAAAGAGCAATGGCTACAAACTGGAACAAAGAAGGCTTTACCCCAACATGAGGAGAAACTTCTTTACAATGAGAGTCACAGAGCACTGGAACAGGCTGCCCAGAGAGGTTGTGGAGCCTCCTCTGGAGACTTTCAAAACCCACCTGGAAGCAATCCTGTGCAAACTACCATAGGTGATCCTGTCTTGGTATGGAGGTTGGACTCGATGATCTCTGAAGGTCCCTTCCAACCTCTAAGGTTCTGTGATTCTGTGATTCATTATCAGATTCAAACTCTGAATAAAGAGTATATTTGCTGGTATATAGTGAAGGATGATGCTTTGTTTGATTACACAATGAGCGTTCATATCGTACCTTTTTGCACACCAGATTCATCTGATGCTAGGAGATATGCAAACAGAGGCAGAAGGTGATTTTGCTCTAAAGACTCTAAAATATGATTGTAAAATCCAGTCCATATAACTTAAATATCTAAAATGGGCACAATAATGCTAATATGCTCATAAATGAAAGAAGTAGTGACCCAATACTACACATCCCTCTGAAATTCTCAAACAAAATATCCAGTCTCTATGTTTCACTAATTTTTTAAATATTTTTTTTCTGTGACCGAATAGAGAAAGAACTGCCTGTTTCACCAATAGTACAAGTCAACTAGATGTGTCCTTGTTACCTAGCCAGTCAAGAGTTTGAAAGCTTTTTTTTTTTTTTTTTTTTTTTTTTTTCCCCAGA